>JAINUV010000112.1:0-76004 GCA_020205505.1 Panax japonicus | reverse complement strand
AAAGAGAAATAGAGCTAGAAATAATGGATTGCCTCCCATCAAGCACTAAGTTATAATTAATTAGCTTGACTGTCTCTGAATCTCATGTCGAAGAAAGAATTGAGGTGACTTTATGTATGTCCACCTCACCACCAAATAGTGCTTCAATCTCTGCCCGTTCACTTTAAACGTCTTGTCCGGAAACTTATCAAATACTTCAATTGCACCATGTGGAAATACAGTTTTCACTGTAAATGGCCATGGCCATCTCGATTTCAGCTTCCCGGGAAATTTTTTAAGTCTGGAGTTATAAAGCAAAACCCTTTGTCCCGGTTCGAATGTTCTATCAATGATCTTTCGGTCATGCCATTTCTTCACCTTCTCCTTGTACATCTTTGAATTCTCATATGCCTATAATCTGAATTCATCTAACTCATTGAGTTGGAGTAGGCGTTTCTCCCCTGCAGCTTTCAAATCAAAATGAGCTTATGAATTGCCTAATATGCCTATACTCTAGCTCCATAGGAAGGTGACAGGCTTTTCCATACACAAGCTAAAAGGTGACATGCCCAACGGAGTTTTGTATGCAGTCCTATAGGCCCATACTGCATCATCCAACTTTAACGACCAATCCTTCCTCGTGGGATCACAACCTTTTCCAGGATTCTTTATATTTCTTGATTCAAAACTTCAGCTTGGCCATTTGTTTGTGGGTGCTAAGCTGTAGCACTGCGATGGTTCACCCCATACTTAGCCAACAAAGCTGTAAACTGCCTGTTGCAGAAATGACTGCCTTCGTCACCGATGATGGCCCTTAGAGTCCCAAACCTAGTGAAGATACTCCTATGTAAAAACCTGAGGACTACCTTTGCATCATTATCGGAAGAGCTACCACTTCTACCCATTTCGAGGCATAATCCACTGCGAGCAAGATGTAGAGGTTACCACAGGAAGAAATGAATGGTCCCATGAAATCAATCCCCCATAAATCAAAAATTTCTACTTCGAGGATAGTATTCAATGGTATTTCATTTCTTTTTTGAGATGTTTCCCACTCTCTGACCATCTATCACACTGTTGGACGAAACTGTAGGCATCCTTGAAACTTGTAGGCCAGTAGAATCCTGCTTGTAGTACTCTAGCCGATGTTCTGCTCTCCCCCATAGTGACTGTCATACACGAAGAATGACAATCCTACAAATCCCCTCGGTCTCGCTATACAGAATACACCTTCTTATCATTTGATCAGAACACTTTTTAAACAAATAAGGCTCATCCCATATATACCATTTGACATCATGCAAAAAATTCTTCTTTTGATAAACCACCAAGTCAGAAGGTACCGTCTTACTAACTAAATAATCGCGAAGTCTGCGAACTATGGCATTTCCCCTTTTCACATTAACAACTGCTCATCTGGAAAGGATTCATTGATCATAACTATCGTCTGCCTTCCTCTCCGGATTCTCTAATCGCAATAAGTGGTCGCCACTTGGTTTTCAGTGCCCTTTCTGTCATGATTTCCAAATCAAATTCCTGTAGTAATAAAATCCCATCTAATCAAATGGGGATTTGCATCCTTTCTTCTGCCATAAATGTCGAATTATCGCGTGACCCGTGTACACAATCACCTTTATGCCAATCAGATATGCTCGAATTTATCAAAGGCATACACCACTTGCCAAAAACTCTTTCTTGTGGTGGTGTAGTTCAACTGTGCATCTGTAAGGGTATTGCTGGCATAATAAATCACATTGAAAAATCTTCTCTTCCTCTGCCCCAAAACAGGCCCTACGGCATAATCACTAGCATCACACATCAGCTCAAATGGAAAATCCCAATCTGGTGCGGTAATCACTGGTGCTGAAGTTAGTTTCCTTTTAAGTGTTCAAATGCCGACACGCAAGCCTCATCAAATTTAAACTATGCATTCTTATCCAATAAATTGCATAGTGGTTTAGTTATCTTAGAGAAGTCCTTGACGAATCTACGGTAGAAACCTGCATGTCCCAAAAAACTACGAACACCTTTTACTAAAGTAGGTGGTGGCAAGTTTTCAATAGTCTCCAGCTTCGCCCTATCCACCTCGAGTTCCTTCTTTGAAACTCGTGTCCCAGTATGATCCTTCTTGTACCATAAAATGGCACTTTTCCCTGTTCAGAACTAAATTTGTCTCAACACACCTCTTCAAAACCATCACCAAATTCTCAAGGCATAGATCAAATGAGTCCCCGAAGACTGAGAAGTCGTCCATAAATACTTCCACATTCTGCTCCACCATATCTGAAAATATAGCCATCATGCATCTCTGAAAGGTGGCTGGAGCATTGCACAACCCGAAGGACATCCTTCTAAAGCGAAAGTGTCATAAGGACATGTGAAGGTTGTCTTTTCTGGTCTTCTGGAGCTATCATAATTTGATTATAGCTCGAATATCCATCCATAAGGAAATAGTACTCATGACCTGCTAATCTGTCCAACATCTGATCAATGAATGGTAGTGGAAAATGATTTTTTCCTCGTAGCTTTATTTAGCGTGCGGTAGTCCATGAAGACTCTCCACCCCGTCACTATGCGTGTTGGAATCAACTTATTATTCTCATTAGTCACGACGGTCATGCCACCCTTCTTTGGTACACACTGCACTGGGCTCACCCATGAACTGTCTGAGATCGGATAGATTATGCCTGCATCCAGCCATTTCAGTACCTCTTTCTTAACCACTTCTTTCATTATTGGATTAAGTCTCCTTTGCTGCTCAACCGACGGCTTACCTCCATCTTCCATCAGGATCTTATGCATGAAAAACGAAGGGCTGATCCTTTGATATCTTCTATGGTCCATCCATAGCTGATTTGAACTCTCGAAGCACTCGTAGCAGTTTTTCTTTTTGAAAATATGTTAGTGCAGAAGAAATAATCACAGGTAGCTTTGAATTTTTATTTAAAAATGCATACCTGAGATGTTCTGGAAGTGGTTTTAATTCAAGTTCTAGAGGTGTCTCAAGAGATGGCTTTAATTTTACTGAGGATTCTCCAGCTTTTGTCAATGGCTCGACAGGTGTTCTAAATTTTCTGACTTGTGGAGTGGTATTCAGATATTGTACAAGTTCGTCAAGTTCCTCGTCCTCCAAATCTGAATTTTGAGCAATTACACTCCTCAAAGGTTCATCATCTACTAGACTCTGTACTTCATCATTTACGACCTAATCCACCTAATCAACCAGGAAACATTCCTCTTCATCTACTGGAAACTTCATGGATTTGAAGACATTAAAGGTGACCTCTTAATCATGAACACACATAGTGAGTTCCCCTTTCTGCACATCTATCAAAGTCTTTCCTCTGGCTAAGAATGGTCTCCCCAGTATAATTGGTATATTTTTATCTTCCTCGTAATCCAAAATGATGAAGTCAGCCGGAAAGATAAATTTTTCCACTTTCACTAATACATCTTCAACAATTTCTCATGGATATATGATGGATCTATCAGCTAACTGCAATGAAATGTTTGTCGGCCTTGGAGCCAGTAATCCCAACTGATTGAACAATGACAAGGGCATCAAATTGATACTTGTCCCAAGATCACACAAACATTTATCAAAGTTCATCTTTCAGATCATGCATGGAATTGTGAAACTGGCTGGATCCTTCAACTTCAGAGGTAACTTCTTCTGAAGCACTGCACTGCACTCCCCTGTCAAGGCTACTGTCTCAAACTCCTCTAATCTCCTCTTCCTTGACAATATACCCTTCATGAACTTTGCATAACTTGGCATTTGTTCCAATGCCTCGGCGAAAGGTATGTTGATCTGTAGCTTTTTAAATACCTCTAAGAATTTGCTGAACTGTTTATCTTCCCCCTACTTATTCAATCTCTATGGATATTGTACCTGAGGGTGAATTGGTGGTCCTGAACTCATAGGCTTCTCAACTGACCTTGCTTTATCTTTCTTTTTATGTTGAACCTCAGAATTTTCTAGATTTTCTTTCTGAGCAGTTGCCTGCTCTGCCTCGCGCGGCCGCCCGGCCTCCTTAGTACAATTGGGCGCGGGCGCGTGACTTTCAGTGTCTGCAATATTTTTTCTAGACCTCAATGTTATCGCTTGGCACTGTTCCTTCCCGTCTCTTTGTGGATTTGTCTCTGTATTACTCAGCAATGAACCTTGGGGCCTGTTGTTAAGCATACTCTATATTTTCCCCATCTAAGTTTCTAGATTTTTAATAGCCACTACTTGGCTTTTGATCATGACCTTCGTGTTTTCCATGTACTTCAACATCATCTCCTCCATTTCTGATTTTTTTTTCTTGCGGTGGTGCAGATGGAGTGTGATGTTGCTGTTGAGAAAATCCCGGTGGAAACGGTGGTTTTTGTGTAAATTGTGGCTGAGATGGCTGTGGCTGAAATTGTTGATTCGGCTGAAATTGATTTTACTGATTCCCTTGGTTATTTGACCAACTAAAATTAGGATGATTGTGGTTGTTGGGGTTGTATGTGTTCTAAAACTGTCCTTGGTCTTTCCCGTAATTTCCCATATATTGTACCGACTCTGAACTGATAGCACATTAATCTGTCGAGTATGACCCCGCACAAATTTCACATACGAAGGCAAATGTTTTTGTTTTGTTCTCGGCTATTGAATCTATTTTCTTCGCCATAGCTACCATATTTACCGACATTTGTGGCTGAAATTATTGATTCGGCTTAAATTGATTTTGCTGATTCCCTTGGTTATTTGACCAACTGAAATTAGGATGATTGCGGTTGTTGGGGTTGTATGTGTTCTGAAACTGTCCTTGGTCTTTCCTGTAATTTCCCACATACTGTACCGACTCTGAGCTGATAGCACATTGATCTGTCGAGTGTGACCCCGCACAAATTTCACATACGAAGGAAAATGTTTTTGTTTTGCTCTCGGCTATTGAATCTATTTTCTTCGCCATAGTTTCCATCTGTGCCGACATCTGTGGCTGAAATTATTGATTCGCCTGAAATTGATTTTGCTGATTCCCTTGGTTATTTGACCAACTAAAATTAGGATGATTGCGGTTGTTGGGGTTGTATGTGTTCTAAAACTATCCTTGGTCTTTCCTGTAATTTCCCACATACTGTACCGACTCTGAGCTGATAGCACATTGATCTGTCGAGTGTGACCCCGCACAAATTTCACATACGAAGGAAAATGTTTTTGTTTTGCTCTCGGCTATTGAATCTATTTTCTTCGCCATAGCTGCCATCTGTGCCGACAACTGAGTAATAGCATCCATTTCCAACAAACCTACAACTTTGGGCTGTGGCATCCGAGATGTAGGATTTTGAAAATCGTTTGATGCCATTGTCTCGATAAGGTTATAGGCTTCCTCATAGCTCTTTGCCCATAATGCCCCTCCTGTAGCTGCATCTATAATCGGTCTAGACTGTCATCCCAATCCATTATAGAATGTGTTGATCACCATCCAATCTGGCATTCCATGGTGCAGACACTTCCGTAGCATCTCTTTATATCACTCTCATGTCTCATATAAAGATTCACCCTGTTGTTGTTTGAACTGAGAGATTGTTGTCCTCATTTTCGCAGTCTTAGCCATTGGAAAAAACTTGGCTAAGAACTTCTGTGCTAAGTCCTCTCATGTAGTTATAGATCCTGCTGGCATAGAATGAAGCAAACTTCTTGCTTTATCCCTCAATGAGAACGGAAATAGCCTCAGTCTGATAGCATCCTCCGTCACCCCATTATATTTGAACATGTCACATATCTCAATAAAACTCAACAGGTGTTCATTCGGATCATCTGTAGCGGCACCCCCAAACTGAACCGTAATCTTCACCATCTGAATAGTGCCCATTTTTATCTCGAATGTATTAGCTGCTATCGTCGGTCTGACTATGCTAGACTGTAATCCATTAATATTAGGCATGGAATATTTTTCTCAGATCCCTATGCTCCTCTCTTTGCTCTTCTCCTTATCCCTCGGCCGGCATATTAGATGTAGTACCCTCTAACTGTGCTTGTAAATTCCTACGAACACTTGCTTTCCAACCTCTCCCGTTTATGTTGTCCTGAGCAGGTGTTAAGTCGAGGTTGGATGACCGCGTGCGCATAAAAATTTATACAAGTTCCTGAAATAAAACAAAAAAAATAGAAATGAGATAAGGTTAGATTTGTCTAAGTCATACAATATAGCTTAAAACTAATGATAATAATAAAAATTTAAACGCCTTTCCCCGGCAACGGCGCCAAAAACTTATTGCCTCTTTTTTAGTTCTAACAAAAGAGCTCTAACTCATGCAAGTATACATGCGTCAATAAGTAATACAGAGTAAGTCGAGTATCGATCCACATGGAAAGTGGTCTAATTTAAACCACTACGCATCAATTAAATCATTATATTAATATGCTTAAACTAATGATTATATTTGTGAATTACTTTAATTGCGAATAACGACTAAATCAAGAACAATAAGGTAATGAATCAAATCTGGAAATAATGGGATCCTAACTTCATTTAATACTTCATCTAATTACCACCATCATGCAAGATTTTTTATATATCACAGAAAAGTAGCTAAGAGCACTAATATAGACATAGCCATTTTTCAATGTACTATGACCTACTTACACAGTATCCACATGCGATAGACACCATGTAATCATCAATATAACCAAAATCATTATATGTCTATGCAAAATTGCAACCATATTGAATTTAAGCACAAGCCCTTATTTTAACTCATACGGTGAAACAGTATATGTCTATCTGGTTCACGAAATACAAAGCTATGAAAAACAGCCCCATATACGCATGCTATCATGATTATAATCCATACCCGCATGTTATTTTTCAATTCCATACAAGTACTGAAAACGAATGGTGATCAAGCATTCATGCATGCAAACCAACCATGATAGAAATTCCTTATGATATGTAAAATAGTCCAGCAGTCAAGCAATCAATTAAACTACATATGAAAGTCCATTAGAATCCCATAATTGAGTTTAGTTCATGACTGAACCAAAAGCCATTATGGGATCAAAGCAAAACATGGATAATAAACAAACAATTGAAAATGAGAAGAAAGAATTGATCAAACCCAATTGTTAATTACAATCGGGAAGTAACGTTAAAATCCTCACTAAAATCCAGTAAAGTAACAATAGTTTATCCACAGTGATTGAAAATCCAAAGAAGAAGTAGAGAATATAGAGATTATGCTTGGTTCTATGTTGAAGTCTCTCAAAGTGTAAACCCTAGTTCCAATATGAAAAACACATAAAACTACTGAATGATGCGTCTGACACTAGACATAATTGTTTTTAATAATTCCAACCCTTAAAATTAAAATTAAATAAAACAGCTCAGCAGCATCAGTCATCGCGCGCGGCCGTGCGCTCCTCCTTAGTATTTCTCGTGCGGGCGCGCGTGTGTCAAGTCTGTGTACTCCGAATGATCGCGCGGGCGCGCGTGTGTTGACATGTGTAGCCGCGCAACTTCTGCAACTTAAATTCTGCTTCTGCTGCTACTACTGATTTATTCTGCTGCTCATTCCTTTCATGCTGTTCATTTTTCTGTCCACCCATGCTTAGTCTCCTTGCTCCACTTTATCCTCATGTTGTGCCTTCATTGATCACATGCCACTCACCATCGGTAACTTATTTCATATCCTGCACTTTTACACCAAAGGAGTTCTCAGTACATGCAATGCGAAATAACATGAAATGTAACTAAAAACACATTAAAATGTACTTGAGATGAACATAGTTCGCGTGAATTTATATCCAATAAGTAGGTATAAAACCCACTTATCAATAATCCACATCATCGAATCATCCCTGCACTACGACCAAGGATATTCATGTAATCATCAGTGGTCATGTTTATACCGAATAATCCCTGGTTATATTCATACCAATAACTGTCCATCAATGCACTACGCGCCAATGAGGACTTTTACCACATCATCTATAACATTACGGGTCATGATTATACCGAATGATCCCTGGTCATAATCATACCAATAAACAGTTCATCTATGCACATAAGCCAAAGATGCTCAATAATTAACAGTCCATCTTTGCACGTAAGCCAAAAATATACAACTGTAAAACCAATAATCAACAGTCCATCTTTGCATGTAAGCTAAAGATATACAACTGTAAAACCAATAATCAACAGTCTATCTTTGCACGTAAGACAAGATATACAAATGTAAAACTAATAATCAACATTCCATCTTTGCATGTAAGCCAAAGATGACTTTCATCATAATATAAGCATGAGGATGATGACAATGATATAAGCATTAATCAAACGAAATCAAGGATAAATATTAAAGACTTTAAATTTATCCAGAGTTTAAAAATATCCAAATTGTCAACATGATACTGCTTTGTGGAGTAAAATTCAAGAATAATATTCATGTACCAAAAATAATTTGGACATAAAAGAAATATATTTTTTTTCGGGTAAATAGTACCCCGTGAATAGTACCCTATGAATAGTACTTCGAGAATAGTACTTCGTGAATAGTACTCCGACATGAAAAGTACCACAAATACACGAGTGAATAATATTCAGGTGAATATTAATTTGGGTGAATAGTAACCCGTGAATAGTAACTCGTGAATAGTACTCCAACACGAAAAGTATCCCGAATACCTGAGTGAATAATACTAGAGTGAATAGTAACTAGGTGAATAGTAACCTGTGAATAGTAACTCATAAAAGAAAAATACCAAAAAAATGATATTCCATGACGAGTACAAAAGAAATGATATCTCATACGACTATAATAGAATATACAAAACTACAAATGGATTTTCACCCGCCATGCGGTAATCTATATAGACAGATCATTTTCACAATTTAATAAAGAATGAATATGAAGGATCATTCACCATGCATGCGGTAATCCACATAGACAGGTTATTCCAACGGAATAATAAAGAATGGAATAACAGAAGAATTCACCAGGCGTGCGTATTCTATTCCAACAGAATAATAAAGAATAGAACCAGGTCATGCGTAACCCACATATACAGGATATTCCAACAGAATAATAAAGAATGGAACCATGTCATGCATAATCTGCACTGACAGGATATTCTAATAGAATAATAAAGAATGGAATAACAACAGAATTCACCAGGTGTGCGATAGACCGCACAGACAGGTTATTCCAACAGAATAATAAAGAATGGAATAACAGAAGAATTTCACCATGTATGCGGTACTTCGCATAGACAAGTTATTCTAACATAATAATAAAGAATGGAATAACAACCCTTACGAGTATTGAAAGAAAATAACTCTCTTCATGAATATGAAAGAATAATACCCCTTACCATAATAATAATATCTCTTACCTTAGAAGAAGACTGGATACTGGAATAGTGAGGTAGCAGACTTCTCTTCTTCTTTCTCTCTATAATAATTGCTCTATAGCTTTAGTGAATTGGTGAGAAATGAAGGAAGAATGAGCTTCTATTTATAGGAAAATATAATTTCGATAATTTCACGTTTTGGGGCTCGAAATATTACAGTATAATACCTTCCTCTTTTCCTTTATTTTAAATTTAGTCCTGCAAGTATTATCAAACTTGCACCACCTCCCATAATAGTAAATCATATGAATTAATAGTAAATCATGTGACTCAATAGTTCTAAACATGTGGAAAAAAAATTATAGTATAGTACATTCATCTATATCTCCATTTTTAACTTAGTCATGCAAGTATTATCAATCTTGCACCACCTCCCCTAATAGTACAAGAATGTGAATCAATAGTACACACATGTGAACAAATAGTTATAATCATGTGAATCAATAGCAATTAATTGCTCATTTATCCGGTTAATTACTCCATTGTTCAATATAACCTCCAGACATCAATTATTATCGAAATAAATGTAGATTTTCACTAACACTAATAATTCTAACACAATGGAACTATCATTTTCATCTTTAATCAACACGAATTTATTCATCATTAATATTATAATTCACAATATTTAACAACCAGGTCCTTTCCAGGAAAGAAGGGGCTTTTCGATAAGGATTTCTCCTTATTGGCGCACAATTAGGTGACCAAACCTCTCATTGACAGAACTTCTAGACATTGTCAATATTGCAAATAATAATATGAATAACTTTGCCGTCTCAATTATTGATTTAATAATATAACATATTATACAGATGATACTATGACAATAATTGAATCAATAATATGAGAGATATGATGCAGCAATTACTGTAGCAATAATTGAGTATAACTAAGTGACTTCTTACGTAAGCATCAATAATCAATATCGTGTGCTACTATGCAACCACGCGTATTACTGTACTTTTATCACCAATTTTTATGACGACTTGCTTACTTTAAAAAAAAGTTTCACATATCACCCTTGACTTTAACCTTTTATCAATTTAACCATTTACTAAATAGAATAATTATAAGAAAATTGAATACTTTCATTTCATAAAATTTAGGGTCTCACATAAATTATATAGTTTCAAGTATGTGACTTGAACATGAGACTATATAATTACAATTAGTATCATTGCTCTTAAATGTCCCTAGTCGAGTATCATTGTTGATGGGACAACAATGATGCATTGAGACTAGTATGTGGATTGACTAATGACCAAATCTCATTGGTCATAAATATATGAGATATTAAGTCAATGCATAAGTACGTGTTAGAGAATGATGTAACTGGACAGACCCACCATGAGAATTTTATGTGGAGCATTATGCGAAGTGTCATTAGTGATTCTCATAGTGACAATGATATAATCATCCTCCGACCTGAAATCACTATATTACTACATGGAAATTTATGTAATTTGATATCATCAAAGGTCACCTTTAATAGGGTGGACTATAAAGGTGATTATTGGGTACATCATGAATCGTGTGAGGAATATGAATGATCTAGATGGAATTTCACCCTCCTATATATTAGGGGTGATATCCATAGGCCTCTTGATTGAGTAGGACTATGAAATGCATGGCCATGCTTAAATAGTGATTTATTTCTGTTGGGAACTTGTGACTCATAATAAAGAAGCCACTGGAAAAGGGCTAGTGTGGAGCGTAGCGGAGCGGAGTGTAGCGCGGGGCGCGCTGCGGAAGCCCTTGGAGTAGCGCAGGCCGCGCTGCGTCGGCAACTCTGTTTTGCTGGTTGTTAATTGGATTGGGTATTATGGGTAATTGACCATAATATGAAGTAGGGTTGGAATAGGATTAGTAGGTATATATACTATCTATTGTAAAGCCCTATGTAGCCAAGGAATCATTAATAAACAATAAGCTGCCGCCTGTGGAGTACCCAAATTGGGGAACCACTTAAGTCTCTTGTGTTCTTCTTAATTCTCTATCGTTTGTGTGCGTGTGTATGATCCTATAATTCTAACAGTTTCATATAGTCTACTCATTGATCAAGAAAATTCAGATTAAATTATGAAGAGTATAACATATTCCATGACTCGAGTTTAATCTAGGATGTCAAGGTTAAAAGGATTAAATTACATTGAAACATTGGTCACGAAAAAGGTTGCATCAAATCATCGATCTTATTATTACTTGGGTAGAAGTGATGCATTACTAGATGTCGCTCACTGTTTATAATTTTATAATATGATTTTAAAATTATTGTCAATGTAATAATAACTTATAGGGTCACACATATAACGTAATTAAAAGGGAATTAATTTAAATTGTAAAGATTTGAAATGATTAATAGTATTTAAATTACGAATTTAAATTAATAGGATAATTTATATATAGATATATTAATTAAGTAAGACTTAATTAAGATATATATATATATATATATATATATATAAATTCGGATTTTATTTTAATTAAATTAGGTTTTTGATTAATTCCTTTTAACCGCTATATATATGATATGTAGCAGCCATTTTAGGAATAATCATCATAACCTCACAAACTCTAGCCGTTCTTAGAGAGAGACTAGAGAGAAAACCTTTGAAAATCCTGATCCTTGATGGCTAGTACTGCAGTTCTCTTCACTATAGATCGTGTGACGATTCGCAGGCATTCGTGTGGATACCATAGAGACGTAGAACCGTGAGGAATTGCGTTGGAGATTCGAAGTGTTTTAGAAAATTCTATAATCGGTATACTATCTAAACACTGAATTATTATGTTTTTGCATGGATCTTGATTTAGGGTTTCGGATTTGGCTTTATATTTTTTTTTATTTTCCGCAGCGTTTTTATACCGAAACCCCTACAGTAGATACATAGGAGGAAGCACAAACAAAACTGGAATTGTATTATTAAAGGTCATATCATTTATGTAAATATAAATATGCATCTAGATGTGGATGGAGATATGACAAAAATCATTACTTTATATACTCTATCCGTCCCTTAATATAAGACGTTTTAGGGGGAAAAAATTTGTCCCTTAATATATGACGTTTTAGAATTCCAAGTAAGTATTAATTGCTTAGTTTCCAATATTACCCCAAGTATTAAATATAACTTTGGTTCTCTCACTATTTTTTGTCCAATAAATAACAATTTCTTTTTCCAATACAATGACACTATAGACATTTGATATTATATTTAATGTTATACACTTATTTTCTTAATACTTGTGCACGACTCTTAAAAGTCTTATATTAAAGGAGAGCAGATCCTCTGTCTCCATTTTTCCTGTCCCCCACTTAAATGTTTGACACACAGCCTCTTACTTAACACTAATTAACTCTAAAATTAAATAAGAGGTCATGTGTCAAAATTTAAAGGGGACACAAGAGGGACAGGGAAAATGGGGACAAATGATCTACTCTCATATTAAGAGACGGAGAGAGTAGTAAAATAATTGAAAAACTACTATGAAAAGAAAAAAAGAGTTAAGAAGATATCACCAAAATTAAATTGAGACGTGTGTAGAGAACATTGTCCTTAAGGATAATTTCTACCCCTCCGATATTGTATATCACTAGTGCAAAAGGTCATAATGGATACCCTTCAGAATTCAACAATTTCGTCTTCTCTAATGTACACTCAAATAGAGAAGATAACATGAACAACCCGTTGTTTTTTCTTGAATTATAGAAAAGATGATTCAAGAGAAAATATTATAATGCAATATTTTTATATGACGTAGAAAACATGCATGCTAAATTACTCTCTTACTTAGAGTAAAAGCCTATATATATATATATATATATATATGACGCAGAACGGAAAACACAAAAAAATTTGCCAGCGTAAATTCTAAGAGTATAAATTGTAATCTACCAAAAAAACAATACAATATTAATTGTAAAAAAGATAATAATTATGAATTAACTATCCCAAACATAAACCCACAAGACGGGTTTTATAGCTAAAGAATCCCTATAACTTTGGAAATAAACTCCTAATAGGTAACTAACTATTACGGTAACAAAGTCCTAATAGGGAACAACTTAATTATGTAAAATTATAAAAGATTTGTTTTCAATTAAAACACTATTACCATAAACGGATCCTACCTAAACTAAGAATAATAAAAATAATAAAAACTAATCCAGTCTTTCCGAAACCATGACGCCATTTCCGAAGAAGTTCTGAGCTCCTGAAGTCAATCAAACCGAGCTCTTCGGAAACAACTTCAGTTTTTCGGGAATTATGATCGTTTCCTTAGACTAGACCTCCTTCCCCGTTTCCTATCTAACTCTTTCTCAAACACCAAAGCCAGCTGTCCTACATCAATATATATCATGCATGGTTAAGCTATGAACCAAAAAGGTTTTGTAAAGACTAAAAAATTAAAGGTTTTACAACGACTAGTTTTAATAATTAAAAACGGAAGGATATTAATAAATATTGAAATTTAATCTAAGATAATAAAGCATACTATCTTGACTTTGAAATTCTTTTCAATTTTTATAAACCAAAAAATCTAACAATCCCCCACAATTTCAAAGATAAGTTTTAAGAGAAATATGAATAAAAATCAAGAAGTGAAAATGAAATGCATAAGTATTGGAGCCTTTTGGGCTATGAACCAATACATAGAATAAATAAGGCTAAATTCACAGGAAATATGTGAAACAATAAGTTTCTATGAACCACATTCCTTTAATATGAATTTAAAAACTTATCATTCACATTAAAATTTTGAAGCGGGCTTGTTCAATGCGGTTGGGCACATTTTCGGCCATGCGCCAAATCCTGATTTCATGAGAGCTTTAAAGAATTTGCCTAAGTTCTCATAAAGTCAGCCCCACCTTTACTCTCACATGGCTGTTTTTCATCAAGTGTGTTTTGTAACTTACCACACTATCCAATATGGACTATGAAAACATTAAGAGTTTAAAGCTAAAGCCTCATTCGCTACAGATGCAATATCGTATACCATAGGGATGAACATAAAATATATAAATTAGATAGTATAAGACCCCATCTTTTTATGAATAAAGATTTAATTTTCTCTAAATATTATTTTGAATAATAAGGTGTTAATTTGATATAATGCAATAGTTATGGGTGATATGTGCAAATTTTGCAAAGTAAGCAAGTTGTCATACAATATTTGTTTAGTCGGGGAATATTCTTTTTGCCGAGGAATATTCGTACGACGACGCAATCATTGGTAGACCACATAATAGAATAACTGTCAGATATAGAAAGCGAAAGAAATAACATTTTTATAAAAATAACGTCAAAACTTTTATCATTAACTGTTGAAATACTCGGTGATAAAATTATAGTAATACGTGTGGTTGCACAGTAGCATACGGTATTGCACAATATCTCTGATTATTGATTCTTACGTAAGATGTCACTCAGTTTCATTCAATAATTATCATAGTAATTGTTGCATAGTATCTCATATTATTGATTCAATTATTGTCACAGTATCATTTGCATAATATTTTATATTATCAAATCAATAATTGACAAGACACGATTATTCATATTATTATTTAGCACTATTGGCAATGTCTAAAAAATTATGTCGAGGAAAGGGGTTAGGTTATATAATTGCGCGCCAGTAAGGATAAATCTTTATTGGAAAGCCCCATCTCTCCTGAGAATGATCTGATTGTTAATATTGCGAGCTTATAATATTAATTATGAATAATTATTATGTGGTGGATATTGGTTCCATGTTGATATAAATAAAGGAATTTAGCATGAAACATTTGTTGAAAATTTGACAATTATCTTCTCTAATAAAATATTCATTCAAATATATTATTATAATATATTATAATTGTTTAATTAATATTATTATTATAATATATAATCTTCAGCATGCGAATAAAAGTGGAATGAAGGTTATCATTTTGGTTTCGAATTCAAAACCTTCCGTACACATTTTGAATTCTCTTTTACGTATTTTTTTCCAAAAAGGATGCTACTTGAATCATTCTCCTGCAATATGAGGTTTTCCAAATTGGTGGGTCCTCAACCAATGAAATGTTAATTAGGCTTATGTTAGGTAGCAATTAGGCAAAGAAAGAAAAGAAAAGTTAGGCACTTTGTTTGTTTTCCCCTCCGAATTTTACTATAAAAGGGAGGTTACCCCTCCTTCCTAAACACACCAAGAATCACAAACATTCTTACTATAATATTGTGAGTATTTATTCTGAGTATAAGAATATTTTGAGTGTAGCTTTTAGTACAAGATTCTCTCAGGATAATATCTGATATTCCTGTCAAATCTAGATTCTACTAAGGTAAATGATATTATTTTATTCCAATACTCGTAAGAAATATGAAAGAACTCGTAAATAATATCATTTTCTTTCATACTCCATATTATGCAAGTGATATTATTTTATTTCATATTCCTAAATTTAAACTTACTATGGTAAGTATTGCTTCTATAATTCCTAAAATGATTAGAAACTTCTTAAGCTTTGTGTTTCATCTAATATCATTTCACTTGAATATTATTCTGAACTTTCTTATTAAATTTTAATCTTTTTATATTTGGGTACTATTCATACGTTACTATTCATACGGTACTGTTCACAACAGAATTAAATTTTCTTTCTGTCCAAATTATTTTTGGTACATGAATATCATTCTTACATTTTACTTCACAATTAGTTATCATGTTGACAATTTGGACATTTTTTAATTCTTGATAAATTGAATTAGAAATCTCTATTATTTATCTTTAATCTCACTTGATTGATTCTTTATATCATTGTCATCATCCTCATGCTTATATTGTACTCGAAGTCATCTTTGGCCCGTAGTGCAAAGATGGACTGTTGATTAGTATGATTATGACCAGGAATTATGTATTGATATAACCATAACCTTTAGTGTTAGAGATAAAGGTTTGTGGTGAAAGTCCTCTTTGGCCCGTAGTGCATAGATGGACAGGTGTTTGGCATGATCATGACCACTGGTGGTACAAACGATTATCTTTGGCCCATAGTGCATAGATAATTCGTTGATTGAAAATAATTATTGATTGGTGTTACAGGGACAAAATATTGATGACGGACTTTTAAATCATATAAGATAGTAGATATCATACTCTACTTGACTCTTCTAATGAATTGTTATTTTCGCTACAGTTGTTGATCTAAAACTTGTTGTCTATTGTATTCTACTAGACAATACTTGTATCAAAATTCACAGCGTATGTTTTGTCGTATTTTACACGATAATTAATAGTTGTGTAAATAAAGTTATATTTGAATTCTGTACTATGTATTTGGCGACTCAGAATGGGTTGTGTGGACCTATTTTTGGGCATCACAGATAGTGCCACAGAGATCAACCTGTGACTTGTTATTACCCATATGAACATAATTCATAGTATCTCCATTCACATAGGTTGGGTTACCATCATTGTTGATCTTTATTCTAGGCATAACTCCCATCCCCCTCGATCTAGTCTCTATCAACCTTTTGTTAAGTGGTTTGGTCAAAGGGTCAGCTAAATTCATTTCAGACCTTATATACTCTAGAGATATCACACCATCATTAAGCAGCTGCCAACTATTTTTATGCCTTAAGCGAATATGTCTATTCTTGTCATTATGAGTTTAATTTAAAAATCGACCTATTGCGGCTTGGTAATCACAACGCATAGACATAGATGAAACTAGTCTCTTCCATAAAAGGATATCTACTAATAGATTTATCAACCAATCAACCTCAACACTTGCCAAATCCAAAGCAATAAGCTAAGATTCCATATTGGAACAAGCAACACAGGTCTGCTTGGTCGATTTCCAAATGACAACACCACCACCAAGGGTGAACACAAATCCACTCATGGATTTAATCTCATCTAAATCAGAGATCCAGTTAGCACCAGTGTACCCTTCAAGTACAGATGGATTACCTGTAAAAAAGATACTATAATCCATAGTCCCTTTTAAATACTTAAGCACTCTAAAAATGGCTATCCAATGTTAATCATTAGGATTATGTGTATATATACTCAATTGATTTACAGCATATGCAATATCAGGTCTCGTGCAATTTGAAAGAAATTCAAGACTACCAATAATTTGTGCATACTCATTTTGTGACACATTTTCTCCTTTTTCTTCTTTAAAGAAATGTTGTGATCATAAGGTGTGCACACATATTTGGAATTAAATTGTCCAAATTTCTTAAGCAATTTTTCAGTGTAATGTTCTTGTGACATAAAAATTCCACTAGCATTTTTGATCAATTTTATTCCAAGAATAACATCAGCTTCACCCAAATCTTTCATATCAAAATATGAAGAAAGAATAGATTTAGTAGCATTAACTACATGTAAATCAGTATCAATGATACGCATGTCATCCACATAAAGACATATAAAGACCTCCAATTTTTTATCAAACTTAGAATATATGCATTTTTCTGTATCATTAACAATAAATCCATTTTTTATCATAACAGAGTCAAATTTATCATGCCATTGTTTAGGAGTCTGCTTAAGTTCATATAATGATTTTATCACTTTACAAACTTTATTTTCTTTACCATGAGCCACAAACCCCTCGGGTTGCTCAATGTAAATTTCTTCATTTAAAAACGTTATTTTTACATCCATTTGATGAATAACCAATTATAAATAGAAGCCAAAGCAATTAAAACTCTAATAGAAGAAATTCTAGCTACTGGAGAATAAGTATCAAAATAATTAAGGTCTTTCTTTTGGGTATAGCCTTTGGAAACAAGACTATCTTTAAATTTATCAACAGATCTATCGGGTTTTAATTTTCTTTTAAAAATTCATTTACACCCAATGAATTTAGCACCACAAGGCAAATCAACTAACTCCCAAGTATTATTACTCATTATAGATTCTATTTCATTATTAATTGTCTCTCTCCAGAATGGAGCATCAGGTGAAGTTACAACATCAGAAAAAGTAATAGGATCATTATCCATTAAAAAAGTGTAAAAGTCATCACCAAAATTTATTTATTTCTGCTTTTACTCTTTCTAATTAAGTTCAACAGGAAACTCTAGTAATTTTTGAGATGTGTCGTCATGCAACTTAATTCTATGATGAGTAGTATTTTTTAACATAGAAAAATTATTTTCAAGAAAAATATGCATTCTTAGTTTCAAGAACAGTATTAATATCTAACACATTACTTTTAATAACAAGAAATCTATATGCAACACTATTTTCAGCATAACCAATGAACATGCAATCAGAAGTTCTAGAGTCAATTTTTCTCTTTTTAGGATCGTGAAGTAAGACTTTAGCCAAATACCCCCACACTTTGATATATTTTAAATTAGGTACATGATTTTCTCACAATTCAAATAAAGTCTTACCAGTCTTTTTACAAATTGTTCTATTTTGAATGTGACAAGCGGATAAAATAGATTCTCCCCACAAGTTAGGAGGTGGACCAAAATTAATCACAATGCATTCATTATTTCATTTAAAGTTCGATTTTTTCTTTCGGCATCACCATTAGATTCTCGTGAATAAGGAGGTTTAGTTTAATGCACAATATCATGTTCTTCACAAAAAAAACATTTAAAGGTTCATATTCACCACCTCTATCCGATCTAAGCCTTTTAATTTTTCTATCCAATTTATTTTCAACTTCAGCTTTATATTTAATAAACATATCAAATACTTCATTTTTATGTCCAAGTAAATAAACCTTAGTACACGTTGAAAAATCATCAAAAAGTCGCATACTATTTTTTATCACCTCTCGTCATAATTGTTTTCAATTCTCCCAAGTCTGAATGAATAAGACTAAGATGCTGTTTGTTTACATCTGATTGCCTCTTAATGGACTACCTCTTATTCGCTAAGAGGCATGTTGCTGTTTGTTTTGTTTTTTGTTACCTCTGAATGCCTCTTAATCGGTAAGACAGAAAATGAAATCTTAATAATTAAGAGGTACCTCTTAATGAATTTTTTTTGCTAATTTTTTTTTATATAAATATATTAAACAATATTATGCACTCATTTTTATTAAATTGAATATTTAAAATTATTAAAAAAACATTTATCCTTTAAAATGGTAAAATAGTGTCATTAAGAGACAACTTACTTTTTAGTTATCAAACAATTTTTTAGATTCAGACCTCATAACCATTCAGATGATCTAATTTATTAAGACATCATAATCATTCAGATCTTAATTTCCAAATTTATCAAACACAACCTAAGTAATTCTGAATCTCTTTCTAACACAAGTTTGCATGGTTTCTTCGTTATTTTAGCTTCAACACAAGTGTGACATTTATCATGTTTGGAAATTGAAATATTTTTAAGAATGTCTATTTCTTTCATTTGTTTGAGATATGAGTAATTAACATTACCTAATCTAGCATGCCATAAATAATCACACTCAAATAAGCGGAAGAACTATCATTTTCATTTAAGACATGAAATACAAATAACTCATTATTAATGTACCCTTTCCCCACAAATACCCCAATTTTTAGTCATTATAATTTTGTCCGACTCAAAAATAACTTTTATTCCCATTTTGCTTAGCAAAGACATAGACACAAGGTTTCGATGAATTTTTGGCACATGAATCACGCCTGTCAATGAGAGGATTTTTCCGGAGGTAAACCTAATAAGTACTTTCCTTTTTCCCAAAACAGGTGTAGGAGTAGTGTCTTCCATGTAAACTTATTCCTCTGCTTCTCTCAATGGTATATAGGAGGAAATCACATTTTTAATCCCACAAATGTGCTTAGTTGCACCAGAGTCTACCACCCAATTATTATCATGTGCCATCAATTTAACCTCAGAAACGACTAAAACAATAACGTATGTCTCAACCAAATTTGTATTTGGTGGGGCAGGTTTGTCGTTCCTCTAGCTTCCTGTGTCTACATTTCATAGCATGATGACCAAGGTCATCACAAACAAGATAATTACCTTATTTTGGTTTTTCTAATTTTAGTTTTGTACGTAAGAATAAAATCATCTTTTCCAATATCCAAGACTAATAAAATTTTAGTTTGCCATCTCTTAAAATTAGAAATAGAAAGAGCCTCAATTCTTGTGACATATTAGTAGCGGTTAACATAGGAGAATCCAAAAATTATCCTTGAGATTGTAGTAAAATAATTGAAAAACTACTATGAAAAGTAAAAGAGAGTTAAGAAGATATCACCAAGATTATATTGAGGCGTCCGTAGAGCACTGTCGTTAAGGATAATTTTTGCCCCTCCGATATTGTATATCACCGATGCAAAATGTCACAACAGATACTCTATAGGATTCAACAATTTCGTCTTCTCTAATGTGCACTCAAATATAGAGAAGATGATATGAACAACCCATTGTTTTTTCTTGAGTTTTAGAAAAGATGATTCAAGAGGAAAAATTGTAATGCAATATTTTTTATATGAAGTAGAAAACATGCATGCTAATTCACTCTCTTACTTAGAGTAGAAGCCTAACTATATATATATATATATATATATATATATATATATATATATATATATATATATATATTATAACGACCCCAAAATAGGTACATTCAATCCAACACATTCTGAGTCGCCAAATACATGGTACAGAAAACAACTACAACTTTATTACAATAATTGTCGTGCAAAATACAACAACACATATACTGTGAGTTTGAATACAAATATATACCAAATGTGACACATGTCCCAACCGTGGACAACACCTCACAGTGACACCTTACATAAAGGTATAGTCAAAAACTGTTTTAGAAACTAAAATCTTTGGGAAGTGCTCAAGGAAACCTTCGTACATGGGAGGCCATGCTTTTAGGTTATGATAGATATCATATGGCCACAGAATTATCCTTGGTTGACCCAATATACCCCAAAGAAAAACGAGAAGATTACTATCATATTATTCCCAATGGTGAGTCTTCTCTTGATTTATCATTATCTCCATTATCTCAAATTGAGAATTATACTTCAAACAAACACCAAGATTATATAGGTAGTGCTCGTAAATATACGCAGCAAGTGGATGAGAACAACCCTGTCTTATGATGACACGAGGTTGTATGTCATTAAACATCTTGTATGATAGTGACAAAACACCCTTCCAACGTTGGGTTCGCCTCACCCTAGTTGATTCACCAAATATGACAACTAAATGATGACCACCGTCCTATTCCACTGTTACCCCCGCTCGACCCAGCTACACTCTTATTACCTGAAAGGAATTGTGAAGCAAAAGGGTGAGCACAACTAGCTCAATAAAGAATATCATGACTAAAGATAATTAAATTATCAATAGCCTTCATCAATAATAAATCAGAGATTTAGAACATATGGTAGATGATAAAAATTTCAACCATAGTTGCAGCGGAACGAGCAATCCATTAGAAGAGTCAAATAGACTATAAAGTCTATTATCTTCTCTATGTTAAAAATCCACCAACAATGTTTTATCCCTGTAACATCAATCAACAATTCTGGTCCACAATCATATGAATAACTCATAATCATAATTGTAGTTCTAAATTCCTCTTCTCATCCAGGACGAAGATAATTTTCATCACCTATCTTTACCTGAAACATCAAAGATCATGGTTACACCAAATCACATTTCTTGTTCATAATCATACTAATAATTTCATCTTTGCACTACGGCCAAAGATATTCATTTGTATCACCAGTTGGTCATGTTCATCTCAACACATGTTCATCATTGCACTACTGGCCAAAGATATTCAACAACATGTCATCTTTGCACTACAGGCCAAAGATATTCCTCAACAGTTCATATTTTCACTACAGGCCAAATATATTCATCAACGGTTCATATTTGCACTACAGGCCAAATATATTCATCAACAGTTCATATTTGCACTACAGGCCAAATATATTACTATCTCAAAGAAATATATAATCATTTTAGAATTTATATAAACAATAATTATAACCATGTTGATCATTTCACCTATGTACTTAAGATAAAGATATTCAATTATAAATTCAATGGTCATGATCATACCAATCAACAATTCAACTTTGCACTACTGGCCAAAGAGAACCCATAGTCATGATCATACCAAAAATCTACCCATCTTTACACTCAAGTCAAAGAGAAATATCATCATTGGGGTTATAAAAATGTTATATATGATAATAAAAATAATATGATCAACATATAGTTTTAATCTCAAGAGTAATATTCATAAATCAACTATAATTTGGTTAGAAAAAGAAACCAATTTTGTCATGAATAGTACCCGTGAATAGTAACTCGTGAATAGTAACTCATGAATAGTAACTCGTGAATAGTAACTCGTGAATAGTAACCCCGACATGAAAAAGGTAGAAATTCTACAATAAAATCCATACCAATACTTCGGTATAATGATATTGAAAGAATAATAATTCTTAAGCTTATAAACAATTTATTTTAATTGTTTACACTTTACTAAATAATGTATTTAATCATCTTAAAATGCCAAACTCATAAGATTTAATCACCAAATAACCAAAACCCTCATCAAAAATATGCATATACCTCATATAAGATTCTCAAGCCATAAAATCCTATTTTTCAATTTTCTTACTTCACATAACATATTTAATTCATTTACTCATAACTAGTCTATTTTTATGAAAAATACCAAATCAATTCCAAAAATATATCTTTTCCGGGAGTTAGCAGAATATAGTCTCATATTGAACATATATTTTTCTCAGAATTTTTAAAAGTCATTTACTATTTTTCATATGGCCAAAACTGCCGAATATTTAGATATTTTATCATAAATTGTACCTTTGTCCAAAAATTTCGAAATTCACAGAGTATACTCATGTTACATAGATGTACTCCCAATAAAATTTTTATCAACTTTGGAGTTAACCACAAGGAGTTATAAGCGGTTATTTTTAAAATAGTCTTTTCCCGTAAAATTCATAACTCTTAATCTATACATCCAAAAATCGCCATTTTTGGACATAATCAATAAAACTCATCAAAATATCATTTCAAATTTTTCCAGAATTTTCTAAAGGACGGAAGAAGTACGAACTGAAAAACATAATAACCCTTAAAATCCCTTACCTCAAAATAGCAGTACTTCTGACTGGAATATCGGATGAAAAGCCGTAAGAAACCTTTCACCGTATAGCAACACTCAAAGTATACTCACAAGAACACGCTTGATATAGAGAGAGAGAAGTAGAGAGAAAGCTTATATTTCTGGTGTAATTTTCAATTCTAACTTAGCCCTCTATTTATTGGAAAATACTAGAACGCCAAAGGAGACTAAAATAATAAAATATCATTTTCTTTTTTTTATTCCACACCAACCTTCACCAACCAATTTTGAGAGCCATCGTTGGTCAAAAACATCAGCCACCCATGTGCCAACAACCACAAAAACGTTTTTCTTAAATAAAATAATTAAAATTTCTAAAAATCAATTATTTCGGAACTCCAGAACTTCAATAATTCACAATAAATAACTCTTTTATCAGAAAATTCGAATCTCGCAAGTTTTTATAGGAAATTCAATTATCTACAACTTTGCAGAAAGAAGTTTTTCCAAATTCTAAACAGAAATTGACCGAAATCCACAAACGGATGATTTTAAACACCGTTTCAACACCTTTTAAAATTCATAACAAATCATGCGTTTATTTTTAACGGTTCAAAATTTGTGGACATATAATCAACTCATATATGTATAACATATCCAAAAATCACAACGATCCAACGGTCAGATTAAAATTATAACTCACGCAGTAAAGCTTTAAGAACACCGATTTGAGTTTTTTTTAATACCTCCAATCTGATAAAATACTGATAAAACTACCTCAATATTAATTCCTTCATTTATAACCACATAAATAAATCCATTATTTATATCCACATCAAATAAATATTTCATTATCATATAAATCAATAATTAATTATTCACAAAAAATATACAGAATCACAATTATGACAATCAGGCCGTTCCCAGGAAAGAGGGGCTTTCCAATAAGAATTTCTCCTTACTGGCGCGCAATTAGGTGACCAAACCTCTCCTTGACAGAACTTTCTAGACATTACCAATAATGCTATCTAATAATATTATTCAAATAATACGAATTATTGATCTGATAATGAGAAATATTGTGCAGTGATAATTATTGAAATAACAATAATATAAAATATTAACGCAGCAATTATTGAATCAATAAAATAAAATATTGAACAGTAATTACTGTAACAATTATTGAGTAGTGCATTCTTACGTAAGAATCAATAATTCAAAAATACTGTGTAATACCGTGTGCTACTGTGCAACAACGCATAATACTTTATTTTACCAACCAGGTATTCTAACAGTATTAACGGTAACGATTACGCCGTTATTTATAAAAACTTAATTTTGTCGTTTTCTTCATCCGACAGTTATTCTGTTATGGGGCCCACACATGGCTGCGCCAGTCGTACGAATATTCCCCGACAGAAAGAATATTCCACGACCAAACGAATATTCCCCGACAACAATGAATATTTTATAACCCCTTGCGTATTTTTAAAAAAAATTCATATATCACCCTTAACTTTAACTTTTTATCAATTTAACCATTTACTGAATAGTAATTATAAGAAAAATTGAATACTTTTATTTCATAAAATTCGGGGTCTTACATATATATATATATAGAGAGAGAGGATCAGGTCCGGACTCCCTGATTGGACCAAAATTCGGACCTTTTTTTTTGTTTTTTTTAAAACAACTAAAAATAAATAAATAAAAAATTATGGAACTTGATTTTTTTTTCATAATACAGTGTTTTGGGTGTAATTTGGATACGTATAACAAAATATGTATGTACAGTCTGTGCAGACTGTACATATATTTTTTGGTATAGGTATCCAAATCACGCCCAAAACATTGTATTATGAAAAAAAAATCAGTATTATTATTATTATTATTATTATTATTATTATTATTATTATTATTATTATTATTATTATTATTATAATATATATATATATATATATATATATATATATATATATATATATATATATATATATATATATATATCATGCATGGTTAAGCTATGAACCAAAATTGTTTTGTAACGAATAGACAATTAAAGGTTTTACGACGGCTAGTTTTACAACAACTAATTTTACAAGAACTAGTTTTAATAATTAAACATAAATCAATCTCATAAATGTTGTAACGGAAGGATATTAATAAATATTAAAATTTAATCTAAGATAATAAAATATATTTTCTTGACTTTAAAATTCCTTTCAATTTTTATAAACCAAAAAAATCTAACACCTGTTTTTTTTACCACAATGCACAAACCCATTATGTTATATCATTTTCTCACTTTAGAGCTATTTAGTTGGTGTTTTTGGATGGACTAAAATATTTTGATATTTGATAACTTTTAAAAGTAGATATTTGATTATAAAAGTACTTTTAGCTTAATTAAAAAATGTGAACGGTTATTTTTACATGTATTTTACATATTTTCACATGATTTTTTTCTCACATGAACATACAATGGGTCCCACCTTTATGTGAGAAAGAATCATGTGAAAATATCAAAAATACATGTGGAAATAGTGTTTCCCTTAGAAAATATGTACTCCCTCCGTCCTAAATTAACTGCTCAGTTTTGACTTTTTTAAGTCAAATTGATTATTTTTAGAATTAATAATTAAGCATATATAAATATATTTCTAAAATTATAAAAATTAGGATTAGTAATAAATTGTATATACTTTCTTTTGGTTATAATCTCTTCACCTATATTTTAACAAAAATAGTAAAAAGATTAGTTTTAAAAATGGTCAATTTGACTTTAAAAAGTCAAAACTGGGCAATTAATTTGGGACGGAGGGAGTATTATTTTTTGTACCATTTTATGCAATAATTAAAATTTCAAAATTATCCTTAAATTGCTAAACAGAAATAGTGAAATATTGTACCACACAATCACTTTAAATATATCAATAATATATTTTAAAATAATTTTATAATTATATAATAAAACCTTATTTTAACTTTCTTATATAAGTAGTTTGTCAAAAACTCTAAATGATAGAGTTGGATCACACACGCACACGACAATAAATTTTATTCTTGATTTGAAGTTCAACTTAATATTATGTTGGGGTATTTAACGATAAATATATATATTTGATTACTTACTTTTGGTATTTGCGGCATCCTAGTAGGCAACATTGATAGAGTTGGATCACACACACGCACACGACAATAAATAATTAACACAGAAATTTATGTAGTTTTCCAAAATGAGTTGTCCACGAGAGCGGCGTTTTTTTTTCTTATTCAGATTGATCGAGTGTATTATAGAGCTTTATAATAGATAGTATTTATAACTAATAATCATATTTCAACCATAATTCTCATTATAGCCTTAATATTCCATAATATTCTTTTCTAATCAAATCATAAAATTGATGTTCGCTGTTCGGCGCGGCCCGCGCCGCTCTTAGACTGCCAGCGGCACGTCCATGCTCCAGAACTTTTTCTGCACCCGGCGTGCCCTGCGCTCCTAGCGGTGCTCCCCGCGCCAGAGCTCCAAAATTTATGTTCTCCTAGCGCGGCCCGCGCTACACATAGACCTGCCCTGGCGCACCCCGTGCCGGTCTTGCAAAAACTCCATAACGTATCACGGGAAGCCATATGTTGTCTGTGTTCGCTTTTATACCCTAAATTTAAAAGTTATTAAAACAAGGCATTCAATATAATAATACTTCTTTTTCATAATAACATAATCAAAAGTAAATTGCATATACATTTACACCGGATGCAATCTCATTCACGCCATAGTTGTCTTTTTCTTCGTACATAAAAATTGAAGGTGATAAAATATTTCAAACTCTCGACATGACAGATTGAACGTATGACAACCATACATTTAAAGAAACTCCCATCTCACTTGTGTCGAGGCCAAAATTCAGGGACCCTTCCACAAACGTGTAGAATATAATTAAAGTTATTACTAAAGAAATTGATATTTTCACATGAAAAGTGTCGCTATAGATATATAACGACGGTAAAAACCGTTTATGTAAAAATATAATTTTCTGTTATGAATTTATCAGTTTCCTATTACCAACTATCTATTATGTGTGAGAATCGGACCAAATTTTGAGTGAGATAAACGATCCAACATTTCCCACATGTAAGAAATAAGCCGTTTAACTAATTAAATAAATAAATAAATTAAATTAAAATCATTATCATCGGGCCAATCCGTGTTGTTAATGCTTTATGTTAGCTTACACCAAATTTGTACCAAAAGAAGTTGCAAGTTATTTATTGCGTCTCCCAAACTAGTTTGGAATTGCGTTAGAATTAGGGTTCTGTCTTTTGTCTCCAATTTAAGAAAAGGGGACCGGGTGATATGAATTTGATATTAGGACATTTTATAATAGTAGTAAATGTTTTTAGTACTACTATCAAACATGGGGTTTCAATGCAACCAACTACTATAAGGAATTTATTAAAACCATTGAATTCAGAATATGATAAAGTAGCTCCGCCTTTTTTTATAAACTCTTAAAATGAATATCAAAGAAAATATTATTATCTTTATTTTATAATAATAGTCGTTTTAATTTCATGCACATGAATTAAGAAAGTTATTTAATATTATCATTATTAATAATTAAAATTTATAGAGTAAAACACTCACACCCCCTGTAGATTACTATAATAACACTCACTACCCCTCTAGTTTTTCAAGTAACACTCATCACCCCTGCAGATGTGTATTATTGACCAAATAGGCGAAGTTACATATTTATCCTCATGTTTTACATGATTGTAATATACATGATTGTAGCTTATAGAACTGCAGTAAGCCATTTTGTAATGGCAACACATTACTACTCCCAATGTCCCAAAAACGTAAAAAGTCTTATTTGCAAATTATGATTTGGAAAAAAATAAAATTCCCGTTTACTCTGATGTCCTCAGGTTTATTATCTCAAATTTATTATCATGGCATCACTATTAAATTAAATACTCAATAAAAGATGTATAGAACAAAAATATATCCTTAAAATTTTGTAAATTTTACAAATGAGACTTGTTTTATAATGGAACAGAGGGAGTATGATTAGTATGCAACTTAAGGAATTATGTCGAGATCTGTTGTTAGTTTATACATTTAATTACACTGGAACCAACAATAAATTAACAAAATGAAGAAAATCATGTGAGATGACATAAATCGAAGGTATACTATATAAAAGGGTATATTAGGGGGTGTTTGATAAAAATTGAATAAATCTGAATCTGAATCTGAATGAAAAAAGTTGTTTGATAATTGACATATCTAAAACATCTGAATGACAAAATTTTATTATTTTACCCCCTCTAAAAAAAATTCAAAATTATTGTAAATTTATTTAATATTACTTAATTTAATAGTTAATATTTTTTTTAATTTTTAAATTTTTTAATTTTTTAAGTTTTTTTACTTCATTCAGCTACTTATTCAGTCATTCAGCTCAAAAAATCTGACTTAGTCATTCAGCTCGTCTATCTTATCGATTCAGCCATTCAGACCAAAACAAACGCACTGACCGATTCAGCCATTCAGATTCAGCTCCATTCAACTCTAAACAAACACCTCCTTAGTCATCAGAAATTGAAGGTATAATTGTTCTTACAGTAGTTAAGAACATTTTAGCCATTTTCTTTTTAAAAATTGCTGACATCATCAAGTAAACCATCTTAGGGGTAGTGAGTGTTATATTATGTTAACTAGAGGGGTACTGAGTGTTACTTAAAAAATTAGAAGGGTAGTGAGTGTTAATATGATTATCTACAGGGGGTATGAGTGTATTTTACTCAAATTTATATGAAATTCTATCATTACCCCTTTATGAAAAGTTAAAAAAATACTAATACAAGGGAGTAAATTTCTTGGAATAATGAGACAAGTTAGAGGTAATATTATAGAAAAGTAAATAATGTATTTATCTTAAAAAATTATAAACGACAAATAAATTAGAACAAATATTTTCTTCTAAAAAATCAATTATTATAGAATGGAGATAGTACATCTATTCAATTAGAAAGATATGAATTACATGTCATCAATATATATATATATATATATATATATATATATATATATATATATATATACAGAACCAATCAGGTAAGGTCTCCCTTACTTTGTTAAAATGTGGACTTTTTTTTTGTTTTTTTTAAACAACTAAAAAAATATTTAATATTTTATGGAACTGATATTTTTTCATAATATAATATTTTGGGCGTGATTTGAATACCTATACCAAAAAAATGGTGATACAGTCTGCACAGACTGTACAAACCTGTTTTGTTATACGTATCCAAATCACATCCAAAGCACTGTATTATGAAAAAATTTCAGTTCCATAAAATATTAAACTTTTTTTTAGTTATTTAAAAAAAACCAAAAAAACAAACAAAAAAACGTTCGCATTTTAACAAAATAATGGAGTCTTTACCTAATCCTGATCCTCTATATATATATATATATATATATATATATATATATATATATATATATATATATATATATATATATATATAATAGTAATTGTTTAAGACATAGCTACCACAAAAATCTATGTATTGATGAAATCTAGCCTTAAGACACATTTGAGTCTCCTATCATTATTTTTTTGGGTTAAGTTCAGATGACCACCTAGGGTTTAGACGGTTTCCCACTTAACCACCTGTAGTCAGTAAAGCTACATTTAAACACCCGACCTTTTGAGGTGAAGTGAAAAAGTGTTTTCTGTCATAACTCTGTTAGTTAAATTGTATAAAGACTTAATTACCCTCCTACGTTCAACAACATAAATAGAAACAAACACAATTGCACCTCCTACGTTCAACTTTCCAATAATCAAAACAACAAGAAGGGAAAGAAGATCTGAAACAGAGAAATAATACTCAAAAACTAATTAAACCCTTGGTGGCTAGTATTCTGCAAAGCTTCATTATACTCGCTACCTAACAAACTCACAGCACTACTGAGAACTGCAATGACGGAGTTAATATTTGAAGTGGATATTGACCTTCGGCAACAACTTTGCAGAACATAAAACACGTCATCTACCATTGAAGTTGTAAGGCTGTCGAGCACATGCTCATCTATCTTAATAGCCTTTCTCACATTCTCCACCATGAAGAAACCCTCCAAAATAACGTAATAACCAGTAATGTCCTTAACAACTTTACTAAAACATGTACTCTGTGTAATCCTCACCCAATTGGGTCAGTGATAGAATTTCTTCCAAAAACATTTCAATCTCCCTAGTGATAGAATTTCTTCCAAAAACAAATTCCAATTCCAGTAAGCTCCACATGCAAATTGAATAGCCCAAAACAGAGTATGTGTGCCCATTTCTAATACCAATTGAATAGCCCAAAACAGAGTATTTGTGCCCACCTGCACTCTTGTGCCCATTTCTTCCTCGTTCATGTCCGAAAACAATTTAACAAAGCTAACACTGAAACCACCTCCAAATCCAAAATGGGATGGGGGATCGAATTAGGAATTCTTCTGATGTGAAGTCAAATCCCGCTTCTTCACAATCTATATCAAATATAAACCCGTCATCTTCAGCTTCAGCCCTAGGGGTTAAGACCTCCCTCTCAGCCATTAGCCTCCTTGCTTCAATGCACACAACCTCAAGCTCACTAGGTTCCTCTTCGCCACCACGAAATTCCCTACTCATAATTTCACCAATCTCGGCAAGGCAAAGGCCAAAATCAGAGAATCCATAAGGGTTTAGCATAAATCACTAGCAAACTTACAATTGAAGGGTTTGGATTAGACTTTCCCCGTCTGCTTATCAAACCCTAACGGACCTTCCTCAATTTCTCCGTAAGCAGAGAAATGACCAAACAACCTCTCAGCCGAAGGAGGAGAAGATGGATTGAAGTTTCTCGGTGGTGGTTTCCCAGCCGAGATCGTGGATAAAGAGTCTGAGTTGAGCTGGATCAGAATCGGCGATGGATCGAACGGAGGCATCTGGTTTGAGAGAGAGGAATCTGGTTTGAGGAAGATTAGGGTATTTCGGATATTTGTCTTTCTTTTTGACTGTTATAGTCATTTTTCACGCGTTTTTGGCGTTTGACTTACACACACGGTCAATTTAAACGAAAAAAGTGACGTTTTCACTTCATCTCAAAAGGTCGGGTGTTTAAATGTAGCTTTACTGACTATAGGTGGTTAAGTGGAAAACCGCCTAAACCCTAGGTGGTCATCTGAACTTAACCCTATTTTTTTTAATGATACTCTAGTCGCTCATTTTTAATTGATGTTTTAAAAGAAACATATAAAAAATTAAGAATTATAATTTACACTTTTGTCTAATTGATCCAATTGGATATAAAATCCCAACAGAGCCCTTCTAGAAATTTATTAAAAGATGAGAGAAAAACAAATTGATATTCCGGTTCGGTATTAAGTGTTGTTGGAGGCCAAAGCTCATTTTTTAAGGAGAGTAATGATCCTCCATTATAAAGTGTACAATTAAAATCAAATTAAATAAGAGTATTGCACTTGAAAAGATGAGATATATTAGGGGTAATCTAGGAAAATAAAAAGAAGAAAAAATCTTAGAGATCTTAAAACGACAATTAATTTTCTCTCCCTTTCAAAATATTTTCTAAATATAAAATTCACACGATTTATTTAAGTTTAAAAGCAATAAATCTCTTAATTAATATTATATTCTTCATAATTTATAATATTCAAAATTGTTTTGGCAAAAATTAAATTAATTTATATTAAGTTTAAATTTAAAAATTTCCAAATTAATTTTAAAGAGTCAATACAAAACTTATAAATTTTTTTTGACTAAATACAAAACTTATAATTTAAAATGGAGTATTTATTTATTATGACTAAATCTGGGGTTATTGTAATGTATTGCCAAGATATTTGCACTTGGTCCTTAGCTTGGGGTCAAGCGTAAGTCTGGTGGAGATTTGCACAGCATGGCTTTAGCCTTTAGGCGTTGGGTCCAACGCTCTTCAAATAATCCAGCGGATGTCTTTATAGCATGGCTCTAGGTGTCGGTCCAACGCTCTCCCTTCAATCTAATACTTTTCACCAAAAAAAAAATCTTCATTATATATATAAAAATGTTATTTTATAAAATAGATTTATCTTTAATAATAATTGTATAAAATGACAAAATATTCTTAAATTTACTATATTAATTTCTTAGTCATAACACTTTATCATTGTAGACAAACATATAACAAAAATATATTTTTAATTATTCATAAATTTTCAAATGATACTTTTCGTTGTGAAACTGAGAAAGGTGATACTTACAATAGAAAAATGAAATATAAATAATAGTTCCTCCATTTAAAATTACTTCTCCATTGTCATAATTTTTTTACAAAAAAATACATGTATAAAAAACATATTTATAAATTTAAAATTTGTAAGATGAGATTAATAAATAAATAATTTTAAAAAAAATACTTCAGCTAATAATTGTTTAAGACCTGAATTACAAATGATTTTGAATTTTTCGCTCACTCAATAAATCATCTGGACCGTTCAAAATTTAAAATAAATTTTACCGTTCATATAGTGTCGGAGGCATGGGACCCAACTAGTATATGTATATGATAATAATTGTTTAAGACCGATAAAAAAAATCTATGTATTAATGAAATCTAAGAGTCTTGGACGTATTCGAGACTCCTGTCATTATATTTTTTATAATACTCCATCTCTCTATTTTGAATTGATATTTTAAAAGAAACACAAAAATTAAGATTCGGTGCGACACATGTCACGTGACATGACGGATGACTGGTGATTTGGTGATGTGATAATATTGTAGAAGGGTCAAAGTCCAATTAACTTGTGATTCATAGTCTTATTTAGCTTCCTATTTTTAAGAAATATAAATCTTATCCAATTATGAGGAAACTCTAATCAGGATTCTTATTCCTAATTGACTTCGGACGAGTTATGGCAAGGAGGTACGGGAGATACCATATATTAGGTCAAGCTACACACAAGTACAATTATTATTCTCGAGCAATTTTATATCTCTATTGTTGATGTTTTTAGCCTGTGCATGATGTTAGAATATTTTATTTTTTATGTGGTCTATACTATTTATGTAATTATTATGCTTACATAATGGGTCCTAGGGTTTCATAATCTTGATAGACGATTTTGACACTTAACTATTCTATAAATAAAACAGTTAGGGTTTGATCTCAATTGTCGTCTCAAGAAATTTATACACACTTATATATTCATCTTAAGATTGAGAGAGGCAATTGAAGACTTTCACCCGCAACGAAAGTGTGATACATATAAGATGATTTCTCTCAATTCATGTAAGTACTTAATATTATGATTAATTGATTTTATTTTATTCTATACAATAGCACGTTCCGATATAATTTAATCAACATTTGGTATTAGAGCCATGGTTACGCTATTGTATAGAATAAATTAATTGTGTTGTTCTTCTAAAATTTTTTAATTCCGAATAATCTCTTTATTGACATAATATAAGACTATTTAGTATGTTAAAGAATTTCCGAATGAAAATACATTTTTTTCGAAAAGTAATTTGTAATTTGGAAACTGATTAGGATTCTTCTTGGTTTCGGAAATTAATGATTACGTTTCCTAGTGTTGTATGATTAATATATTCACATGTGATCCAATCGTTCAAAGCCTGTTGCACAAACCAATTTTGATTAATTACTAGTGCAGTATAATCATAAGTAATCATTTATTCAGAAATTAATGATTACTTATGATTCTTCATGCCTTCGAAATTAATATACTATGCAAACTTAATTCCTAAACATTCATTATATTAAAGTCCTACCTCATGTGTTATTATCATATGCCTGCTCATTTTGCTTACGTGAAAATTGGTTTATTTTAATTATATGAGAATTGGATCAGTTAGTAATGGTTGTGGTTTAATTTCTGATTATGTTTATATAATATTATTTTATATCATGTCATTATATTTTAAGTTTATATTTTATGTGAATATTTTGTAATTAATTAATGTTCATAATTGTGACGCCCCCAAAATAGGTATACATAACCCATTCTGAGTCGTCAAATACATGGTACAGAAATAAATACAACTTCAGTAATACAATTGTCGTGCAAAATACGACAACACATATACTGTGAGTTTAAATACAAATATTATCTAATAGACAATATACAAACTCAAAAGGAGTCCTCATTATAATTATTGATACGCTATTTTACAAAATAGTGATGACTACTAAAACAACTATCCTGAACCATCACTCCATACCCCGGCTAATTCCTGCTATGTTCTCACCTCATGAGAAGAAAAATGGAACAAAAAAGAAAAAGGTGAGCTCAACTAGCCCAATAAAGAATATTATGACTAAGATAATATACAAAAAATTATCATTAGTCTTTAACAGGGAAAAATCTGATAGAATATAATAGACAACAAGTTTTAGATCAACAACTGCAGCGAAAATAACAATCCATTAGAAGAGTCAAGTAGAGAATGAATTCTACTATCTTCTAATATTTAAAAGTCTATCATCAATATTTTATCTCTGTAACATCAATCAATATACATCTTGAATCAAATATTCAAATTTGCACTACAGGTCAAACATATTCATTTGTATCACCAGTTGATCATGTTCATCTCAATACTTGTTCATCTTTGCACTACGGGCCAAAAATATTCATCGGTTAATCATTCATCTTTGCACTACAGGCCAAAGATATTCAGTACTATCATCATTTAGGACTGATGATGATGAAAAATATCTTAAAGAAAACGAATCCAATGAGATAAAAGATCAAAGATTATGGATTCGTACTTTAGTTTATCCAAGTTCAAAAATACCTTATAATAATCAATTGTGGAGTAAAATTCAAGAATGAAGATCAAAACATGGATACAATCAAAGATTGTAACCATAATAGACAACTTGGACAAAGAAAAGAAAATTTTATTTTTTCTGTGAATAGTGTCGTATTCATGAATAGTGTCGTATACGTGAATAGTAACCCCGACATGAAAAAGATAAAAATTCCACAATAAAATTCATACCAATATTTCGGTATAATGATATTGAAAGAATAACATCATTATGAAGAAAATAACATTCTTTACATCAAAAGAACAATACTTCTAGCTGAAATATCAAGTATAAGGTTGAAGAAAACTTGCACTGAATAACAACTCACAAAGTATCTAAATACTCACAAAATACGCTCGATAATATAGAGAGAGAAAGCTTATGATTCTGGTGTAATTTTTAATTCTAACTAATCACCTTATTTATAGAAAAATGCTTAGAACGTCATAACAGACTAACCTGCTATCTGATGACTTTACCTGATACTATTCACGCCCACTATTTTTAAAATAAAATTTCAACACATTTTTTCACCAACCAAAAGTGGGGCCCACCCATATTTTTAATAAATAAAATTTATTTTCGAAACTTCAATAATTCAATAAAAATAGCCCTTTTATCAGAAAAATACAAATTTTATGTCCATTCCATAGGAAATTAAATTCTCTACAACTTTGTAGAAGAACGTTTTTCTAAATTTCAAACAAAAAATGCCCAAAATCCACATACGGACAATTTTTAATACCTTCATTCCGACAAAATACTGATAAAATACCTCAAAATTAATTCCATCATTTATAACCACAATAAATATATACATCATTTATATCCACATAAAATAAATATTTCCTTATCATATAAATCAATAATTAATTATTCACAAATAATATTACAGAATCACAATAATGACAATCAGGTCGTTTCCAGGAAATATGGACTTTTTGATAAGGATTTCTCCTTATTGGCGCGCAATTAGGTGAGCAAACCCCTTTCCTAGACAGAACTTTCTTAGACATTGCCAATAATGCTATCTAATAATATTATTCAAATAATATGAATTATTGATCTGATAATGGAGATAATGTGCAGTGACAATTATTGGAACAACAATAATATAAAATATCAACGTAACAATTATTGAATCAATAAAATAAAATATTAAATGTAACAATTATTGAGTAGTGTCTTCTTACGTAAGAATCAATAATTCAAAAATACTGTACAATACCATGTGCTACTGTGCAACCACGCGTATTACTGTATTTTAACCACCGGGTATTCCAACAGTGTTAACGGTAACAACTACACCATTATTTATAAAAACTCAAACTTGTCGTTATCTTCATTTGACCATTTTTCATTATGGGGCCCACAAATGGCTGCGTCGTCGTACGAATATTCTCCGACAGCAAGAATATTCCACGACCAAAGGAATATTCCCCGACAACAATGAATATTTTATAACCACTTGTTTATTTTGCAAAATTTGCACATTTCACCCATAACCAAAGCATTATATCAAATTAACACTTTATTATTCACAATAATAAATAGAGAAAATTCGATTTTATTTATAAAAATTTGGGGTATTACAAAAACCACATAAAAATATATTCATGAGAGGGGGTAATGAATCATTATTCTCTCCTGTATGTCACCAGACTAGACACTAAATCAGTTATAAATATTCCATTATATGGAATTATATGTAATTTCTCCTGCCAGAAGGCACGACATAACGAAAAATTAGATAAAAAATTTCGTAAAACCTCATGTTTTGTGTGATAGTTCGGTAGGTAAATTATGTTGTAATTCAGAAGAATGTCAAATTATTTATCGCCCACATTCAAATTTATGAGTAATCCTGTTCAAATTAGTTCCACAAAGAACCCATAAAAGAAAAATAATTACTTATATATATTAAAAAATTATTCCAGTCTTACCGAGTTTATTTAAACTTTTGTATTGGGATTTTAACCAAATTCTCAACTGCGTTACTGTTCAAAAAAGTTTAGTTTACTGCCTCCTTCCTTAAAAAGGACTTCTATTTTCAAAATATACATAATTTAATATTTTATATTTTTTTGTACTATATATATATACTCTTACAATTAATAATTATTTAGTTTAATAAAAGTATGATAATTTATTGTTATGTTAAAATATGAGTATAGTGTGTCATTTCATGTTACCATTAATATTATTAATAATAAAAAATTTTAAGTGCATTTATATCTATATAATAAAACAGAACCCATTTTGAATCTTTTCATTTATATCTATCTATGTTTATGTTTAGGAGCATTTTCATTATCTTTCTTAATTTTGGTGCTTCAAATAGCATGCTGATGTCTTAAACTTCCTATTTCTGATTTGTTAATGTAAACATTGTTTAGGCTAGCAAATTGTAATTAATTAAATATTATTAGATTTTACTAATTATCAATAAAAGAATTTATATGAAACTCTTATGTGATTTCTATTATTAGATGTATATGTGTTATACATACATGTTTAATTTTAAGCTATGTGATGAGATATGTGTAAATAGTTGTTTTAGATTAATTTAACTATTTGGGTTAATTATGTAAATAAATTGATTAATTGCGTGGGAGGGAATTAAAACATGAGATGAATTTTGGAGAGGAATTTAGAAACTTGGACTGCGTATTTGAGTCCGGAACGTCGAAATTAGTCAAAATAGACAGTAACCATAAAATCAGACGCGGTTGACTTTTTGGTCAAAGTCAACCGATTGACTTTTTTGGGTCAACCACGGATTTTTGGAGGCTAATTTGACAAAACAGATAGTCCCATGATGTTCGGAATGTCGAATTAGTAGGAATCGATATTAGTATCGAAACGTTTGGCTACGGAGGGCAAAATGATCAAAATAGTGTATTAAGCGATTAAATTGATTATAGTAATATTTTAATAGAAAAGTTTAGCAACCGTGGGGCCCACGTGACAACCAAATTGGGACAAGAGAGGGAGTATTCATATTATAAGGTAATGAAGGGGGAGGGGATTACAAACTCCTTACAAATCAAAGACATTTCCTTTCTCTAAACCCCACCCCATACTAAATTGAATTTATACAATATATTTAATACATATAACTTATATTGGAGATGGAAGGGCTGGAAAATCAATTGATAACATATTTTATGTATACTCTCAATCCAAGTCTCTTCTTCCTCTTTGTAAAAAAATCTTACTGTGAGTGAAGTTGAAAGTGAGAGAGGAAGGAGCTTGAGAGAGTAGCGAATTCTGGAGTTTTCAGAGACTGATCAAGCAAGGAGAATTATTGGAGGAGTTCGAGCAAATAGAATTCATCAAAGAGGTAAGCCATGAACTCTTTTTTCCATGTTCTTTAGTAAAAATGAGAGAATATGCTTATGTGACTTTTTGTAAACAATTTGTTTTGGACTTTGTGATGCCATGCTACTGTTAGTTGATGTTATATGGATGTAGGAACGAAAGTTCTGGTTTAATCATGCCTTAATATCGTAAAGATTCAAGGAATTATGTCATGCATGTCAAATATTTGATAGTATGACTCAATGATGCTAATTTGATCATATCATGGAAATTTAGTGAGTTCAATTGTTGTAATATGTGTATTTATATGAGTATAGATGATCTATACATTAGAAACAATTTAATTACATGCTAGAAGCAAAATCACAATTTTTTGTCTAATTGAGTTTAAATAGTAATTTGTGACTTTTTTTGATTTTTTGGAGCCTTGGAATCATGGTTTCTGTGACCCGATTATGGTAAGTAATAATTTTGTAAAATACTATGCTATATGAAGTATATTGTGTCCAAGTTTCATGGTCAGATGTTCTGTAGTTTGGTTGGAATTTGATGTCCCATTTTCTTGGAACTGTTTTGGATCAGTCTATCTCGGGGGCATTTTAGTCCACTTTTTGTACTTTAAAAATTCTGAAAAAATTTGGAGTGTTAATATAAGAAGATATGAAGGTCCTGTTACAATTTGAGAATTTTTGGCCAAACGGTTTGAGAGTTATAGTTTTACGGCTAAGGGTACTATTTGAAAAGATACCCAAATAATTTTTTGTGTATAAGCCCAAATATTACGAAATTTTAATGGAAGTACATATATATATAATAGGAGCTAGCCCTGAGAATTTCAGAAATTTTTGGAGCTAATATCGATTTATGAAAAATCTGAGAATATTTGGCTATTATGGATTATTTAAAAATAGTAGGTGGATTTTAAAATTTTCGGGAAAAATATATGTTCAATGTGGGACTATATTCTGCAAAATCCCAGGAAAAAAATATTTTTGTGACTGATATGCTATTTTTCATATAAATGATGTTATATGGATAAATGAGTTTAATTAAATATATGATATCAAAAATATGGAAAATAAGGTTTTCCGACTTGAGACCCTTAAGCATGTTGTATGCAGATTTTTGATGGAGGTTTGGGTCCGAAAAATGTCAGAAATTTATGTTTCCCAGATTCTTTTATTGAACCACGTGGCTTATATGAAGCAACATGTTATGTAATTGAATTTTATTTGAATACGTGCGAGTTTAATCATCTTATTAAAATAAATGGAAACCATTACACTTCAAAGTGGTGTTCGAGAACCTAATTGCTTAACGTGACACATGTGAATAGGTTACGTGAAGGGCTAGTAGATAGCTGTAAAAATCCAAGATTTTATTTGTAATTTAAAATATTTATTAAGTTAAATAAATATTTTATTGATGAAGTTGTTGTTTTGTAATTTAAAATATTTCTTAAATTAAATGAATATGTGATTTTTGTTAGTAAATATTTATAAATTATATTTATTAGATAATATTCTAAATTAATTTAATTTATAGTTATTATGTTGTAAGATAACATGAGATGTTATATTGTTGTTCTGATGTGATAAATTAAGATGGTATTATAAATTATTAAATAAAATTATAATGAGAATATAATTTTGTGATATTTGTTCAAGTAGAATATTTATTTAAAATATAGTATGTGTAATTAATTTAGTTGATTTAATGTTGGATATGGAAATTCAAATAAATAATATGTAATTATAAATTATAAACTAAGTTGTTTATTAAAACAAATTAAAGGAGTTTAATTTAGTTTTTACCAAACAGGGCTTAAATATATATTAAGTCTTTAATTTTAAAGAGTTTTTGCCAAACAAAGCCTTATGACTTTTGAATTTTTAAATTTTATTATAATAAATAAAATAATAAATAATAAATAATATATATTATAACTGATAACTTATTATTCTAATTATTATAACGTCGGTTTCAGACGTTTGGATGTGTGCGTTAGGTTAAGTTTTATTATACGTAAAAATCATTTGGCCTAAGTCTACCGAGGAAGAAGAGAAGAAAAGTTACAGAGAATAGAGAGAGTTGAGAGTAAGATTTTTGGAGAAGTTCAAAGAAAGTCGTGGTGTTCTAGCAAGAATTACCGAACAATAGAAGGTATTTCCATAACTTTGATAATATATATATATATATATATATATATATATATATATATATATATATATATACATGTATATTTGTTTCACGACAAAATTCTTATATTATGTGAATTCCAGTTTTTATAAATTGTTGTTATATAACCTGTTTATGGTGATTGCATATAATTATGATGTTAGAGTATGTAGTTAGGCATGAATTGGTATGCTAATTTCGGTTAAAAGGAAGGAAAAGTAATCACAGTATATATTTTTCATATGGCTTGTAAAAGTACCAATTATGGTGGTCAATTAGTATGATAAACTGTAAATTTAGTTTTGTTTATGCTAGTTCGTTAAGAAACAAAGAGAACGTAGTTTGAATGAAGTTATTCGGTGTAGAATTGTAATCACAGTGATGATTTTTGTAAAGAATGTCAAAAATGGTGTTTTTGTATGAAAACATGGAATTTGAGGAATTAAATTAATTAAAATGGTTGTTAAATTGTTATATATTGATGAATATGTGAGGAAACATGTTTATGATAGATTTATATCAATTGTATGTGTTAATACTACTGTTTGGTGGGTGAAATTTGTGTTAGTTGGGCTAAAGTCGGCTACTGTTTACTGCTGTCTCTAGTTCTGTTTGTGCACGGCGCAGCTGCACCGGTGCCAAGGCCAAAAATGACGTAGCTGCGTCGGTCCCAGACTTGTGTATGGCGCAGCTGTGCCATACACGTACTGATCTGAGGTAGTGGCTTCTGCTGCTGTTGCAGACTTGGGATATCGATGTAACTTGGTCTAAGGTTGTGTTAAGGTGTCAAACATGTATCAAAGAGGTTCATTCAGAACCGTGTCATGTCATTGATAATTTCAAAGTTGTAAAGGATTAGTAAGTTACGAACGCATTATGACTTAATGTATACAATGAACAGTGAATAAGTCTTGTGATGTTAACACTTGTGATTTTTGAAATGAGCACTAAGATATGGAAGGTGATTAACATAAAACCATTGAATCCTAGGAAGACTTAAATACTTGGTTGAAATTCACGTTCGATTAAGGAGAAGTGTAGTATTGATTAATAAGAGTTAAAAATGTGATTTGGATGTTAAAAGTCTTATGTAGGTGTTAGTGAGTTTTAAGATTCGTGTTATGTGGTTTAGTATTATGTATAGACCTTAAACTAAAGATTATAACTTAACTAAGATGAGAAATAAATCTATGAGGTTAATGTATGTAGCTAATTGATGTGATATTCCTAATGGTATGTGTAAGATATTGGAGTACGTGAGTTATAATCGTATAGCTTACGCAAGAGGCAAGTTCCCTAACCTTTGCTACATTATTATTCAACAAGGTTACTTTTCACTATTATGTCATACTTATGCAAATTCTCTATCTCTAATCTCTTGTTTAACAATTTATTGTCATGCGACTTTTTTAACCCTCATTTATTGTTGAGCAAGTTAGTTAATCTTTATTTCTTTATTTCAAACGAGATTACTTTGGTTATTCAAAGTCTGTAACGTTGTTTATTCAGCTACTAATAACTGTTGTTTGATATTTGTTCTCCAATGTCATTATACTATCTTACATTATTGTACCGAACTCTAAGTTGTCTAGCGATTATTTACCAATTCAACTAATCCTTAGTTGATGAATGTTCTAAACTCTAAATTACCCTTGAAGTCAACCCAAACCAAACTTCCTTTGGTTTGCATATGTACTCACACAAATTTTGAAAGCATGTTGTCGATAATAACATTTGTTCAATTTAGAATTTTTTAAAACTCTAGCTATTATTGATTCATCGATATACCTTGTTCATGAAGATATTATAATCAAACTCTTGAATAGTTATTTGTTTCTATCTGATTCAACTAGTACTCGATTGATGAGCATTCTAAAGATCTAGAATTCCTTGGAAGCTAATTCTCAACCAAACTTCATTTGGTTTGGAAACTGATAATCTAAGATGAGATGAACAACCTTATTATTATTGGAATATTTTAGAAATACGCAATAGCGTTAAAATGTTTATGCAATACATAGTACAAAGGGCTGATCACCTGGAGTACGAGATGATGGTCAATATAGTCGTTTATAATGTTAAAGGTTACAGTAGAAACACCTGTTAACCTAGGTCATAGATGATGATTATAGTATTTTAGACGATTAAAGGTTAAAGTAGAAATACTTAAAAACCTAGAGTATAGTTCGTGGTCTTGTGACCCTCAGTGTATTCTTTGATGTTGATACCTATTGTTAACTTAAACGTTCATTATTCCTTTGAACTCGTAGCTTTTGAATTAAAGTTTATCATTCCGTTAAGATAATTTTACCATTGAAAGTTCAGTTATTGTCATTCATAAAATGTTATTGTATACTATTCTTCTTGTGAGCAATTGGTTGCTCACTCTTGCACCAAACAATGTAGATGAAGTTAAGAAGTTTGAAGAGCTTTCTTCAAGCAAGGGTAAGGACAAAGTATTTGATTAGACGACGATGTTTAATTTACCTTTTATTTATGAAGTTTATGTAATAGATTTGATTATGGCTATGTTTTAATTTTCCGCTGATGATTGTAATAAAAGTTAGATGACCTGGGATTTATCTTGAGATTATGTAACCCTTGATGGGAGATTTATTATTTAAGCTTTTGAGTTTACTTATATCTTTTGTTTATGGGTAACTAGTTATAATTTATTTGGACAGTGAACACCAAATCTGTGGAATTGAAGTACCCGAATTTCGGGGTGTCACAAGTATGGTATCAAAGATGACTCTCGAAATCTCGGGTCGGGTCATCCGATCGAGTTGCCAGAGGTGGGGACACGAAGGCTGGTGGTATTATCCCACAATGGAGAGATGGAGGTCTGGAGGTGGGGACACAAAGCCAGTCGGTATTATCCCACAATGGCTAGAGAGGAAAAAATCTTTGGGCCGTGTTTGTGATCGGTTTGGACGGGGACGTCAGAAATTTAAGTGGGGGAGTTTGTAACACCCCAGTCCCACATCGAAAGATAGGGGGGAAATTTGTCTGTATATATGGAATTAAGTACCTACCAATAGTACCTTCAAGTCATGACCTTTTGGGAGCCTGTGGTAGGCTAAGATGACCCAAGAAGATACTATTGGGCCAGTAGTTTGAGGCCTTATTTTGGATTTGATTCGATTCGATTCGGACTTGGGATTTGACCCGAGATTTATTTCAGACTCAGGATTTGACCCGAGTTGTTTCATATGGTATAATCTCATAGATTTATTTCTCATCTGAGTTAATTTATAATCTTTAGTTTAAGGTCTATCCATAATACTAAACCACATAACACGAATCTTAAAACTCACTAACACCTAATAAGACTTTTAACATCCAAATCACATTTTCAACTCTTATTAATCAATACTACACTTCTCCTTAATCGAACTTGAATTTCAACCAGGTATTTAAGTCTTCCTAGAATTCAATGGTTTTATATTAATCACCTTCCATATCTTAGTGCTCATTTCAGAAATCACAAGTGTTAACATCACAAGACTTATTCACTGTTCATTGTATACATTAAGTCATAATGCATTCGTAACTTACTAATCCTTTACAACTTTGAAATTATCAATGGCGTGACACGGTTCTGAATGAACCTCTTTGATACATGTTTGACACCTTAACACAACCTTAGACCAAGTTACATCGATATCCTAAGCCCGCAGCAGCAGCAGAAGCCACTACCTCAGATCAGTGTATGGCGTAGCTGCGCCATACATAAGTCTGGGTTGTTTCGTATAGTCTGAGTATGGTTGGTATTGGGAAAGGGAAAGCGTGCGAGAGCTGAGACGCGTGGGTTAGGCTTCTAAATGCATAGATCGTGTTGAAGACAAGTTGAAGAAGACCAAGAGAATGATGGAACTTAGAATTTAGTATTCTATTTTCTGTATAGGTTGAGATTTATCTTTTGTATGTGATGGGTTGTTAATGATTCGTATCATGGAGCAAGAGCGCAATGAAGTTGTACAATGTGGAATGTTCTTGTAGATTGCAAGGAAAAACATTAAGATTATATAAATCACGATGAAAATTAATAAAATGTAAATACTAACTTTTGAATTAAATAGTGGGATGTGATAAAGTGATCCTAGAATTTTATTATTTCGGGATAAAAAAATATAAATAGCAGAGAGGCTATTTTCTTATGTGTGGTATAATAAATGAATAAAGTATTGTCATTGTTTATTAAGATATATTATGTGTTATCTATAAGTGGTTGAGATAAGTTTAAAAATGTTAATGTGTGGATGAGCGATGATCTAATAGTTCAAGTTTTAAACAGTAAGATGCCGCCTAGAAGAAGACAACAGCGTCAATAGAGACCCAAGGAAAATGAATACAATAGGGAAGCTAACGCAAATCCAGTGCCACAATTGGTGAATTTGCTGGTGGGAGCACTGACAAATCAACTGAATTTCTGGCTGTATAATCAAATCTCGATGTTCTAACCAAATTCGTTTACAACAAGGTTGGAGAGAACGATTGATGTAGACGGGAAAGGTAATACACTGGCATACAATCAAGAGCAGAGGGGAAAGAAGAGTGAAGATGATAAGGTGGGTGATAGTCATACCGGTAACGCTAGTAAAAGAAAGTGGGACAATAATATTAACATTGAAAATCAACAAGGGATGGAAAAGAAGAAGGTGGAGGCGTGTAGCAACTGCGAAAAGAAACATGTAGGTGTTTGTTTAAGGGGAAAGAGGGTGTGCTTTAATTGTGGCTCGAAGGATCACATTGCACCAAAATGTTCAAGACCAAGGAAGGGACCTTGCTTCACGTGTGGATCGAAGGAGCACTTGGTTCGAGGTTGCCCAAAGAAAGCGGTATGAAAAGCAAGTGGACGCAAAGGGGGCAGTGGCAAACTGGTTATTATAGAGTCAACTCCGCCGAGTCGACCAAATGAATAATCATCCAACAGGAAGATCCAGAACGCAATGCAAGGTATGGTTTCGATCAGTTATCTATATGGCTGCGTGTTATTTAATTTAACTGCCACTTGTTAATTTATGCCTGATAAATTTGTTTAGAAACTAGATTCGCTACGGGAAGAGTTTGACTATTACCTAGAAATTAGAAAGTGTGAATACTGATTCCTTTTACGTTGATGTGTAGAATTGCCGTATTGGTATTAAAGGTGAAGTGGTGTCACTGGATTTATTTACGATTTGATTTATGAAACTCTGAAGTTATTAAACCAGGTGGTGATAAGTCATTGTCAAAGAAAGTGCTTAAACCTTAAGACTCTGAGGAAATCAAAGGTAGTATTTTATTCTTTTAGTTGCAAAACGTCTGTGCGGTAGAGTTATTTATCGATGTTGCAAAATAAGAAGTTATTAAGAAAATAATCTGTGGATTGTGTGAAGATCAAGATAGTTACTTAGTTAGCTAAATTGACGAGTAAATCAGTGGAATTTATATGGGCATGAAATTATAGAGTGAATTTACAAGAATTGAAGAAGAATTTAATATGGCACATATGTTGTCTCTACTAGATAGTACAGAAAACTTTGTGTTGTATAGCTACACATCATACAATGTATTAGGTAGTGTGTTTAGGCAGAACGACAAGGTCATTTCTTACGCACCGCATCAGTTAAAATTTTTAGGTGAAAGGGGATCAGGTGGGAAACCGTACAACTTTGTTGGATAGAGTAAAGGAAGAGTAGCTCCAAGATGAAGGTGTCAAATTCAAAATTGATACTGAAGGATAGTTGAAAGTAGAAGGAAGAAACTAGGTTTCGCTAATACCAGGAATTGAAAATGAAGTTTTGTATAAAATGTATATATTGAATCAACTAGGAAGCACAAAATGTATATATTGCCTTCGATATTACTATTAGTGGTAAGATATGGCGATAGATTTTTGGTATGTCAAAGTTAGTATATTACATATCGAACAGTGTGTGAAGTTATGTCTTAATGAAATCGTTTCAAGACATGATGTTTCTGTGTCAATTGTGTCGAACCAAGATTCATGATTTACATCGAATTTTTAAAAGGGTTTAAAAGAATGTGTGGAACGCAATTAGAAATAAGTATGTCATGTCGTTTACAAATCGATTGCCAAACTAAAAGGAAGTCCAAACATCGAAAGGCGTGCTTAGCGCACAAGAAGTTTTCGATAATGTCATACGAGGAATCCGCATTGAGCAAGTTATGGGTAAGTTAAAATAATTTATGAGTAAGGTAATGTTAGGTGTGATTTCAACTGAGGACTCATATGGTGACTAAGTTGTACAAACCTTTGTATGGGCAGAGATTTTGTGCATATACTTGGTTTATCACATTGATAATCATTGGAATATCGGTATCGCGCTATCAAGGTATATGTTGTGGAAAGATGATTCTTTTCTCATGTATATATTTGATAGTTAGAGGCTTTTAAGATTAAGTTAGATGATATTAAGATTAGGTTCGGTTTTTAAAACTAAAGCATATGGTAAGTTCGTGACTCATAATCATACGGTATGTTTTGAACCCCTCAGCGAATGGACGCCTATGGTCTGACTAGGATAAGTTCCTAAACTCATATGATTATGGAAAGTTCCTGGAATTCCAAAGTGTGGTAAGTTTGATTAACTATATTGGGTATAAAACGGTTATAGTATAGGAAGCATTGATGAAGTTAAAAAGATGGTTTTGACGTAGCCTTACCTCTATAGTTAGAGCGCATTCGTAATGTTTTTCATGTTTCGGTGAGATAATCGAACAAGCTCGACTGTAATTATGTGACCAAGTACGAACCGTTATGGTTGTGCTACTAGGAAATTTTTATCCAGGTAGTCGACTAGAACGATCATGTGTACATGAATGAGTTAAATCCTTTTGTGAATGTGATATGGAGGAACCACAGCGTCGAAGATGCTACTTGGGAACTCGAAACTGAAATGATGAAGAATTACCATGAGTTATTTGTTTAGTCTGTGTGTTCGATTTTGGGGACATAATCTTTTTAAGGAGGGAAGAATGTGATGATTTATTTGTTTGAGTTGTGATTCTAGGGACAGAATCCTTGTAAGGAGGGAAGGATGTAACAATCCAAGATTTTATTTGTAATTTAAAATATTTATTAAATTAAATAAATATTTTATTGATGAAGTTGTTGTTTTGTAATTTAAAATATTTCTTAAATTAAATGAATATGTGATTTTTATTAGTAAATATTTATAAATTATATTTATTAGATAATATTCTAAATTAATTTAATTTATAGTTATTATGTTGTAAAATAACATGAGATGTTATATTATTGTTGTGATGTGATAAATTAAGATGGTATTATAAATTATTAAATAAAATTATAATGAGAATATAATTTTGTGATATTTGTTTAAGTGGAATATTTATTTAAAATATAGTATGTGCAATTAATTTAGTTGATTTAATGTTGGATATGGAAATCCAAATAAATAATATGTAATTATAAATTATAAACTAAGTTGTTTATTAAAACAAATTAAAAGAGTTTAATTTAGTTTTTACTAAATAAGGCTTAAATATATATTAAGTCTTTAATTTTAAAGAGTTTTTTCCGAACAAAGCCGTATGGCTTTTGAATTTTTAAATTTTATTATAATAAATAAAATAAATAAAAGAATAAATAATATATAATATATAATATATAATATATAATATATAATATATAATATATAATATATAATATATATTATAACTGATAACTTATTATTCTAATTATTATAACGTCGGTTTCAGACGTTTGGGTGTGTGCGTTGGGTTAAGTTTTATTATAAGTAAAAGTCATTTGGCCTAAGTCTACCGAGGAAGAAGAGAAGAAAAGTTACAGAGAATAGAGAGAGTTGAGAGTAAGATTTTTGGAGAAGTTCAAATAAAGTCGTGGTGTTCTAGCAAGAATTACCGAACAATAGAAGGTATTTTCATAACTTTGATAATATATATATATACATGTATATGTGTTTCACGTCAAAATTCTTATATTCTGTGAATTCCAATTTTTGTAAATTGTTGTTATATAACCTGTTTATGGTGATTGCATATAATTATGATGTTAGAGTATGTAGTTAGGCATGAATTGGTATGCTAATTTCGGTTAAAAGGAAGGAAAAGTAATCACAATATATATTTTTCATATGGCTTGTGAAAGTACCAATTATGGTGGCCAATTAGAATGATAAACTGTAAATTGAGTCTTGTTTTTGCTAGTTCGTTAAGAAACAAAGAGAACGTAGTTTAGAATTGTAATTACATGGATAATTTTTGTAAAGAATGTCAAAAATGGTGTTTTTGTATGGAAACATGGAATTTGAGGAATTAAATTAGTTAAAATAGTTGTTAAATTATTCTATATTGATGAATATGTGAGGAAACATGTTTATGATAGATTTATATCAATTGTATGTGTTAATACTACTGTTTGGTGAGTGAAATTCGTGTTAGTTGGGCTAAAGTCGGCTATTGTTCACTGCTGTCTCTGGTTTCTGTTAGTTCCTAGTTGGCCCAATTGTTATCTAGAAGGGGGGGGGGGGGGTTGAATAGATATTTAAAAATATTTTCTTTTTAAACTAGTTCTTTGATTGTGATTAAAACTTAGCGGAATTAATATTAGTTTTAATCTTCTTTACCAAGCACTAGAGTAATGAGGGTGAGGCAGTTATGGCAGTTATAACAGTTATAGCAGTTATGATGTGAATGTTAATGACACAGTCGTTTTAAGTGGTTCAGATCACTTAAAGCTCCTAGTCCACTCTTCTACTCAACGAGTAGGATATCCACTAAGGATGTCTGTTACAACTTCTGAATCACACAAATTCCTTCTAGACCAGCAGTCTAGGAACTTCTTAGTTCACTCTTGAACTCTTCAAGTCCAGCAGACTTGGCTTTCTTACAGTTCACTACGAACTCTTCAAGTCCAGCAGACTTGGTACTCTTCTTCAGTTGGTTGATAATGTTGTGTTCTTGATGGTTGCTACTCAGTCGCTGTGTAAGCACTTGTTCTAAAGAACTGAGTAGCTGAGCAAGATTTGCAATATCTCAGATCGTAGAGTTGAGCTTGAGAGAGATGTTCACGTTGTTTGTTTAATGCTTGCTTAATTCTATCTCATCTGTCTGATCTGTATATATGTGATGTTGAAAACTATCCGTTGGATCCATCCGTTGTGGCATTAAATGCGTCTGAACTTTCTGTACTGTGATGGAGACATTTCTGCACATCTTCTAAATTCTGCATTCTGGCCCACTGATTCTGCAAGCTGCTTTCTCACCTACCACCTGAAAAGGTTTTTTGTCCCTCTTACCCATGGTACTATCCTTAGCTTCTTCAATACGCTTCTTTGTTGCATACTAAGGATATTTCATATATTAAGGGACTGATGAGCACTACAGCATCTGGGATCCATTCCTCACTTGTTGAAAACACAGATCATGAGGCTCGACGTTTTATGACATGAGACAGATGATGCTCTACGATTTGGATCGTGGTGTTCTACGATTTAGATCGTAGCGTCTTTGACATCTTTGCACACTACGATGCTATCAGTCGAGAGCACTACGATTTCCCTTAAACCCTTGCACACTACGATCTTCACTTGCTCGTGTTGTTGACTCTACATTCCCGAGAGCACACTACGATCGTTGACTTGTAAACTTCATATTTCCTTCAGCATACTGCGATCGTGGAGTTGGCTCGGCAAACATTGGGACCACTCTACAATTTTCGAAGAGTCCCCTTCAAGGCAGGCACACTACGATCTTCAAGCTCTACGTTTTCTGCCTTGACTCCTGCTATGTTGATTATATTGATGCACTACAATTTCTTCAAGACTAATCTATTACATCTTAAGATCTACCTAACAGTTTTGATCTTTTTATCTATACATTCTTTATCAGAATGGTACATGTTGAAAGATTAGATCAACCTAACAATTTTGATCTATCACTAAGTCCTTGTTCATATATTCATTTAAGGACCTTACAAATAATCATGAACATATACATTAAAAAATCAAATCATAATATGCATTCTCCCAACAATCTCCCCCTATTTGATGTTGACATAACCAAGGAGATTTGTTGTCATGATTATTAGTGACTAGATGCATTTACAGGAAATTTAAACATGACTTAGTATTTCAGTGAGCAGCTGAAATTTCTAGAGAATAAGCATGAATTTATTGATGATCAGAAGATATTATAATTCAGCATTACATCAATAAGAAATTTAAGTTTCAACTTATCTCTGTTTCCTTGACCTCTTTAGTGGAGGTGGGTTGGCGTACTTCTCAACCCTTCTTTTTCTTTGAGCTTCCTTATTTCTGGCTAACTCTTCCAGCTCGCTTAGACTTAGTATTGGATTCTCCTCATGCATGTGCATGAATGCAGTATCTCCAGTTGGCATTAGTATGCGTACAGTAGACACATCTTGTGAGCTGGGAGTTGACTCCTGACGGCTTAATGGTATAGCCATTATAATTCCCTGTTGATCAAATCGCTGAGTTTGACTGTGGATTGTCTTGCAGGGGGACTTCGTGATGCTTGAGCATGAAATTTTCTTCTTCCCCTTTCTTGAGTTCCATGACCTCCTCTGCCTTGGCCTCCCTGACCTTCTTGATCTCCTTTCCCTTTATTCTCCCCCTTTATGTCAGCATCAAGGGTTCGAATATCTGCAGACAGTCGATTAACTCCTTGGACAAGCTCTTTCAGTTGACTTTGGGTTTGAGCGATGTCCTCTCTATTTTCCTTGATCTGTTTTTCAGATCTTGCTTCTTTATTTTGGAGAACTGACAGAATCATATCGTTATGTTTCTCCTTATTTGCATAAGATTTCTGGAAGTCGTAGACAGAAGTTTTCAAGTTGAGGATGTTATCCAACATAATTTTATGTTGAAGGTCTTGGTGTTTCTGCATTTCGAGTACAACCTCTCTTTGCTGGACAGCTCTCTGGAAGTGGATCTCATCTCTGTCTGACATACTCTTCAGAATCTCTTTGATAATTTCTCTTAGCCTCTTTGTAAGCTCCGTTTTCATAGTGTCAGGGAAATTATTTGCAGCTGTGATCATTTGACTCAGCTGGATATTGATGAGATCAGAGTGAGTTTCCAAACTTGTTTCTATAAACTTGACCATTTTCTCAGAGGTGTCTTTCAAGTCATCCTTGGTAGGAAGGCTTGGGAGAGTATCATTTGCTTGAGGATTTCTCATTGGAGGGGTTCTCGATTGAGATTGATCTTGTAAATTGTAAAGAGCAAAATCAAGACTGAAGTAGTCATATGATGAGGAGGATGGTATATCAGCTGGAGGGGCTTGGGTTTGGATGTCTGGGATAGGCGACTCTACGATTTTAATGTTGGATTCTACAATGTGGCTGGAGTCTTGAATCGTAGAGTTGGTGATTTGTGGAAGCAGGGTAAGGTTGAATTCTTTTTGGTTCTTCAGTTAAAGAATTTTGAGATTCTGTAACTGGAAATTGATTGAGTGGGTGAAGAATCACTTCTATCCATCGAGGAAATTCATAGAATTGACTGAATGAAGATGATGGCAAGTGATTAACTTTAAAGAGATCAGGAATAGTCAATACCTCAAGTTTATCCTTTGATGAGGAATGGTTAGTAAGCAGCTTCTTGGGAAAGATGACTTTCCCTGAAAATCCATTAGCCAGAACTGAGTTTGCTGGATATTCCTTGAAGCTCCAGAACATGCGATCCCATGAGTTCAGGATTTAAGCTTGATGGTATGTCATCATGGGTAGGTAGGAAAATAGTTGAGTGTACAAATAGATCCTAAATCCATCTTTCCCTACACCAGTGATTTCAAGCTCATCATCATCATTTTTTTCCTCTTCTTTGGTCTCTTTTGAAGATTCCATTATCTCAATGGTCTCTGGAAAGTTTGGCATTGATTCAACTTTATCTTGGGCAGGAACCTCTTCTTCTGCCATTGGGATATCATGAGGCTCCCCTTTAGCATGGTCATCCTCTTGTAGATTCAGAAAGTCCCCCTTAGCTGTAACATCTTCTTGAGAGATCAGAAACTCCCCCTCAGCCGGTGTGTACTCAATCATGAGAATTTCAGGGATCTCCCCCTCAGCTGAAGTACTGTCCTCTTTATTTGTTTGAGGCTGTTCCTCTTTTGCAACCACACTCTTGGCTTCCTTTTTTAGCACCTTTTCATTCTCAAGAATATACTTCTTGACCAGCTTTCTTTTTGCTTTGCTGGGTTTAGCCACAACTTCTGGACTCTCTTGAGTCTTAGCTTTGTCATGTTGAACAACCACTCTTCTTGAAGCAGCTTCTTCCATTTCTGCCACACTTGGCCTGGTTTCAAAGAATAGCAGAGACTCTACGATTGAAGAAACTGTTGGTCTTATGGACTTATGACCAGTTTTGTTCTTCTTTAGGATCTGTGATATGGTGGCTTGATCCTCTTCATCTTCTTCTTGTCGTTGCTTCTTTCTTAGCCTCCTTAGAGTCTCTATATCAGATAAATCTACATGAATGTCAGTTGTAAATCTTTGAGGCTCTTCGATTTGTCTTTCCCTTGTTTTTTTTGGCAAGAGCAGAGGGTTCTCCCTTGTCTGATTCTTCTTCTTCTTCAACTTCCCCGACAACAGACATGTCTCCTGGAAAGCCTGCCTCCTTTTGTTCCCCAGTTCTCCCACTGGACTCTGTCATCATTTGAACATACTCAGCAGGGTTTCTCTTCTAATTCTCAAACAACTGCTAGGTCATTCTTCGATTTGGGTTGATGGCTTCTCCTTCATCATCCCCAATTTTGTCACCTAGTGCAGATTGCAGAATGATGCTTATGAATCTCCCATACAGCATCTTCGGAGTGCTCTTTGATTTCTTCGAGTTGACGATCCACTTGCCGATCCACTCGAGCAATACAGCCCCATAGTTGAGTTGTGTACCATAAATCATGGTCGTCATGAGCTTAAGCTGAGTCTCATTTACCGAGTCATGACTTGAGCTCTTGCAGCAAATGCATTTCCCAATAATGTCAGCCAAAAATTCGTACCTTTGATGGAACTCCTTCTTTTTATAGCCTTTCACAGAGGGATTCTTCTTGTGGTTCATTTTCTTCAATCCCTCTTGGAAGCTTATGCTGTCTAGAAATGGGTGCCCTTCATTCTTGAAACCTAGGGCCAGATTGAAGTCCTCTTCCCATAGTCTCATTTCTACTCCCTTTACTCGAGTAGTGATGGTGTTTTGTTCGAACATACCATTCTTATAGAACTCCTTCACTAGCTTGGGATAGATGAGTGTATCGGTGCTCAACGCCTCTTCGAGACCCGCCTTCTTAATTAAGGTCAGCGTCTTGTGAAATTTTGGTGGAGCATTCTTGAACTCATCGAAGCAGACTCTGTAGCCTGAAATTACATTTGAAGCAGCCATTGATTCTGTAGTTGAGAAGTGAGATACGACTGAGCTTTCTACTGATTTATAGTTTTGCTTTGAGAGAGAGAAAGAATGGGAGAGATAATCTTTTGAACTTCAGATTTTAAAAACACGGTTTCAATTTTTACTTGTACCTTCCCTCTCTCTTTTTGACTTAGTTAGACAGGTGTCGCCTTTTGCTTGGCTCTACGATTTTGACTGAGTAGGAATGTACTGATTTGTCCTTTGTGTCTTCAGAGCTGAGGTGACTTTGGGATGACTACGATTGTAGAGGTAGTCTTCTGTTCATTGGGTCTGTCCTGCGATCGTCAAGTTTGTATGGCAGTCGTTGAGTTTGATCAGCATTCGTTGAGTCTGTCCTACGATCGTCGAGTATGTCCTACGATCGTCGAGTCTGTCCGAATCCTTGTGATGAGTTTTTGATAAAGTGTTCTTTTAAGGCAGCTCGAGAAGGGCCAACCTCTTGGAGAGATTCAAGGGTTAGGTTTGTTCCTGAGCCACCTCTTAGAGAGATTGCCTTGTTATGAAGCTTGTCATCACAGGATGAGCTTTTGTCATCGTTGAGTCTGCACTAAGATGGTTGAGTCCTTGCTACGATCGTTGAGGTAATTGTTTATTCAGCTCTACGAACGTGAACTTCCCTTAGTTATGTCTACAATTTTGAGTTCAGCCTTTGTATCTGTCATGGTTAGCACAATCTAGAGCATATATTTCATGGTTGTAGATTTAGCATTCCTAGCTCACTTATTAACTTATTAAATCTGGATTCATCTAGTGGTTTTGTAAAAACATAAGCAAGTTGATTTTCAGTAGGGATATATTGAAAAGATATAGTTCCATTTTGCACATGATCCCTAATGAAGTGATACCTTATTTCTATATGCTTGGTCCTAGAATACATGACAGGATTATGAGTTATTGCTATGGCACTTGTGTTATCACAGTGTATGGGAATAGATTTGAAATTGAACCCATAGTCAGCTAGCTGATTTCTCATCCGTAGGATCTGAGCACAGCAGCTGCCAGCAGCAATATATTCAGCTTCTGCAGTTGAAGTATACACTAAGTTTTGATTTTAACTAAACCAGGACACAAGTCTGTTTCCAAGAAGTTGACAGGTGCCACTGGTACTTTTTCTATCTATTTTGCATCCTGCAAAATCAGCATCTGTGTATCCTATTAGTTCAAATGAGGATTCCTTGGGATACCACAGCCCCAAGTAGGGTGTACCCTTGAGATACCTGAAGATCCTCTTTACAGCAGACAAGTGTGACTCTTTAGGGTTAGCCTGAAATCTAGCACATATGAATGTTGAAAACATTATATATGGTCTACTGGAAGTTAGGTATAAAAGAGACCTTATCATACCTCTGTATTAAGTGATATCAATACTTTTACCTTTCTCATCCTTGTCAAGATTGGTTGCAAGAGCAATTGGTGTTTTCATGGGAGAGGCTGATTCCATGCCATACTTCTTTAGTAGATCTTTGATGTACTTTGCTTGGTTTATGAAAATTCCTTCTTCAGTCTGCTTTACTTGCAGTCCAAGGAAGAAGTTTAGCTCACTCATCATGCTCATTTCAAACTTGCTCTGCATTATCTTAGAGAATCTCTTGCATAACTTTTCATCAGTAGAACCAAAGATAATGTCATCAACATAGATTTGAACTAGTAAGACTTTGTCTTTATGCTTTCTAAGAAACAGTGTGGTATCTACTCTAGTGAACTCATTTTTGATTAAGAAGTTAGTCAGTGTTTCATACCATGCTCTAGGTGCTTGTTTAAGACCATATAAGACTTTATCTAATCTATAGACATAATTGGAAAGAGATGGATTGATGAAACCTGGAGGTTGCTCTACATATACTTCTTCTTGGAATTCTCCATTTAGAAATGCACTCTTGATATCCATTTGGAAGACTTTGAACTTCATGTGAGCCGCAAAGGCAAGAAAGATTCTAATGGCTTCTAGTCTGGCAAAAGGTGCAAATGTCTCATCATAGTCGATACCTTCTTCTTGAGAATAACCCTTTGCCACTAATCTTGCATTGTTTTTGGTTATGACCCCATCTTCATCCATTTTGTTTCTGAAGACCCACTTAGTTCCTATCACAGGATGGCTCTTTGGTCTTGGTACCAATCTCCATACTTTACTTCGTTCAAATTGGTTGAGCTCTTCCTACATTGCTTCTATCCAGCTGGAGTCTTCCATAGCATCCTCTATCTTCTTTGGCTCTATTTGTGAGAGGAAGCTTAGATAAAAATATTCATTCTGAGTAGCAGCTCTTGTTTTGACTCTGGCACTCGGATCTCCAATGATTCGAACCTGAGTGTTATCTCTTGCCCATCTGTTACCAGTTGGGACATCTGTCCTGATGCCTTCTTGTCTTAAATCTTCAAGGTCTATTTCTTCTTCTTTGATTGGAGGCTCGCTGTCTTGGATGGACCTCTCTACGATTTCATTATCATGCTCTACGATTTCACTATCTGGCACTACGATCGTAGTGTTGAGCTCGACGATGTCATTCGTAATGTCTGCACTATCGGTCGTAGTGTCTTGAGGCATTTCTTTGTCTAAGTTAGTTTCATCAAAGATGATGTGTATTGAGACTTCGACATTCAGTGTCTTCTTGTTAAACACCCTGTAAGCTTTGCTGTCTGTGGCATATCCAAGAAAAATCCCTTCATCTGACTTGGATTGGAATTTTGTCAGATACTGTTTTCCATTATTGAGAATATAGCATGCATAGCCAAAGACATGGAAATAGCTGACACTCGGCTTCCTTCCTTTCCACAATTCGTAGGGTGTCTTCTTGATCGTAGAGTGAATTAATGATCTATTCTGTGTGTAGCATGTAGTGTTGACAGCTTCTACCCAGAAGTATTCAGGCAGAAGAACTGCTACTAGTAGAGTCCTTTCAGCCTCTATCAGGGTTCTGTTCTTTCTTTCAGCAACTCCATTTTGTTGAGGAGTTCGTCGAGCTGAGAAGTTATGAATGATGTCATTGTCTGAGCAGAACTTGTCTATTTCTGAGAAATCAAATTTTCTTCCATGATCACTCCTTATGGCCTTGATTTTCTCTCCTTTCTCGTTCATCACCAGTCTGAACATCTTGATTAATTCGAAACTTGTCTCATCCTTTGAGGTTAAGAAAAATACCCATGTGAATCTGGTGTAGTCTTTGACTATGACTAGAGAGTATCTTTTTCCTCCAAGACTAGTTGCTGGGATTGGCCCAAAGAGATCCATGTGGAGCAGATGCAGGGGTTTGTCAATGGAGTTGGCAGTATTGCTCTTGAATGAGCTTCTGGTTTGCTTTCCAAGCTGGAAGGCATTGCATGGCCTTTCCTTCACAAAGTTGAACTTGGGTAGACCAGCTACGAGATCTTTTGATGCTAGTTTGGACATGCTTTTGAAGTTTAAGTGAGACAGCCTTCTATGCCATAGCCAGCTCATTTCCTCGGACGCTTTTGCCAGAAAACATATTGTCTCATCAGAGCTTAGTTGACCAAGATCTACTGTGTAGACATTTCCTTCTCTTATTCTGGTCAGCTTTATGGCAGATGTCTTTAAATCTCTGACTAGACATTGGTTGTTGAGAAATGTTACTTGGTGACCCTTGTCGCAGAGTTGGATGATACTTAGAAGGTTGTGTTGGAGTCCTTCCACATAAGTTACTTTGCTGAAAGATACTGCACCATTGCCAGCAGAGCCAAATCCTCTTGTCTTGCCCGAGCCGTTATCTCCAAAGATGACTGAGGGACCCTCCTTTTCTACATAGTTAGATAGTAGAGCTTTGTTCCCTGTCATATGCCTTGAGCATCCACTGTCCAGATACCATGTTGAGGTCGTGGATCTCTTTTCCTGTCAAAACATTTGAACCTTCATTTTGGTACCCATATTTGCATGGGTCCTTCATTGTTAGTGCTTTTAGGGACCCAAATTTGTCTAATCTTGGGTCTCACATGCATGGAGTTATAATAACACTTTGTAGCCTTATGACCATATTTATTACATATGAAACTTCTATTATGATGCATGCCTGTGTGTGTGGTGATTCATCTTCCACTTGGACTTGTGTGGTTCCTTAGTTAACCTTCTGTTAAACTGATTCTCTTTCTTCCACGTGTCCTTAGGTTTCATAAATAGTGATGAGTGTGCCTTACCTCTACTGTACCTTCCCAGTTGATTCGTAGAGTTGGTTTTGCTTGACTCTACGATTCTTCGAGGTTGGTGAGTAAAGGTTGGGTTACTCTTCTCCTTTATGAAACCCAGACCAGCGTGAGATCATTTACTTCTCTGAATATAACTCGAAACAGTAGAACAAGGTTGAACTGGCTCTTCCAACTGTGAGGATTTCACAAAGGTAATGCCTCTACCAAAACTTAAGGCATTATTAGTGCTAGTTTCTATTGTCTTTTCCACACAAGGTTCTGAGATGAATTCCCCAAAGCCTAGACCTATTCTGTCGAATATGCTTCTCTGACTAGAGAGTAGGCAGTCCATGAATGATGAGGATTTGTTCCATGCAGAAATAGTCTTCTCTAGATCCTCAATTTTAGAGGTTAGCTTAGACTATCTTTGTGCATTGAGTGTGTTTGTCTGTTTTAAAGTTTCATTCTCAACCTCAAGCATGGACAGAAGATTGGTACTTAGAAGGGCTGTTTCAAGCTCTTCTTGAACTCTCTTCTTTTCCTCTTGAAGAAGTGAATGATCTTTAGACAAGACTTTGAACCACTTCATGTATTGATGTAGATCAGTGGTTATGCCATGCAAAGCAGTTCTTAAGTCACTTATATCTACATCAGGAGAATTAAAATCAAATACCTCATTGAGACTTACATCATGTATGTTTAGGCTTTGTTTGTCCTTTGCATGTTTAGCCATTAAGCACAGATTGGCCATATGTGGTTCTTCCTCATCTCCGGAGTCTGCATTTGAGTCATTATCTGAATCACTCCACGATCCTCCGGCAACCAGGCCTTTGTCTCTTTTCTGAGGACTCTTGGTTCCTTTGTATTCTTTCTTTGCATGAGATTTCTTCTTTAGTTCTTCTTTGATAGGCTTGTTGCAGTTGGCAATGAAATGACCAGGTTTCTTGCAGTTGTAGCATAAATCATTCATTTGTTCTTGGCTGACGCAGTTGCTAACTTTCTTTGGCTTGCCGGTTCTGCCTTGTCGTATGAACCTTCTTAGTCTTTTTACCAGCATAGCAAAGTCATCGTCATCGTCATCGTCTTCATCATCATCAGAGTCAATCTCAGTGATGACTTTTGATACACCTTCATTTGCCTTGAGATCAACACCATTATCCTTTCTTTTTCCTTCTGATAAGGTTTCGGCGCGTTGGGTCAGCTCCAGTTCATAGGTCATGAGATTTCCATACAGTTGTTGAACTGTCATCTCATTAAGATTCTTTGATTATCTTATTGCTGTGGTCTTTGAATCCCACCTGCTCGGTAGGGCTCTCATGAACTTTATGGTTAGATCCTTGTTAGGATAGATCTTCCCATTGTTGGTCGATTTCGCAACCGATAAACACGCGCAAGTATACGCGGTCTAACAAGTAATACAGTGATAAGAGAGTGTCGAACCCACGAGGACAAAGATTTAACAGGAAACAACTACTAAGGTAAAAATCGTTACTAATCTTATCTAAACAAAAGAAATAGATGGTTGGTTAAACAATTTCTATTTATCAATTTCCACTACTATCAGAACCCATTTCTTTATCAAGAAATCAGACATTATAAGCAAAATACAACAACCCATTCCAAAATGCTTCATTATATAAAATGAGAGAGAAAGTCGATTAAGCTATTCAAAAAGTTACATTACAATCCTAACAATGGAGTTAGTTCATAACTATGGGACTAACACAAAGTTCTAATGCACTACCCATTTCAGACAAACACAATAAATAGAAGATTTGAAATAAGAAAAACCCCTATAGAAAGGAGTAATCTTCAGTCAAGCAATCTCTTCACGCGCACGATCTGAAAATATGGAGAGCAATGGATCTCTTAGCTACAAGCTTTTTCCTTCCTTCTTGTATATTTTCTAGCTTTTTCTTCTCTCCCCCCTTCATCAGCCGCCTCCTCCTTCTTTTATCCTCTCTTTTTGCTAGGTCAAACAATTCCTGTCTGCTTGGGAACCGGAGGTGGCGCCGCGGCGCGGGCCACTAAGCCTTGAGTCGTGCTGCGGCGCTGCATAAGGAACTGGGACACGGAGCTCGCGCTGCAACGCGAGTCTGAATAGGATAAGTGGCGCCGCGGCGCAGCTATCGTCAGCGTGGGCCAGATTGTGGCGCTGCGGCGGGGCCAATGACCCTGGCATTGGCGCCGGGGCGCGGGAAAGCGCAAAATGACAGTTTTGCCCCTTCAAGGCAGCACAAACACTGCGAAGCTCTGCAATGCATCGATTAAATATAAAAACACTATATTCCTAATAAAACTATATAAATAACTATGAATCCAGGAAAGTATTTAAGGCAGAAAATATCCGATTCGCAGGTTTAAATCTCACTCATCAAATACCCCCAAACTTAAGTCTTTGCTTGTCCTCGAGCAAACTATCTAACACAATAATAACAGTAGATACTAAGAATGCGAAAGGAAAATAACAATATATACTAGCATCGCAGCTACGATTATCTATAAAAACTACCCCCAGAAGAATAAGTCAAACACGGGTATGAACAAGGGTTCAATCTATTTCAAGCATAAGACTGTAATCGATCCAATCTGTGCACGTGTGTGAAGATCAACCATCCTGACTAATCATAGCTCAAATAAGCTTGCATAGTCGATTGCTAAAACCAAGCACACTCCGCAACTTAAACATTCAACAAGCATTAAGAACAAGACGCAAATGCAGGAAAAGATCAAAAGGTTTTATCAAGCCGACAGAAAAATCAGACTCAGACAGTACTTAATTACCTTAGGCTAATCAGAACTACCCATGAATGAGCTTTTGATCAGCGACTCCCAAGCCAGACGACTTTAGGGCACTAGGTGTAGAACACCCCTAAGAATCTAATAACTCGAGCAGTAAAGGCCACGTAATCAACATAAGCCAACTGAGACTTCACAACAAGAATGAATATTTAATAGCGAGTGCATTTTATGCTCCATCTCGATATCGGCTCTGCGTTTATGGGCGAGTGCGTTTTACGCTCCATCTTGACCCACCGCACAACTTTCGATATAAACACTTTTTTTTTAAAACGAGTGCATTTTATGCTCCATCTCGATATCGGCTCTGCGTTTATGGGCGAGTGCGTTTTACGCTCCATCTCGACCTACCGCACAAATTTCGATATAAACACCCTTAGCTAGAAACCAAGATCCAAAACTGCATAAACACCCAAGTCTTTTATTACCTTGCACAAATGAAAGTTTATAAGAGTGAACAACTAGTCAACACAATAAACACACAAACTAAATTCGAAGAATAACTAGTTAACACAGCTGGTCAGAGCTTGCTAGAAGGACGGATCAATAACAGTCTAAACTTGTCAATTCATAAACCCCTAGAACAAGGCAAGCTTGACACAATCAAACAAAAATTAGCAATGATAAATATAACACCCTTGCTAAATAGCAGCTCAAAATAGGGTGAAAAGGCCATTAACATGGCACAAACATCTGAATCTGTATAAGCCCCAAAAAGATGTCTAGAAACCACAATCATGCTAAATAAAATCAAAATAAAACCAAAAATAGTTCAGGCATCCATAATGATAAAGATAATCAACCAAATCCCGCAGTTCAAAAGACTGCACCAAAAACTGATAAATCCAAACATAATAAAGAAATAAAGTCAGACAGTAGTCCTAACAAGGCAGCACTAAGATAAACAGATAAAAATCAAAAGCAACACCCCCAAACTTTAGGAGAGAAATGCCCCCATTGCTAAAACGTAAAGCAGTTGAATACACAAGAGGGCTTCCCTGGAGATCGCTCACTCCGCAGCTGGCTCAGCTTCATCTTCATCAGCGCCGTCAGCTTCGGTGGGCGGTGATGGAGGAGGGTATGGTGGAAAGATGGGAGGATCGGGAAACTGGTATGGCGTGAACTCAATGCCCTCGCCATAGTAATCAGTGTAGATCCCTTGCATAATGTTCACCAGCTCAGCCTGGTACTGCATCGCTATCTCCTGGCTTTGAGCCACAGCAGCGATATGCCTCCGCTACCTCTACGCCTCGGCGTCCTGTTTCTGATGTAGCAGGGTGAGGGATGCCATGATGTCTGTCAAAAGACCCTGACTAGCCGGTCCTGCCTCAGGTGCTTGAGGAGGCTCTGGTTCGGCGGAAGGAGGCGGTGCTGTAGGCGGTCCGTACCCTTCGCCCCTTAAATGAGATTCTGTCCCGTCCCAAACAGTGAAGCGTTTGATCGTCAGATGGTCAATTATAGTCATGGGCGGAGAAACTGTCTCATCAAGCCCCCACTGTACCCCTGCATGCTTGCACAATGTCGTGATCACTGATGAATGGGGAAGTCCCGAAACGACTGTACTCTTGATTGCCTTAATGATCGAGTCGTGGATGAGAACTCCTATATCCACGTTCAATCCCGTGACAATGGCGAAAAGCAGAATCGCCCTGTCTTTAGTCACATCGCTTAGGTGACGGTCGGTAGCATGGAGGTGCAAATGAAGCTGTACCACGCCTTCCCATAGCGACTGAGCGCAGCAGCCGGGAAGCTGGTCTTTTCACCGGTATAATCATTTTTCTTCCAAGCCGTTCCGGGCTTGCAGAGCCTTCTGATAATATCCTCCTGGTCATAAATGTGGAGTCCCAGCTGCATATAATCATTACCCGCATAGTCGGGTGCCTCGAACAGAGCATTGATTGTTTTATTGTCAAATGACACCGGCCTACCCCTGACTATAACCACAGCAGGACCATCAGGACTGGCGTTAACATAAAATTCCCGAACCACATGCACAACAGCAGATACGGGCGGTTTGGTGAAGTTTACCCACTTCTGCTCGATAATCATATTCATGAGCTCCCCGTCCTTTCTATCGGGCCGCAACCCCCATTCAGGAAGCAACTTGCGCTTGCCAAATGAATCTCTGTACCGCTTCCAAGTTGCCTCACTGACAAATATGGCAGGGTCCCAAGCCTGTAGCGGTGCCGCGGCAGAAGACAAAAAATCCACCGACACTAAGACGCTGCCTTTTTGGTGCCATGGAAACAGTAGGCTTGATTCAAACTCTATCGTAACGACCCTCAAAGCACTGCCAATCTCAACCCCAACGCAAACCCAACGAAAATTAAGCCAAGACAGCCCCAATTGGCCTACACTTTTGGCTCAGGCAATTTGTCAAACACCTTGCGTGCGATATCTAATCAACACTTGGACAGCCCTTAATTGAAATTGCTCTAACGACTTCCGTCAGTGGAAATCACCCCAAATCACACAAGAAGAAGAACACGGAAAAGAAATTAAACAAAATCTCTGATCGAAAGAAAACCCTCGAAAATTACCTTTGGAAGTAAACCCTAGCACTTGAGTGGGGAAGCCTTTGATGAGAAAGTGATGCTCAAATCAGATTTTATAGGAATGAGTAGAGACACGACCGATGGATGCAGTGATATCGCTGATGGGTCGTATGCGTGCAAGCTGCCAAGAGGGAGAGGGCTGAGATGGTTGAGAAATAAAGGAGACTTGGCCGATCTGCTTGCTTTATAAAGCAACTGGAAAAACAAAAACTCGCTAATGGCGCCACGGTGCGAGGGATTGCCCATTGCTCGGCGCCGCGGCGCGAGTTAGCAGTAGCTGGGCACTTCTTGTGGCGCCGCAGCGCGAGATCCTCTTTGTTGGATGGCGCCGCGGCGCGAGTTAGCAGTAGCTGGGCACTTCTTGTGGCGCCGCGGCAAGAGATCCTCTTTGTTGGATGGCGCCGCGGCGCGAGTACTGAACTCTGAGCCCCTTTTTTCATCTGTTATCTGCACAGACCAAAACAAGCACAACAACTACACTACACAAGCAAACATACATTGTTAAAAACACAGTAAACACTATTATATATGATTATCATACAAAACATGTTGCCTGAAAATGAGAGACACAAAACATAAAAGCTATCAGTTAAGCTAAGTAATAAAATGAACAATCACTAAGTAAACTTGGAATCAGTGAAGAAACAAATAAAATTTATACCGAGATGGGGGTGCCTCCCCACCAAGCGCGTGATTTATAGTCGTCGGCTTGACTATTCATCCCGACTTAGATCGGGTCTCCAAGTGTAATGGAGGTATTTTGACGGTCAACTTCGCCGCCCCAGTAGTGCTTTAAACGTTGCCCATTCACCTTGAATGTGGAATCGGAATTTGGATCCTTAAGCTCTATTGCTCCATGTGGATAGACCTTAGCTACAGAGAAGGGGCCCGACCATCGGGTCTTTAGCTTCCCAGGAAACAATTTTAGCCGGGAGTTAAACAGAAGAACTTGTTGACCCGGTTCAAAATACCTCTCAAGGATCTTCTTGTCATGCCACTTCTTGGTCTTTTCCTTGTACAACTAGGCGTTTTCATATGCCTGCAGACGAAATTCATCTGCTTCATTCAATTGTAACAGCCGCTTTTCACCGGCTGCCTCAAGATCAAAGTTAAGCTTTTGAATCGCCCAGTAAGCATTGTGCTCCAATTCGACCGGGAGATGACAAGCTTTTCCATAAAATAGCCGGTAAGGGGACATTTCGATGGGCGTTTTATAAGCTGTGCGGTAGGCCCATAATGCATCATCAAGCTTCTTCGACCAATCCTTACGAGTTGGGTTAACGATCTTTTCCAGGATTCGTTTCACCTCTCGGTTCGAAATTTCAACTTGGCCGCTGGTCTGAGGGTGGTAAGCAGTGGCTATTTTATGAGTTACCCCATACTTGGCTAGAAGTGCTTCAAAATACTTATTGCAGAAGTGCGACCCTTCATCGCTAATTATGGCCCGAGGTGTGCCAAAACGGGTGAAAATATTCTTTTTGAGGAACTGAAGCACCACCTTCGCATCATTTGTCGGCAAGGCAACTGCTTCCACCCACTTTGAGACATAGTCAACTGCCACCAGGATGTAGAGATTGTTGAACGAGGAAGGGAATGATCCCATAAAATCAATGCCCCAGACATCAAACAACTCTACTTCCAAAATATTCTGCAGCGGTAGTTCATGCCGCTTTGAAATAGTGCCCACCCGTTGGCATCTGTCACAATGCATCACATACGCGTGAGCATCTTTAAAAAGGGTGGGCCAATAAAGTCCTGACTGTAGCACTTTAGCGGCAGTTCGCTGGCCTCCGAAATGACCTCCATAATTAGACGAATGGCAATGATGCAACACGTCTTCAATTTCTTCTTCAGGCAAACATCTACGCAAGATCTGATCCGAACACTGTTTGAATAGGAAGGGCTCATTCCAAAAATATTGCTTGGTATCTTTAAGGAATTTCTTCCTTTGTTGGAAACTTAGGCCTTGAGGGATAACTTGGCAAGCGACGTAATTTGCGAAGTCCGCATACCATGAGGCTTTGCCATGTACCAATAAGAGCTGCTCGTCTAGAAAAAAATCATTTATAGCCCCGTCGGCTTCAGTAGACGATGTAGTGTTTTCCAATCTACTTAAATGGTCGGTAACTTGATTCTCAGTTCCCTTCTTGTCTCTGATTTCTAAGTCAAATTCTTGTAGGAGCAAAACCCACCATATTAATCTCGGCTTAGCGTCCTTTTTTTCAATCAAATACTTGATTGCCGAATGATCGGTGTATACGATCACCTTCGTCCCGATGAGGTATGAACGGAACTTATCAAAAGAATACACTACTGCCAGCAGCTCCTTCTCAGTGGTAGTATAGTTTAACTGAGCGTCCGTCAGTGTCTTGCTTGCATAGTAGATAGTGTGGAAGACCTTCTCCCTTCTCTGGCCTAAAACTGCCCCTATAGCAAAATCATTAGCATCGCACATAAGCTCAAAAGGGTAGGTCCAGTCAGGAGCTACCATAATAGGTGCTGTGACAAGTCTTGTCTTTAAGGATTCAAAAGCGCTCAAGCAGGCAACATCAAAGTGGAAGGGCTGATCTTTTTCCAATAGGGTGCACAACGGTTTGGTAATGCGCGAAAAGTCCTGGATGAACCTTCTGTAAAATCCGGCGTGCCCGAGAAAACTCCTTACCCCTTTTACTGAGGTGGGCAGGGGAAGGTTATTGATAACATCTATCTTGGCCTTATCAACTTCAATACCTCCAGCAGAAATCCGATGACCCAAAATAATGCCCTTTTCAACCATGAAGTGACACTTCTCCCAATTTAGCACTAGGTTGGTTTCAGCGCAGCGATGGAGAACTGCAGTCAGATTTGTTAGGCAGTTATCAAACGAGCTCCCAAACACAGAGAAGTCGTCCATGAAGACCTCCAGGGTCTTTTCAACCATGTCAGAGAAGACTGACATCATACACCGCTGAAACGTAGCGGGGGCATTGCACAGCCCGAAAGACATCTTCCGAAAGGCAAAAGTCCCATACGGACATGTGAATGTCGTCTTCTCCTGATCTTCCGGGGCATTAGAAATCTGATTGTACCCTGAGTACCCATCCAGTAAACAGTAGTATTCATGTCCCGCCAACCGATCGAGCATTTGATCAATGAAAGGGAGAGGAAAGTGATCCTTACAGGTTGCTTTGTTCAGTTTCCTGTAATCCATACACACTCTCCACCCAGTCACCGTCCTGGTAGGAATAAGTTCATTATTCTCATTGGGCACAACTGTCATGCCTCCTTTCTTGGGCACACACTGGATCGGACTAACCCACGGACTATCGGAGATGGGGTAGATAATGCCCACATCAAGCAATTTAATGATTTCTTTCCTGACGACCTCCTTCATTATCGGATTTAGCCGCCTCTGGTGCTCTATAGAAGGTTTTGAGCCTTCCTCCAATAGGATCTTGTGCATGCAAAGAGTTGGACTGACCCCTTTTATGTCAGCAATCGACCATCCCAAGGCCGTTTTGTACTTCTTTAGGACAAGGAGCAACTTCTCTTCCTGACACTTGGTTAGAGAAGCAGAAATTATCACAGGTAATGAAAGAGAATTTCCCAAATATGCATACCTTAGATGGTTAGGCAACGGTTTTAGCTCAAGAACTGGAGGCTCAATGATTGACGGAAAACCCTTGGAAGTTGATGCCTCATCATCTTTAAGAGACTCGAATTGGCGGTGCGAATGCCTTGATCTTAGCGGATCATCAAGCCACATGGCACATTCAATATGCGATGGCTCTTCCGTAGTACTCGCCCCTGTTAGTGTAGCTTCTAGAGAATCTTTAAGGCACGTTTCTGAGAATACCCCATTCACTGATTCAGCAATCGTAGTGACCTGGAAGCAATCCTCAGGGGTGTTAGGATATTTCAGAGCACGAAAAACATTGAATGTCACCTCTTGGTCTTGAACTCTCATTGTTAGTTCCCCTTTTTGGACGTCGATCAGGGTCCTTCCAGTTGCCAAAAATGGCCTTCCCAATATTATCGGGATTTCCCTATCTTCCTCAAAATCAAGAACTATGAAATCTGCCGGAAATATGAACTTGTCCACCTTCACTAGCACATCCTCCACAATTCCCTTCGGATAAGTTAAAGATATGTCAGCCAATTGCAGGGTGATGTTAGTCGGCTTGGCTTCATTAAGACCCAATTTTTTGTAAATGGAAAGGGGCGTCAAGTTTATGCTGGCCCCTAGGTCACACAGAGCCTTTCCAATGAATTGGTCCCCAATTGTGCACGGGATTATAAAACTTCCCGGATCTTTGAGCTTAGGCGGAAGTTTGTTTTGGAGGATAGCACTACATTCTTCAGTTAAAGCCATCGTCTCATAGTCTCCCAATTTCCGCTTCTTGGACAAAATGTCCTTCATGAACTTTACGTAACTGGGCATTCCTTCCAACGCCTCTGCAAATGGAATGTTTATGTGCAGTCTTTTGAACACCTCTAAGAATTTGGAAAATTGCTTATCTAGTTTCTGCTTTTGCATCCGCTGGGGGAAGGGTAATTGAGGGAGAGGCCGATGTATTGCAGTCATTGGAGGAGAGGGTGTTGGGGGTTTGTCTTGACCACTTGCGTCACCCCCATTTTTCTCAGAAATCTCCGTTGCAGGAGTTGCCTCTTCAGTTGGCCCATTGTCGTCCACAGGAATTTCCTCACCACTTTGTACTTGAGTGGTTCTCCCACTTCTGAGGGTTACTGCTTTACACTGTTCCTTGCCTTCCCGTTTAGGGTTGACATCAGTGTCACTAGGCAATGCGCCTTGTGGCCGACTATTTAATGCAGTAGCCAACTGACCCATTTGTACTTCAAGATTCCTAATGGAGGCCTCTTGATTGTTACTTCTGGTTTCGTTCTGGGCTATGTACCTAGAAAGCAGATCTTCTAAACTTGGTTTTTTCTCCTGTTGAGGGGGAGGATGGTGAAACCGATTCTGAATGCTCTGAGGTTGTGGGTTGAACTGAGTTGTAGGTTGGAATCCAGGAGGGTTAGCATAACTCTGCCTGGTAGAAGGAGGTTGTGGTTGGTTGGGGTTATTGCTGTTGTTGTTGTTATTGCTCCATGAAAAATTTTGATGATTTCGCAACCCCGGATGGTAATGAGTGGGAAGATTTAAGTTTTGTTGCCACCCGTAGTTGGAAACAAATTGCACCGATTCAGGGCTTATAGCACACAGATCGGTCGGATGGCTTCCTTGACATAATTCACACTGGACCATGACACTCTGCACATTTTGAACTACAGAAGGTCCTAAGGTGTCAAGCCTTTTTGTTAGCGTCGCTACCTGAGCTGCTAGCGATGTGAACGAGTCCACTTCATAAACCCCCGCTGCTCTTCTCGGGGCTTGCCTATCATTAGGCCACTGGTAATTGTTGGCCGCCATTGTCTCCACTAGCTCATACCCCGCTGTGTGATGTTTGGACATGAATGCCCCTCCAGATGCGGCATCAATACTCGAACGAGTAGATCCGGATAATCCATTGTAAAAGGTCTGGATGGGAAGCCACTCTGGCAGACCATGGTGCGGGCATTTTCTCAGGAGATCCTTAAATCGCTCCCATGAGTCGTATAAGGATTCGAATTCAAATTGCACAAAGGACGTGATATCGTGTCTGAGCCTAGCTATTTTGGCAGGCGGAAAGAACTTCGCCATGAATTTCTGCGCCAAGTCAGCCCATGTTGTAATGGAGCCAGTCGGTAGTGAATGAAGCCAGCTCTTGGCTTTGTCCCTTAATGTAAACGGGAACAGCCGGAGCCTGATGGCTTCGTCGGGCACTCCGTTGCATTTGAAGGTGTCACAGATTTCCACAAAATTAATCAGGTGATCATTGGGGTCGTCATTAGGCATTCCCCCAAACTGAATGTTTGTGCACATTTGAATAGTGCCCGGCTTTATCTCAAAATTATTAGCCTGAATAGCGGGCCTTAAAATGCTCGCCTGCAGATCATCAACACGAGGCATAGCATAATCCCTCAGAGACTTCTGAAGCTCCTCAGCCATTATGACGGGCACAGGTATGTCCTCGGGTGTGTCCACAAATTTTTCTCTCAACAGTCGTCTGAAGGTCCTTTCAACCTCGGGATCAAGAGGTATTGTATTCTGCCCCTTCCGAGGTGGCATAAACAATGAAGACTACCTGAAGAGAGAGTTAAACAAATCGGTTTAAAGTAAGATTGTAATGACTTAGATTTAATATTGTAAGACAATTAATTCTTAAGTCCCCGGCAACGGCGCCAAAAACTTGTTGGTCGATTTCGCAACCGATAAACACGCGCAAGTATACGCGGTCTAACAAGTAATACAGTGATAAGAGAGTGTCGAACCCACGAGGACAAAGATTTAACAGGAAACAACTACTAAGGTAAAAATCGTTACTAATCTTATCTAAACAAAAGAAATAGATGGTTAGTTAAACAATTTTTATAGGACAATCAAATTGCGAGAAGAAACAACTCTAAGAAATGAAGATAGGATTACAACTCCCCTAATGCTTCGCCTAATCTTCTAACTCTCCGTAATATAAACAACTCAAGGAATGGCCAACCGAGATAAAAGTAAGCGTAATCTTCTGTCGAAGGTCAAATGCTCATCCTTGACAAGCTAGAACACAATATGTCTATTGGTGAATCTAATTTGACCAAGGTCGTTATGCTCAACTCCAAGGTCACACAAGGCAAGTGAGGATATGTCTATCCTACTAGCACAATAAGCCCACAATTAAATGTCAGGACAAAACAGGTGTCATTGTATTTAAAGGAAGACAATAATATCCATTTATCAATTTCCACTACTATCAGAACCCATTTCTTTATCAAGAAATCAGACATTATAAGCAAAATACAACAACCCATTCCAAAATGCTTCATTATATAAAACGAGAGAGAAAGTCGATTAAGCTATTCAAAAAGTTACATTGCAATCCTAACAATGGAGTTAGTTCATAACTATGTGACTAACACAAAGTTCTAATACACTACCCATTTCAGACAAACACAATAAATAGAAGATTTGAAATAAGAAAAACCCCTATAGAAAGGAGTAATCTTCAGTCAAGCAATCTCTTCACGCACACGATCTGAAAATATAGAGCAATGGATCTCTTAGCTACAAGCTTTTTCCTTCCTTCTTGTATATTTTCTAGCTTTTTCTTCTCTCCCCCCTTCATCAGCCGCCTCTTCCTTCCTTTATCCTCTCTTTTTGCTAGGTCAAACAATTCCTGTCTGCCTGGGAACCGGAGGTGGCGCCGCGGCGCGGGCCACTAAGCCTTGAGTCGCGCTGCGGTGCTGCATGAGGAACTGGGACACGGAACTCGCGCTGCAGCGCGAGTCTGAATAGGATAAGTGGCGCCGCAGCGCGGCTATCGTCAGCGTGGGCCAGATTGTGGCGCTGCGGCACGGCCAATGACCCTGGCATTGGCGCCGCGGTGCGGGAAAGGGCAAAATGACAGTTTTGCCCCTTCAAGGCAGCACAAACACTACGAAGCTCTGCAATGCAATGATTAAACACAAAAACACTATATTCCCAATAAAACTATATAAATAACTATGAATCCAGGCAAGTATTTAAGGCAGAAAATATCTGATTCGCAGGTTTAAATCCCACTCATCACCCATACGCTCGTAGAGAGTTGAGCAGAACGTTGAATCTTTCATAGGTTGCAGTCACATTTTTTCCTTGCACATGAGCGAACATTTCATACTACTGTGTAATGAGAGACTGTTTGTTCTCTCTGACTTCTTCAGTTCCTTCGTGCATGATCAGCAGTGCTTCCCAAACTTCCTTAACTGTTTTGCTGTTTATAACATTTTCAAATAGATCGTCCTCTAAGGATTGGAACAGGATGTTCTTAGCCTTCTTATCAAGTTGGAAAGCTCTCTTCTCGTTGTCTGTCCACTCTTCTTTAACTTTGATCTGTATACGGTTTGGATCGTCAGTGGTTGGTGCAAGCTTGGTTGGAATATAGGGCCCATTTTGAACGGTCTCAAATAGATCTACATCTATTGAGTTCATATATGCTTGCATCCTAACTTTCGAGTTAGCAAATTTATCCTTGTTGCACATTGGTGGCTTGCTGCCTCCCCCGGTCCTGGATTCGCTTGGTACGAGTGCCATTGGATCTACTAAAGCTTGTAAGCTATAAAATAGAACCTGCTCTGATACCAATTGTTAGTTCCTAGTTGGCACAATAGTTATCTAAAAGGGGGGGGGGGGGGTTGAATAGATATTTAAAAATCTTTTCTTTTTAAACTAGTTCTTTGATAGTGATTAAAACTTAGCAAAATTAATATTAGTTTTAATCTTCTTTACCAAGCACTGAAGTAATGAGGGTGAGGCAGTTATGGCAGTTATAACAGTTATAACAGTTATGATGTGAATGTAAATGACACAGTCGTTTTAAGTGGTTCAGAGCACTTAAAGCTCCTAGTCCACTCTTTTACTCAACGAGTAGAATATCCACTAAGGATGTCTGTTACAACTTCTGAATCACACATATTCCTTCTAGACCAGCAGTCTATGAACTTCTTAGTTCACTCATGAACTCTTCAAGTCCAGCAGACTTGGCTTTCTTACAGTTCACTACGAACTCTTCAAGTCCAGCAGACTTGGTACTCTTCTTTAGTTGGTTGATAATGTTTTGTTCTTGATGGTTGTTACTCAGTCGCTATGTAAGCACTTTTTCTAAAGAAATGAGTAGGTGAGCAAGCTTTGCAATATCTCAGATCGTAGAGTTGAGCTTGAGAGAGATGTTCACGTTGTTTGTTTAATGCTTGCTTAATTCTCTCTCATCTATCTGATCTGTATATATGTGATGTTGAAAACTATCCGTTGGATCCATCCGTTGTAGCATTAAATGCGTCTGAACTTTCTGTACTGTGATGGAGACATTTCTGCACATCTTCTAAATTCTGCATTCTGGCCCACTGATACTGCAAGCTGCTTTCTCACCTACCACCTGAAAAGGTTTTTTGTCCCTCTTACCCATGGTACTATCCTTAGCTTCTTCAATACGCTTCTTTGTTGCATACTAAGGATATTTCATATATTAAGGGACTGATGAGCACTACAGCATCTGGGATCCATTCCTCACTTGTTGAAAACACAGATCATGAGGCTCGACGTTTTATGACATGAGACAGATGATGCTCTACGATTTGGATTGTGGTGTTCTACGATTTAGATCGTAGCGTCTTTGACATCTTTGCACACTACGATGCTATCAGTCGAGAGCACTACGATTTCCCTTAAACCCTTGCACACTACGATCTTCACTTGCTCGTGTTGTTGACTCTACATTCCCGAGAGCACACTACGATCGTTGACTTGTAAACTTCATATTTCCTTCAGCATACTGCGATCGTGGAGTTGGCTTGGCAAACATTGGGACCACTCTACAATTTTCGAAGAGTCCCCTTCAAGGCAGGCACACTACGATCTTCAGGCTCTACGTTTTCTGCCTTGACTCCTGCTATGTTGATTATATTTATGCACTACAATTTCTTCAAGACTAATCTATTACATCTTAAGATCTACCTAACAGTTTTGATCTTTTTATCTATACATTCTTTATCAGAATGGTACATGTTGAAAGATTAGATCAACCTAATAATTTTGATCTATCACTAAGTCCTTATACATATATTCATTTAAGGACCTTACAAATAATCATGAACATATACATTAAAACATCAAATCATAATATGCATTCTCCCAACAGTTCTATTTGTGTACGGCGCAGCTGCGTCGGTGCCAAGGCCAAAACGGCGCAGCTGCGCCTGCGCCAGTCCCAAACTTGTGTATGGCGCAGCTGCGCCATGTACTGATCAGAGACAGTGGGTTCTACTGCTGCTGCAGACTTGGGATATCATTGTAACTTGGTCTAAGGTTGTGTTAAGGTGTCAAACATGTACCAAAGAGTTTCAGTCATAACCGTGTCATGTCATTGATAATTTCAAATTTGTAAAGGATTAGTAAGTTACGAACGCATTATGACTTAATGTATACAATGAATAGTGAATAAGTCTTGTGATGTTAACACTTGTGATTTCTGAAATGAGCACTAAGATATGGAAGGTGATTAATATAAAACCATTGAATCCTAAGAAGACTTAAATACTTGGTTGAAATTCAAGTTCGATTAAGGAGAAGTGTAGTATTGATTAATAAGAGTTAAAAATGTGATTTGGATGTTAAAAGTTTTATGTAGGTGTTAGTGAGTTTTCAGATCCGTGTTATGTGGTTTAGTATTATGGATATACCTTAAACTAAAGATTATAACTTAACTAAGATGAGAAATAAATCTACGAGGTTAATGTATTTAGCTAATTAATGTGATATTCCTAATGGTATGTGTAGGATATTGGAGTACGTGAGTTGTAATCGTATAGCTTACGCAAGAGGCAAGTTCCCTAAACTTTGCTACTTTATTATTCAACAATGTTACTTTTCACTATTATGTTATACTTATGCAAATTCTCTATCTCTAATCTCTTGTTTACCAATTTATTGTAATGCGAGTTCTTTAACCTTCATTTATTGTTGAGCAAGTTAGTTAATCTTTATTTCTTTATTTCAAACGAGATTACTTTGGTTATTCAAATTCTGTAATGTTGTTTATTCAGCTACTAATAATTGTTGTTTGATCTGCGTTCTCCAATGTCATTGTACTATCTTACATTATTGTACCGAACTCTAAATTGTCTAGCGATTCTTTACTAATTCAACTAATCCTTAGTTGATGAATGTTCTAAACTCTAAATTACCCTTGAAGTCAACCCAAACCAAACTTCCTTTGGTTTGCATATGTACTCACACAAATTTTGAAATCATGTTGTCGATGATAACATTTGTTCAATTTAGAAATTTTTAATACTCTAGCTCTTATTGATTCATCGATATACCTTGTTCATGAAGATATTATAATCAAACTCTTGAATAGTTATTTGTTTCTATCTGATTCAACCAGTACTCAGTTGATGAGCATTCTAAAGATCTTGAATTCCTTGGAAGCTAATTTCCAACCAAACTTCATTTGGTTCGGAACCTGATAATCTAAGCTGAGATGAACAACCGTATTATTAGGGGATTATTTTAGAAATACGCAATAGTGTTAAAATGTTTTCGCAATACATAGTACAAAGGGATGATCACCTGGAGTGCGGGATGATGGTCCATATAGTCGTTTAGAATGTTAAAGGTTACAGTAGAAATACCTGTTAACCTAGGACATAGATGATGATTATAGTCTTTTAGACTGTTAAAGGTTAAAGTATAAATACTTGAAAACCTAGAGTATAGTTCGTGGTATTGTGACCGTCAGTGTATTCGTTGATGTTGATATCTATTGTTAACTTAAACGTTCATTATTCCTTTGAACTCGTAGCTTTTGAATTAAAGTTTATCGTTCCGGTAAGAGAATTTTACCATTGAAAGTTCAGTTATTGTCATTCATAAAATGTTATTGTATAATATTCTTCTTGTAAGTAATTGTTTGTTCACTCTTGCACCAAACAATGCAGATGAAGTTAAGAAGTTTGAATAGCTTTCTTCAAGCAAGGGCAAGGACAAAGTGCTTGATTAGACGACGATGTTTAATTTACCTTTTATTTATGAAGTTTATGTAATAGATTTAATTATGGCTATGTTTTAATTTTCCGCTGATGATTGTAATAAAAGTTAGATGACCTGGGATTTATCTTGAGATTATGTAACCCTTGATGGGAGATTTATTATTTAAGCTTTTGAGTTTACTTATATCTTTTGTTTATGGGTAGCTAGTTATAATTTATTTGGACAGTGAACACCAAATCTATGGAATTGAAGTACCCGGATATCGGGGTGTCACGATAGCGGTAAATTATAAAAGACGTATCAGGCAAGTTTCCTAACCCTAAGTTTCTATTGAGCAATTACTCAATCTTTACTCATTGTTGTTGCAGTGAGAATTAGTATCAGACTTGTACTATTTACTTTTCGTACAAGTTCCTTTGTCGTAAAGTTATATATAAAGGCAATTTCCTTGCAAGCATTATTGATGATTACTCCGTTAGTATTACAACTGCTATACTTTAAAGTTTTATTTCTTTAACGAACTGTTTCCAAGTATGCTTTCTGGCTTTTTGTTTCGGCTAGATTTTATTGATGATAAGTGATATAACCTTTGAACAATTCAAATCCTTTGAATCTATTTAATGTTTACCAATCCAAATTGCTTTGGTGCGGTTTCACTTGAATACTAAGATGAACAACCCGA
>JAINUV010000398.1:0-144812 GCA_020205505.1 Panax japonicus | reverse complement strand
CATTTAAATCACCAAAAAAAAACAATATAGATCTACAAGGACTGACATTTGACTGTGGACACAAAAACAAAAATTTCTAAATTTTGTAAAACACTAGATCTGAGCCTATAGATGTTATAGATCTAACATCTATAACCCAGATCACTTATATACACTTCATATAACATGTTTAACACAAAAAAATTAACATCAAACATAGGATCAAAGTTCAAATTTCGTTTAGGGTTTTTACCTTCTATGAACAAACTTTTGATTCTTAGCTTCTTGATCTGTTATGGGTGATCTAGGAGCTTCATGTGGGACTGAAATACTAATGAATTTTGTGGGTGAGGAGAGAGAGAGTCTTGGTTATGTGTTTAAAAATAATAAATTAGCTTTTGGACATTCTTTCTCTTTAATCATATATATCTCTTGTATGCAATGTATGTAGCTGATGAATTGGCTGGATTGTAGAGTTTGTAGGCACATGGCTATGCTTAGGGTGGTGACTTGCCAAGATTTGGCAAGATTTGCTAGCAATTATTTCAAGAATGGTATAAAAAGGTACTTTAGTCAATTAAATTTTAATTTTAATGGTATTCTTGTCCATGGTACTTGAATCTAGGATTTAATCACTAGATTTTAAATGTTAAGATTTCCCAAAAAAACTAGGGTTTGAAAAATCAAGATTAAAGTGTAATAAAATTTTGATAACTTACTAATTAAAATTAGAGTTTTTAATAGAAAATTAGGGTTTTAAATAATTAGGGTTCCCAAATTAACAATTTAATTTACTAAAATAATAATTAGGTTTTCTATTTTAGCAATTAGAGTTCCTAATTAGCAAATTAGGGTTTTCAAATATTAATTAGGGTTTTTCCTAATTAACAAAAATTCTATAATATGCAACATAATTCATATAACACAATTACTACTCAGTCTTGAACTCATAATTAAGTTTAACAATTAGGGTTTAACAACTTGATATAAGGGTTTTAACATTATATACCATATTGACCAATTATTATCAATACACACATACAGTAATATTTATAACACTGAAAATTAATATTATATTTAATATAATATTATTATTCTCATTCATAGCTCAAATCCAAAATTAGGGTTTGATTCCATATCTGATTTATCTTTCATATATACATTATTAATTATGTTACATAATTAAATTAATAATCTAAACTAAAATTCATATAATAAAATAGGAATTATAATAATTCCCATAATTATTTCATGTATTATTTAAATAATATAAAATCATATTTTCATGGAAAATAAATAATAAAGACATTTCTACTATAAAATTAATTATTATAAGAATATACTTATAATGATCAATAATTCTAAAACAAAATTATTTGAAATTATTCATGTAATAAAAAAACTTATTTATCACATATATACATACACATTACTTGGCTTATATTCCCACCTTTAAAATAAAATAAATAAAATTTATATGCAAAATGTCTTATTTTTTTTATATAGAAATATCGAGTTATTACAATTCTGAAATCCTGGGGAATAAGATGGGCGTGGAGCTTGCTGGGCTGATTATTGCTCCACGAAAAGTTAGGATGATTCCTATTGCCCGGATGGTATGTATTCTGGTACGTATTCTGTGGAATTCTGTTGTAGCTACCCACAAATTGTACTGATGCTAGGTTGATTGCACATTTATCTGTAGGATGTTTACCCGCGCACAATTCACAAATAACTGCAATTTGCTGTGTCTATACCCCTGACCAAGCATCGAACTTCTTAGCGGTGTTGAAACCTGCACTGTTATTGCCGTCACTCCATCTAACTCTAACACTCTAGCTACCGGAGGTTGTGTCATTCTTGCCGTGGGCCACTGATAATTGTTATTTTCCATTGTTTCTATCAATTGATACGCCTTCTCATAATTCTTTGCCATAAAAGCTCCACCTAAGCTGCATCAATATTGGTCTTGAGATTCCCATGTAATCCATTGTAAAATGTGTTCATTTGCAACCACTTAGGCAATCCGTGATGTGAGCATTTTCTGAGAAACTCTTTGTATCTCTCCCATTCCTCGTACAATGATTCCCCATGTTGCTGATCAAACATAATAATCTCATTTCTCATCTTTGCAGTCTTCACTGGCGGGAAAATTTAGCTAGAAACTTTGAGCCAGGTCATCTCATGTAGTTATTGAACCTGATGGTAGAGAGTGTAACCAACTCTTCGCCTTGTCTCGCATAGTGAATGGGAACAAGTGAAGTCTGACTGCTTCATCCGACACCCCATTGTATTTGAAAGTGTCACATATTTCTAAAAGGCTGATCAAATGTTCATTCGGATCATCATTTGCAAGTCACCCAAATTGAACCAAGTTTTGGATCATCTGAATAGTCCCAGGCTTAATCTCGAATGTGTTCGCAGCTATAGCAGGCCTGGTGATACTCGACTGCAGCTCAATTACCTTAGGTGTAGCAAAGTTCCTCCACTCTTTCTGTCTTCGGCAGCCATTGCTTCTTCTTTTTTAGAATTTTCGAAGTCTTCCCTTGTCTCCTTGATCCACTTACTTAACCTTTGAAAGTGTCTCTCAATGTCGTCCTCAAAGGGAAGCAAGTCTAGATTTTTGGATCGAGTTTGCATAAACCAACTTCAAAATCTGAAATAAGACGAACAAAACAAAAATAAAAATGTTTAAGTAAAACTGGACTAATTAAACTGATATCACAAAAATATTTAAATTTATAGTAAAAGTCCCCAGCAACGGTGCCAAAAACTTATTGGGTAAATCTAATTACGCACAGCACGCAAGTATACGTGGTCAACAAGTAATATAATAGTAAGTAGAGTATCGTTCCCACAAAGACTAGCAAGAAATTAACTCTCACAATTACTAATTTCCTGTTAATCCTAATTTTATTAAACTAACCAATTTCAAGTTTATAACTAAAAGTATTAAAAATATTAAAATTACCAAACAATCAACAAACCCTAAAAACTGGATTTTTCAAATAAATATCGGAGAATTAGCCTTACGACTTCACTCTAAGCATCATTCTGATTATTACACCTTATTCTAGTTTAATTCATTATCCCAGTTTTTTAATCAAGAACACGTATATAGAACTAGCCACCTCTCGATGTACTAATACCGTATTAACTCAAATCCACAAAGTAGATAGAATCAGTTAAACACCTTAATCAAATCACTCATTATATCTCTATGTGAATTAGAATTAAAGAAGGTTTAAGTTCAAGTTCTTTATCTGATTACATGCGATGTTAAGCATATCTCTACCCTAACATTCATCAAGATTCTGTTCATTCACAAAATTCAAGAGCACATGATATATATTAACTAAGTCTAGACTCGTACTTCCTCTCTCGAATCCATACAAGTCCACAAAGAATTGTTGATTAGGCAATTCATAAATTTAAGCTCAAATTAATATATATAAACTGAATAATAGCTTATTAAACTGAAAATCAAAGATTACATAACCATTGTTCCACTTAAAGATCCGTCATAAGCCTAAAAAGTACTTAGTTCATCATAAATGAAATAAAAACTGAATAAATTAAAGATAACATCCTTCCAATTTCAATATAAGATTAGAGAAGAAGAATAATTCAGAACACCCTTCACTTTAGACTTAATCTGCAGTTGATATGAAAATCCTTCAATTATCTTCACTCCAATGCTTGCTCCAAAATCTGTCCTCTTAATCTCTGTTAATTGCCTTTCGTCTCTTTGATCTTCTTGTTTGATGTAATTATATGTTTACACCCACATTCTGATTTCAATCCCACACCATTTAGAGTCCCAAAGCTTTCCAAACACTTAAACTCACGTTCTAACAGTGTTTGAAACAAATTAAGACTGCTCTGTTTCGGACCCACCCACCCCCCACCCCCGCCCCGGCAGGGGTATTAGCATGCAAAATTCCTTCCCCGGCGGACTTAGCTCATGTTAACTAAGTTGAAGACCCCCCACCCCGGAGGGGTTATTAAGCATAAAAGGCCCGCCCCGGTGGGGATAGGCTCTTACTCCTGGTCATGTTTTGCTCCAACTTTCTCCATTTCTTGCCACAATTGCACCCTTTTGATCATGTGCCACACCACCAAACCTACACACAAAATAACAATAAAAAAGTAAAAACAAACATGAAAACAAGGAATTAACACCGATTAAGCTTGAATTATGAACCAATTCCTGGGTATAAAACCCACTTATCAACTATTCATGTATACGACATTATTCACGAATACGATACTATTCATGAGTATTATTCATGAAGTGTGATTTTTCTTATAAAATGTTTACCTTTTTTGTCGGGGTTATAATTCATGTATACGGAACTATTCACTAATACGGCACCATTCACAAAAAAAAAATTCTTTTCTTTGTCCAAGTTGTCTATTATGGTTACTATCTTTGATTGTATCCATGTTTGATCTTCATTCTTGAATTTTGCTCCAAAATTGATTATTATGGAGTATTTTTGAACTTGAATAAACCAAAGTATGAATCCCTAATCTTTGTCCTTTATCTCACTGGATTCGTTTTCTTTAAGATATTTTTCATCATCCTCAGTCTTAAATGGTGATACTTGATGAATATATTTGGCCTATAGTGCAAAGATGAATGATTATCCGATAAATATCTTTGGCCTGTAGTGCAAAGATGGAAAGGTGTTGAGATGAACATGACCAACTGGTGATACAAATGAATATCTTCGGTCCGTAGTGCAAAGATGAATATTTGGTTCAAGATGTATATTGATTGATGTTACAGGAATAGAATATTGATGATGGACTTTTAAATCATAGAAGATAATAGACTTCATTCTCTACTTAACTTTTCTAATGAATTGTTATTTTCGCTGCGAATATTGATCTAAAACTTGTTGTCCATTATATTTTATCTGATTTATTGAAGGCTAACGATAATTTGTTCTACATTATCTTAGTCATAATATTCTTTACTGGGATAGTTGAGCTCATCCTTTTTCTTTTGTTCTATTTTTCTTCTCAGGAGACGAGAATATAGTGGGAACTAGTAGGGGTGTGGAGTGATAGGTTCAGATAGTTGTTTTAGCAGTCCTCACTATTTTATAAAATAGTGTATCAATAATTATAATGAGGACTTATTTGAGTTTGGATATTGTCTAGAAGACAATATTTGTATTTAAACTCACAGCATATGTGTTGTCGTATTCTGCACGACAATTGTAATAATGAAGTTTGTAATTATTTCTGTATCATGTATTTGGCGACTCATAATGGGTTGTGTAGACCTATTTTGGGGGCGTCATAGATTGGTTAACTACTCATAATGCTAAAATTGATTATTTTTGTAAGGTTGTTAGCTTTCATATTCCTAACCAACCTATTATGCGAATTCAAACAACCAAACCACTAAAGTTAATCAATTATTTGAATGATATTTCTATTGTTAATAAATTTCCTAATGTATTCCCTGAAGAACTTCTTGGCCTACCCCAGAGCGTGAAATCGAATTTTTTATTGACCTTAAACCCGGTACAAAACTCATTTCCAAAACCCCATATCGAATGACTCATATTGAACTTCAGGAGTTAAAAACTCAACTACAGGAATTGTTAGACATCGGTTTCATTCGTCTTTGTACGTCTCCTTGGGGTGCTCCTGTTATGTTCGTAAAGAAGAAAGATGGGAGTATGTGACTTTACATTGACTATCGGGAGTTGAATCATGTCACCGTAAAAAATAAGTACCATTTGCCTCGCATTGATGACCTGTTTGACCAGTTGCAAGGTGCTAAATTCTTTTTAAAGATTGATCTTCGTTCCGGATATTATCAGTTAAAGATTAAAACTGATGACATTCCAAAGACTGCTTTCAGAACTCGGTACAGGCATTACGAATTCCTAGTCAAGTCTTTTGGATTGACTAATGCTCTTGATGCCTTCATGGATATGATGAACCGAGTATTCAAGGAGTATTTGGATCATTTTGTGGTTGTCTTTATTGATGACATCCTCATATACTCCAAAAGCCGTGAAGATCATGAGCAACACTTGGGACCGATACTCCAAAAGTTTTGTGAAAACAAGTTATATGCCAAGTTGAAGAAATACGAGTTTTAGCTTGAAGAAATAGCATTCCTTGGTCATGTGATATCAAATCACAGAATATCTGTCGACCCGACGAAGATTAAAGCAATACAAAGGTGGGATGAATTAAAGTTAGTAATCGAAATACATAGCTTTCTGGGCTTAGCTGGTTATTATCGAAGATTTTTGGAATGTTTTTCTCGAATCTCTACTCCATTAACTCAGCTAACTCGAAAAGATACAAAATTCTGTTGGAGCGAGGAATGTGAGAAGAGTTTCCAAGAACTCAAGAGGAGACTCATTTCAGCACCTGTTTTGACAATACCATCTGGTTCGGAGGGATTTGTCATCTACAACGATGTTTTAGGCAGATGGTTAGGATGTGTTCTCATGCAACATGGGAAAGTCATAGCCTATGCATCACGACAACTCAAAGAATATGAGAGAAATTATCCTACTCATGATCTAGAGTTGGCAGCAGTCGTTTTTGTACTAAAAATATAAAGGCATTACCTGTATGGGGAGAAAGTGGATATCTATACAGATCAAAAAAGTCTCAAATATTTCTTCACCCAAAATGAACTCAACATGCGGCAACGACGTTGGCTCGAGCTGTTGAAAGATTACGATCATACCATTCAATACCACCCTGGAAAAGCGAATGTGGTAGCTGACGCATTGAGTAGAAGATCACATGAGGGTACGAGTGCGATATTGTCAACGCAAAGGCACATTTTGTATGACTTACAAAGGATGGAGATAGAGTTAAAGACTTCAATGACCCACGCGATGATGTAAAATATACGAGTAGAACCGACTTTAATCGATAAAGTTAAAGCTGCTCAAGCTACAGACCTGGAGCTGATGCGTATGAGGAAAAAAGTAAAAGAAGGTTTTATTTCGGAAGCAAGAATTGATGAAGAAGGAATACTTCGAGTCAACTCCAGAATTTGTGTTCCTAACAACTCTGATTTGAAGTATAAAATAATGATGGAGGCACACAACACACCGTTTGCAATCCATCCTGGGAGTACCAAAATGTATCGTGATCTTCGACATATATTTTGGTGGAGCAATATGAAGAGAGAGATAATGGAGTTTATCTTGTCAATGAGTCAAGGCGAAGCATCAAGTGCCAAAAGGCCCATTGCAACCACTTGAAATTTTAGAATGGAAGTAGGAGTATATTGCCATGGATTTCGTTACTAGTCTTCCCAAGATTTCTCAAGGCATAGATGCAATTTGGGTCATTGTTGATAGATTAACCAAGTCTGCTCATTTCTTACCTATACGAGAAACTTATTCACTTAAACATCTTGCTCGTATATACATAAATGAGATTGTAAGACTGTATGGTATGCTATTATCCATAGTTTCTGATCGAGACCCAAGATTCACTTCACGATTTTGGGTTAGTTTGCAAAAAGCTATGGGCACGGATCTACGATTCTGTTCAGCATATCATCCTTGTGACAACCCGAGAATTTAGACGATTTATGAAAATCATAATTGATTGATTTAAGGTTCAATATTAGGACCTAGACAGGAAATAAGTGTATGGAATTGGCAGTTATGTAATGAAATTTTAAGAATTTCAAAAGTTTTGGACAAGACTTGAATTACGTGATAGACTGTAACTGATAGTCTAGTAATCAGGTATAAGATGATAGTAGATTTAAAATTCTTTTGAAGAATTATCAGGGATAAGTATCGAAGTGAATATTAGTTGGTATATTTGATTACATATTTGAACCGTAATGATTTGAGATCAAGGATTGATTAGGTAAGTTATAACTTTAGCAAAACCCTAAAGTTATGTTAATCATACGTTTATTAAGTTAGAAAAATCTAACAAATTGCTAGAAACCTTAGCGGTACGCTCAGAAACTTTAATTTTAGTTACGGAAATCCGAAACCCTAAATTCATAATATGAATATGGTGATTAAGTTAGAAAACCCTAACGTCTGATGAGAAACCCTAGAAATCGGTTCTGGAAACCCTAGTTTCAGTTTTGAGAATTTGAAACCCTAATTTGGGGAATCCTAAATGCAAAGTATTAAACCCTAAGGGTTAAAAAGTTGTGTGTAAGGAATATGAATATTAGGTGATGGTTTATATTTGTTTATTATATAAACAAACAAAAGAAACTAGTGTAACCCTAATTATATATTAGAAATGAAGGATTTAATAACTTAAGGGTTATGGGAAAAGAGAATTTTGGTATTTAGAATACTTACTAATTCTAGGAGATTTATTTTATATATCTCAAATGATTAATTTTATAACCTAATTATAGCAAGTCTAATTGGGTTAAGGAAATAGATGGGAATGAGCAAGGATTTGTGTTATAATTGAGGAAGTAAAAATCCTAATTAAAAGGATTGGGTTGGATAAGAATTTAAGGTATTGGATTATGTATAGCTCAAGTGTGGCCGAAGAAGTTAGTTAGAGACCAATCAATACATTAAAGAAATGGCTCAACTTTTACCCAAGTGGGAGAGGAATTTTTGGACATTTGTTGAATCAAATAAGCATTTAGTAAATAAGCCAAACTTGGAGCAATTTTTTAGGCCACATGGCCGGCCAAAGAGAAGCAATAAATGAGAGATGAATGTAATAAATGGTTAACTTTAGTTGTTGAGCAACTCTCACGCACTCCATCCATGTGTCATTCCTATTATTGTCCAACACTTATGTCATTTCTTGTAAGTAACTTGGCAATTAAAGAGAGAAAGAAGTAAGGCCATATGGCCGGATATGGTAGAGAAAGGAAGGAGCTTGTGATATATCTAGTTATCTAAACTAAAGTCATCTTATTTTCTTTTTCTTCTTTCTCTTTCATTTTACTACCAAAGATAGCTAACAAAAGAGAGAGAGAGAGAGAGAGAGAGAGAAGAGAAGGCCATGTTCGGCCAACCTAAGAGAAGAAGGAGGGGAGATGTTGGTTTTCATACAATCAAGATCCATCTATATCTTTGAAGGAGAGAAGGAAATCAAGCTAAGGTATAACAAATTTATATTTGTAGGCTTAGGTTTCTTTGTAGTTTGATTTGATTTTTGTCAACTTGAAGTTGTGATCTTGAGGTTTAAAACCTTAGATCTATGTGTATATAAGTGTTACATGTTTAGATATAACCTTTTTAAAGATCAAAAGTTAGATCTATAGCATGAATTGGAGGATAGGTTTTCAAAAGATAGAAAACCCTAGATTTTCTTAGCTTTGATTGTGTTTGAAGCTTGTTTGATGAGATAAGAAATTTTGGTTATAAACTCAAGGACCATGTCTACTCATGTTAATAAGTTTTTATTGGTTGGATCTACCCATATTGGGTGTTGATTTTGTTGAAATCAAAAGGAATAGAAAAAAAATGGAATTTTTCCGGAAAGTTTGAACTTATAAGGTGTGAGCTAGGTTTTGATTATTTTTTTTTGAAATCTATGATGGATATTTATGATTTATGCTCTTGAGATGTTAGATATATGTGTTAAGGGTAAAATCCCTTTGGAATCATGCAAATAGGTTGAAAAATGAGCAAGTTATGGGATTTCTCCCAAACTACACAAAGTTAAGAAAACTGTGAAAAGGACAGTTTTGGAACAGTCACTTCCGGGCTAAATTCCGGGAGCTAAACATGTCCAAATATTGATTGTGTTATATGAAAACTGTAGTTCGGAAAGATATGAACCCAACAAAATTGACGGATCATTAATCGGAGTTACAGAACTCGTTTTATATAAGTTTTAGCAAAGGACTCCAAAACTGCCAAACGTCAAAAAGTTTCTGGCCAAAAATTTCCGAGGGCTGTTTCGGACATTTAGTTAATGAGAAAAATTCCAGGCTTTTGGGAAATGAAAATATATGGTAATATGTAGCTCGTGTCCAAAAATGAGCTGATTCCGAGTTAAAACGACCTAGTTATGACCATTACAATTTTTGTGATTTTCCGACGGAAATCGCTATAAACGGAGTTCTACAACTCCGATTGCCACGAAATTTAAAATGGAGTATCACGTTAACATATATAAGGTTATGCCAAAAGATGGGCATTACTCGAGTTAAGCACGATGTAGCTAATTTCTTAAGCCACGCACTAGTATTAATTTTTGAAAAAATATCTAAGGAAGTTAAATAAATTATGGAATAAATAGAATTAATGTTTTAAAAATCATATAAAAAATGATTTAAGTGTTATAAAAATATTTAAAATTATAAATTATAACTTTTGATATTTTGGCATGAAAATATTAATATTTTAATATTAATATTAATTATTGGATAATGGATTTAAGTGTTGGAAAATCATATAAAAATGATTTTTAAAGTATTAAAAATACTTTGTGATATTATAATTATATTATAATATTATATAATGATTTTCATTAATATTTTATATTAAATAAATATTAATGATTAAGAAATTATGTGGTATTTAATTCATTAAATACGGTTTTAAAATGTTGATAAATGGTAATAATTATCCGAAAATTATTACGAGCCTAGAAAAGATGTTTTGACTGATAAAGAAATTATCGGTGATAATGGTTAAGTGTTCAGGAAGAGTTTAATTGAACTTAAACTCGATTATTGACCGACTAGACTGTCGGGATGTTAGAATTGTGTCGGTTTCAAGTCAGACTGAAATAGTTTGACCTGATACTAAGTCTTATGTGTTGTATAGACTGATAGGGTTATTTTGTGGATGTAAATATAACAGTATTATACTGTGATGATATTATTCTTATATTGGAGATCTATATTATTAATATTAGGTCTTCGAGTAAAGCGTTATAAAATGCGTTGCGGTAATCAACGGTTCAGGCAAGTTTTTCAGTTCTATTATGTTTGTGGATGGAATGTGTTATGTGTTAAATTACATATTATGCTCTATAAATTGTTGAAAGTCAAAATATGACTAAGTTAATTGGGTTATGGAACTCAATCAAAATGTGATTACATATTGTATGATGTAACTCGATAAATTAGAAATGTATAATGCATGAATTAATGTTTTGTAAGAAATTATTAATGCATGTAGGATATGTTTAGTAAAGAATATATGTTGCATGTAGATTTGCATATTAAAGGAAATGTAGTGCATATGAAATTGTGTGCTATGTGAAACATGATAGATTGTTAAATTTGCTGGGCTGTCGAGCTCAATTTTGCAAACATAAAATTTTTGCAGGTTAATGATGTTAGGCAATATTTCTTGCTATACGGATGATGAAGATTGTACGATCCACAAATTGAATACATTTTCTAGATTTAGAAATGGTATAGATCTATGATTGATAATTTGTCAAAAATAATTGTTAGCTATGTACAGTTTGAAATGTTGAATTGATAAAGAAGGATTATTTTGAAAAGAGATTAGATATGATTCTTAAATAAATAAATCATCGATAGAAAAGATAATGCCAAGTTCAGCTTGGGGCAATATATGCGACTATCTTGTAATAGCATAGTTTGATAAATATGGTTGTGTAATAGATATTTTATGAAATGTGTATTAAGTTAAGGTTACTCGATTTTGGGGAATAGTGTGTAATGTAATGTATAAACAATTTATGTTTATATCTTCCGCAATCAGTGATAGTAATAGTGTACTGAATCCGTGGCGATTTGGGGCCCGGGTTCGAGGCTACTACAATCCTTAGATGGACGGGCAGTCAGAGAGGACTATTTAAACTTTTGAAAATTTATTAAGACTCTGTGTCCTTAACTTCAAAGGAAGTTGGGACAAGTTCTTGTTATTTGTGGAATTCTCCTACAACAACAGTTATCAAGCAAGTATCGGCATGGATCCATTTAAGGCATTGTATGGACGCAAGTGTCGTTCTCCAGTATGCTGGGACGAGGTGGGTGAAGCAACGTTGTTGTGACCGAAATTAGTACGCATGATTACGGAAAAGATTCAAATGATCCGGCAACGTATAAAAACCTCACAAGATCGACAAAAGAGTTATGTTGATCTTCATCGAAGGGACATGGAATTCAATGTTGGGGATCATGTGTTGTTACATGTTACTCTATGGAAAGGAATTACGAGATTTGGAAAGAGAAGAAAGCTCAATCCTTGATTCATTGGCCCATTTGAAATCATCGATCAAGTTGGAATTATGGCCTATAGACTCGCCTTACCGCCAAGTATGTCTCGTGTTCATAACATTTTTCACATATCTATATTACATAAATATGTAGAAGACCCGAACCACATTATTGAATTAGAATAAGACGAGATAGCGGAAGATTTAACGTATGAAGAGGTAACTGTTAAAATCTTAGATAAGAAATAACATATTATACGCTCAAAGGTTAAACCTCAAGTCAAAATTTTGTGGAGAAACCACGATATTGAGGAAATGACCTGGGAGTTAGAATCTAAAATGAAAATAAGGTATCATCACCTCTTCGATATACCAGGTACGTACACCAATTTTGAGGACAAAATTTTATAAGAAGAGGAGGTTGAAAGACCCCAACTTTTATGAATAAAGATTTAATTTTCTCTAAATATCATTTTGAGTAATAATGTGTGAATTAGATATAATGTTATAGTTGTGGGTAATATTTAAAAATTTTGTAAAGTAATCAAGTTGTCATAAAGTATTCGTTTGGTCGGGGAATATTCATTTTATCAGAGAATATTCGTACAACGGCACAATCATTGGTGGACCCCACACCAAAATTATTGTCGCAGTTAAAAAACGACAGTAATAACTTTTTATAAAAATAACGGCAAAAGTTTTACCGTTAACTGTTGAAATACCCGGTGATAAAGTACAGTAATATGCATGGTTGCATAGTAGCACACGATATTATACAATATCTTTGATTTTTGATACTTACGCGAGAAGTCACTCAATTTTAATCAATTATTGTCACAATAATTGTTGCATAGTATCTCACATTATTGATTCAATTATTGCCACAATATTTTATATTATTAAATAAATAATTGAAACGACAAAGTCATTCATATTATTATTTGCATTATTGACAATGTCTATAAAATTCTGTCGAGGAAAGGGGTTTGGACACCTAATTGCGCGCCAATAAGGAGAAGTTCTTATCGAAAAGCCCCCTCTTTCCTGAGAATGATTTGATTGTTAATATTGTGAGTTATAATATTAATGATGAATAAATGTTATTAAAAATGTGTTTAGTGAAGCCAAATGAATTGAGATAAATAGAGGGATTTTTTTATGAAGTATTTGTTATAAATTTGGCTTATTATATGGACCCTCACTTACTCATTTTTTAAAATCTTCGGTAGAAAGTTATCTCATTTTTGTTTTATTACTTATATATATATATATATATATATATATAATAAAATATATTATATTTTATTATTTGCATAGTACTGCATAGTATTTGCATAGTGCTGCATAATGCAGCATAGTAAAATAAAATTTTTAAAAAAAGTTTCAGTCGAATGCCTGTGAAGAAATTTATGTTCACCCGTGATTTTCTAAATTCAAATAGTGCCCTGCCATTCTCCTATAAATAGGATGCTTAGTTTAAAAATAAAAATCACACCAGAATCAGAGAATTCTTCTTCTATAATATTGAGCGTATTTCTTTTGAGTTTAAGGATACTTTGAGTGTTGCAAATAATGTAAGTTTTCTTCAAGAATATATCCGCTATACTAGTCTATACCAGTCAGAAATACTCTACTTTTAAGGTAAGGGATATTATTTTTGTTCAATACTCGTAAGAAATAATATTTTCTTTCATACTTTGTAGTATGTAAGTAATATTATTTTATTTCGTATTCCTAATTCTACACTCATGTTGATAAGTAGTGCTTCTATACTCCTTGAAATTAGTAGAATATCCTTGAAATTTGCGCTTCATCTAGTATCGTTTCACAAGGATATTTTTCTGAACATTCTTGTTAAAATTTAATCTTTTCATGCCAGGGTACTATTCACGAAGTACTATTCACTCGGGTACTATTCACCCGGGGTACTATTTATGATAAAAATTGATTTCTTTTATGTTCAAATTATTTTTACATGAATATTATTCTTGAATTTTACTCCACAAAGCAGTTATCATGTTGACAATTTGGACATTTTTAAACTCTGGATAAATTAAAATTCTTTAATATTTATCCTTGATTTCGTTTGATTGATGTTTATATCATTGTCATCGTCATCATGCTTATATTATGATGAAAGTCATCTTTGGCCCGTAGTGCATAGATGGACTGTTGATCGGTATGATTATGACCATAAATTATGTATCGGAATAATCATGACCTGTAATGTTACAAATGATGTGGTAAAAGTCATCATTGGCCCGTAGTGCATTGATGAACAGTTGTTGGCATGATCATGACCATTGGTGATAATAACGAATGTCATTGGCTTCGTAGTGCATGGATAATTTGATGATGTGGATTATTTATTGAGCTGTGTTACAGCGATAAAATATTGATGATGAACTTTTAAATCATAGAAGATAGTAGATATCATGCTCTACTTGACTCTTCTAATGGATTGATTGTTCCGTTGCAGTTAAATTTGTTTTCTATTGTATTCTATCAGTTTTATACTGTTGAAGACTAACGATAATTTATTATGTATTATCTTAGTCATAATATTCTTTACTGGTCTAGTTGAGCTCACCCTTTGCTTTCATTGTTCTCTTCAGGAAATGAGAATATAGCTTGGACTAGTCAGGGAATGGAGTGATGGTCCAAGCTGGTGATTATAATAGGCCTCACTATTCTATGAAATAGTGTGATAATAATTGTAATGAGGACTCCATTTGAGTTTGGATATTGTTTGCGATACAATATTCGAGTTAAAACTCTCAGCTTATGTTTTTTCGTATTTTACACGACAGTTGTATATTTAAGTTGTATTTGAATTTTGTATCATGTATTTTGGCAAATCAGAATGGGTTATGTATACCTATTTTGGGGGCGTCACACTTCTTCCTTGTATTCTTGGGACAGGGTGATGAAGACAACAGTGTCTTCATCAAATGACTTCGAATTTCGATCCAAACTCTGTTCTGCTACACATTTCCATCTGACCCATCTTGATTTTTTTTTCTACCTAGTTGGTTTCCCCATTTTAATCAAATATTTAGCTCTAAAACCCCAAGAAAATCTTTTAATCATAAATTAGCTCTTTATTCTTTATTTATAAACACAAACTCAGCTGACAAATCCAATCAATCATACAAAACAATAATCATACAACACTACACGAAATTTAAAATCATCTACCCATTACAAAAAAAAAAAAAGAAAAAGAAAAAGATACGTGCCCTAGTTTCAAAACTTTATATGAAATAGTTTCAGATCAAAAGAGATTAGTTTTCAGACATTACATTCCTTTATACCAAACCCAATTCTCAAACATTTTTTTTATTTTTTAAAAAAATTAGTAAAGAAATTTAAAAATAAAATAAAATTAAGAACTCGTTACCTCGGTTAATCTCTCTATCTATTAATCAGAATTCCAAAAATTTTGCAGCCCCTTGCATCAATTTGATGATAGTGATCGAAAATAAAGAATCCCAATCCGAATTACCTCTAAAAAAGGCTTGATTTTGCGGGAAATTACCAAGGAGACAACTCTTTCTCCTCAAAATAATTGGAAATGGAGGAAATATTCGTTTTTACTAAGGGATTTGGAGGTAGAGGAGAGTACAAGGGAAAGGAGAAGGCGAAATGAGAAGGGGGCAGAAGTATAAGACGGGATTTGGATAGCGTGTAGGTGGGGCTTGATTTGGGCGGAGGTTTTTTTTTTGGTGTCAAATGAAATATGAGCCTTTAGATTAAGTTGAAAGAATTGAGATGAAATTTAAATCGTTATTGTGCTTTTCTCAAATTTTAAAGTTGGAAAATATTCAAATTTGGTTCTGTTTTATTATATAGATGATTGAGTTGTGTGCATATTACTTTCAATATTTTGGTACCCAAGGTATATGTGTGTTCTCCAAGTAATTTTCCTTACAAATGTGAGTCATCCTTTGACATACCCAATCAATTGTGAATTTGCGTTATTGCCCTCGTGAAATTACAAAAATCAAGAATATGTGTAATTTTTGGTGTCTAGAATCATATTTTTTAGGGAAAAAAAATTAACTCAAGTATTTTTTCATCCTTTATTCAATTTAAATTTTTTTCTATCTATATTCTTATTATCATAATTATGTACTTACCATTATCTCTTATTTTCATATAAATTTTAATTTAGTTGGAGTGTTGTACAATTCATATTATTATCAATTATATTAATAATATTTTTATTAAATTAAATAAATATAATTGTTTGAATTTAAATATAATTTACTATTAATATATAACAAATTATGAATCATCAAATACTATTATTTATATTATATGAATAAATGAATTATTATCATTAAATTTTTATTAATTAAATAATATATTTCAATTTTTTTAAATAAGTATTATCGTACACCATATTAATCAATTATTACTATAGTTAATATGTTAATATAATATAATACTAAAAATTTAAACAATATAATAATTTTATAATAAAACCCGCACTTTATCAAGAGCTAGTTTTACTAATAAATTACGGTACTAGTTAGTAGACCTGGCAAACGGGCGGGCCGGACCGGGCCAAAAAGGCACGGGTTTTGGTAGGCTGGAAATGGCCGGCCCGCGGGCTTCTTCCTTTAATATTTTTTATTTTTTGCAAACTCTTTGCCACACCAGAAATAATAATAATAATAAATATTAAATATAATAAAATAATTAATAATAAACAATAAATGAGTGAGCCAAATTAAAGATGAAAGTATTAGCCAAATTAATTGATTGAGTGAGCCAAATTTTAATTTATGGTCTTAGCCAAATTATTTATTTGTTTATTTATTTTTAAATAACTTTTTAATTAAAACTCATAGAATGAATAATATTAATTACTTACAGTACTAAATAAATACAAGTTTTCTATTCTGGATAAAATATGTGTTATTATGTTTTAGTGTATAGGTTTTAGTTAATCTAAAGATATTAACTTTGATGTTTTATTTATTTATTTTAATTGAGAATGTTTTTGTCCTTTAGCTTGGTAGAAAGACTGGTACATGCAAAAGGACAAGTTTGTATGACATTACAAAAATTAAAACCACGTGGTTTTGTTAAATAATCTTAGTCATACTAGGAGACTGTGAGGATCAAGAGCATACTTCTTAAATAGTATACCGCCTTAAATAACATACTTTTATCAAAACGACGTCGTTTTCATGGGACGCGGTGGCATTTTTGTAAATACGCGGTGGTATTGTATTTACAAAAATGTCACCGCGTCCCATGAAAACGACGTCGTTTTGATAAAAATATGCTATTTAAGACGGTATGCTATTTAAAGAATATGCTCTTGATCCTTACCGTACTAGGAGAAGCCATAAAATAGAACCTGATGCTCAGCTACTTTTCTAACTAATATACGGGGACTGGAATTCCAGTTAAGTTCCTCAATGAGAAAACATCTAATCAAATCAAGCTTCTATATATTATTATCATAAATTAAAAATAGATTAACTATAGAAAAATTTCCTAAGCTATCAGACTTCAAAATTTCATAAATTAGTATTATTAATAGTATTATAAATTAATATTATTAATTAATTATCTACATTAACTACATATCTTAATTATAATTTTCAATTATAGTTAAAATATATTAAAGATTGCATTAAAAACAAAATGTTGGTGTAGCTCAATTGGTTTGAATTCTTATTTATTTACTTACAAGTCTTGTGTTCAAGCCTCACAAGTAATAACATTTTATTTAAAAAAAAATTCATGAGTGGCGAGCGGGCCGGGCCTTCACGGCCCAGATTTTCATGGGCTTAAAAAATGCGGCCCAAAACCCGGGTTTTGGCGGGCGGGCCGGGCCGGCCCGTTTGCCAGGTCTACTAGTTAGTTAAAATAACGTGTAAGACCCCAACTTTTTGAATAAAGATTAAATTTTTTCGAAATATATTTTTGAAAATTATGGTGTGGATTTGATATAATGTTATAGTTGTGGGTAATATTTACAAATTTTGCAAAATACGCAAGTTGTTATATAATATTCGATTAGTCGGGGAATATTCGTTTTAACAGGAAATATTCGTACTGTGACGCCCCCAAAATTAGGTATACGTCACCCATCTTGGGTCGCCACTTACATGGTACAGAATTCAAATACAACTTACTAATACCACTGTCGTGTACAATACGACAAAACATAACCTGTGAGTTTGAATACAAATATTGTCTACTAGAGATTATACAAACTCAAAAGGAGTCCTCATTACAATTATAATCACACTATTTCACAGAATAGTGAGGACTACTAATGCTATCCTCTGGACCATTACTCCGTTCCCCGACTCGTCCCAGCTATATTCTCATTTTCTGAAGATAACAGTGAAAGAAAGGGTGAGCTCAACTAGCCCAATAAGAAATATTATGACTAAGATAATGCAGAATAAATTATCATTAGCCTTCAACAGTGTTAAACTGATAAAATATAATAAACATCAAGTTTAACTGCAGCGGAACCAGCAATCCATTAAAAGAGTCAAGTAGAAAATAAAATCTACTATCTTTTATGATTTAAAAGGTTTTTCATCACTGTTATAGCTGAGACTCAGCTTAATAAATATTCCACATCATCGAATCACCCCTGTACTACGGCCAAAGATATTCTTTAGTATCACGACCACAATTATTCATGCACTACGGCCAAGAATATTTGTGTATTCATTAATGGTCATGATCATGCCAACAACTGTCCATCAATGCACTACAGCAAATGAGACTTTTACCACATCATTTGTAACATTACGGTCATGATTACACCGAATAATCCCTGGTCATAATCATACCAAGTCCATCTATGCACTACAGGCCACAGATGACTTTCAAAAATATAAATAAGAGGATGATGACAATGATATAAGAATTCAATAAAACAAGTTCAAGAATTATTTTATCCAGGAATTATTAACGTCCAAATTGTCAACACTATACTGTTTTGTGATGTAAAATTCAAGAATGCTCAGAAGATAATTTTCATGAAAAGATACTGGATGAAGCGCAAATATCAAGGATATTCCACTAATTTCATGGAGTATAGAAGTCAAAGTTTTATCCAACAGAGTAATACCAAATACAATAACAAAAGATATCACCATGCATGCGATAGAGACCGCACAAACAGGTTATTTCCGCAGAATAATAATAACGGAACCAGGTCAGGTGAAATTCACACCGACAGGATGTTCCAACAGAATAATAAATGCGGAATAGTAAATGATGGAACCAGGTCCGGCGTATAGCACAGATAGGATATTCCGACAGAAATGTAAAGACGGAATAGTAAATGGAACCAGGTCCGGTGTAAAACACACAGACAGGATGTTCTAACAGAATAATAGAAGAATGTCACCAAGTATAGGGTAGACCGCGTATACAGGTTATTCCAACAGAATAATAAGAAATGGAATAACAACAGTTCTCTTCATGAATATGAAAGAATAACACCCCTTACGGGTACAACAGATAATATTCCCTACCTTAGAAGAACTGGATATAAATGAAGTAGCAGAATACTTTTCTTCTTTCTCTCTATAGTTTCTCTCTCTAGAGTTTCAATGAATTCGTAAGAAATAATGAAGGAATGAGCTTTCTATTTATAGAAAAACTGAGGGTGGCTCTTGGTCTTAACGAAGGGTCAAAATGACTCTTGGTAATATTGAAGAGACAACTACTATTTACGAAGGGGTAATTAACCCTTGGAACACCGAAGAGGCAGTTAACTCTTGGTAATATTGAAGGGACAACTACTATTGACGAAGGTAACTACTATTGACGAAGGTAATTACTATTGACGAAAGTAATTACTATTTACGAAGGTAATTACTATTTACAAAAGTAATTACTATTTACGAAAGTAATTACTATTTACGAAAGAGACTCTTTGATGACGACATATGGCCCCCCATAAATAATTAAACTTATCACTAACGTCTCATAATAGACTCTTTATATACATCAAGGATTGAATAAAAATTACCAAAAATCATTTTATTTTTTAATCAACACATAATTAATCTTTCAACAATTATTAATCATTATAACTTGTCGTCTCAATTATTGTTTAAATAATATAACATATTATACAGATGATACTGTGACAATAATTGAATCAATAATATAAGAGATATGATGCAGCAATTACTGTAGCAATAATTGAGTATTGCTGAGTGACTTCTCACGTAAGCATCAATAATCAATACCGTGTGCTACTATGCAACCACGCGTATTACTGTACTTTTACTACCGAGTAGTTCAACAGTTTTAACGGTAACACCTCCGCCGTTATTTTCATAAAGTATTTTTGTCATTTTCTCAATCCGACAATAATTCCGTTGTGGGGTCCATCAATGATTGTGCCGTCGTATTCCCCGACAAAAAGAATATTCCCCGACCAAACGAATATTTTATAATAACTTGCGTACTATGCAACATTTATAAATATTACCCACAACTATAACATTATATCAAATCCACACCATAATTTTCAAAAATATAATTCGAGAAAATTAAATATTTATTCATAAAATCTGGGGTCTCACAATCTCCCCTCCTTATGAAATTTCGCCCTCGAAATTTACGTACGTACCTGGTATGCCGAACATGTGAGGATACCTTGACTTCACTTCAAATTCTAACTCTTGAGGTATAACCTTTGAGCGTCGAATATGATCCTTCTTATCCAAGATGTTAACACATATCTCCTCATACGTTAAATCTTCTACTATCTCGTCTGATTTTAAATTAATAATGTGGTTCGGGTCGTCCACATATTTACGTAACATCGATACGAAAAAAAAATGTTATGAACGCGCAATATATTTGGCGGTAAAATGAGTCTATAAGCCACAGTTCCTACTCAATCGAGGATTTCAAATGGGCCAATTAAATCGAGCGTTTAGACTTCTTCTATTCGTCAATTCTTGCTTCTAGAATAACGCCCTCTTGAACCTTCTTAATTCTTCACATTCATCAACTCTGAGTGTGTAGCTTGAGCGGCTTTAACTTTATCGATTAAAGTCGATTCTACTTATATATTCGTTATCTTTACGTGAGTTCGTATATTCGCACTTGTAAACGCATACGATCTTCTACTCACACGTCAGCTACCATGTTCGCTTTCCCACGATAATATTAAATGATATGATCGTAATCTTCAACAGCTCGAGCCAACGTCTTTGGCACATGTTACATTCGTTTTAGGTGAAGAAAATATTTGAGGGTTTAAGAAATGGGTTTTGTACTGGGTTCAATACAAAATTTGATTTCACGCTCTGGGGTAGGCTAAGAAGTCTTCAGGAATACGTCAAGAGATTTACCAATGATAAAAATATCATTCAAAACTGTTACTCACATCTAAGACTTGGATAGTACGTCACATTGATACCAACTGTGACTTCTATCCCTTAACCTAGATAGCACCTCACAATGATACCTATCAACTTATTATCGTCATTCATGACGTCTCCTACGGAAAGTCTGTCTTCGGTGCATTCCACATAAGGAAGTCAACAATGAAAGGACTGGGGCTCTTTATTTATGGCTTGAAATGACAATGATTGACTTTAGTGGTTTGGTTGCTTGAATTCGCATAACAGGTTTGTTAGGAATATGAAAGCTAACAACCTTACAAAAAGCATGATGAGTAGTTAACCAATCGATTTCTAAAATCGCATCAAAGGCAAGTATTTTCAAAGAGATAAGATTGACAGGTAACGTGAAAGTGTCGATTTGAATCAAACAAGATTTATAAATAGTGGAGGTGACGAAAGTTTCTCGGAGTTAACTTCAAACATTGAACACAACTAGGTGAAATAAAAGAGTGAGTAGAATCAGTATCTAACATGGTATAAACTTCGCAAGAGTTTATGACTAACATACCCGTGATAATTTTATTCAGGTTCCTCGTCACGGAAAAAACGCTCTCTCTTAAACTACCGGCTTTGACTTACCTGGGACATCCTTTGGTGCCTCCATCCTAGCTGAACTTGTCTTCGGAAAATGACAAAATCGGGCTAGGTGACCTTCTCTTCCACAATTATAGCATGCTTTAGACGGCATCACACAATTTGGACTGATGTGTCCCTCCCCTCCGCATTTGAAACATATGATAGGTGGTCGTTCTCCTTCCTTAACGACAGGTGCTGGTGCTGACGTCTTTCCATAATTGTTGAATCTTCTCTTCTTGAAATGTCCATTCTTATTGTTTTGGCCCTGAAGAACTGTATATAAATGAAGTAGCAGAATACTTTTCTTCTTTCTCTCTATAGTTTCTCTCTCTAGAGTTTCAGTGAATTTGTAAGAAATAATGAAGGAATGAGCTTTCTATTTATAGAAAAACTGAGGGTGACTCTTGGTCTTAACGAAGGGTCAAAATGACTTTTGGTAATATTGAAGAGACAACTACTATTTACGAAGGGGTAATTAACCCTTGGAACACCGAAGAGGCAGTTAACTCTTGGTAATATTGAAGGGACAACTACTATTGACGAAGGTAATTACTATTGACGAAGGTAATTACTATTTACGAAGGTAATTACTATTTACAAAAGTAATTACTATTTACGAAAGTAATTACTATTTATGAAAGAGACTCTTAGATGACGACATATGGCCCCCCATAAATAATTAAACTTATCACCAACGTCTCATAATAGACTCTTTATATACATCAAGGATTGAATAAAAATTACCAAAAATCATTTTATTTTTTAATCAACACATAATTAATCTTTCAACAATTATTAATCATTATAACTTGTCGTCTCAATTATTGTTTAAATAATATAACATATTATACAGATGATATTGTGACAATAATTGAATCAATAATATAAGAGATATGATGCAGCAATTACTGTAGCAATAATTGAGTATTGCTGAGTGACTTCTCACGTAAGCATCAATAATCAATACCGTGTGCTACTATGCAACCATGCGTATTACTGTACTTTTACTACCGAGTAGTTCAACAGTTTTAACGGTAACACCTCCGCCGTTATTTTCATAAAGTATTTTTGTCGTTTTCTCAATCCGACAATAATTCCGTTGTGGGGTCCACCAATGATTGTGCCGTCGTATTCCCCGACAAAAAGAATATTCTCCGACCAAACGAATATTTTATAACAACTTGCGTACTTTGCAACATTTATAAATATTACCCACAACTATAACATTATATTAAATCCACACCATAATTTTCAAAAATATAATTCGAGAAAATTAAATATTTATTCATAAAATCTGGGGTCTTACACGTACAATGGCACAATCATTGGTGGACCCCCACAACGGAATTATTTTCGGATTGAAAAAACGACAAAAATACTTTATGAAAATAACGACAGAAGTTTTACCATTAACTGTTGAATTACCCGGTAGTAAAAGTACAGTAATACGCGTGGTTGCATAGTAACACACGGTATTAATTATTGATGCTTACGTGAGAAGTCACTTAGTTATACTCAATTATTGCTACAGTAATTGCTGCATCATATCTATCATATTATTGATTCAATTATTGCCACAGTATCATCTGCATACAATATTTTTTATTAAATCAATACTTGAGACGACAAAGTTATTCATATTATAAATTTTAATATTTACAATATCTAGAAGTTCTGTCAAGGAGAGGTTTGGTCACCTAATTGCGCGCCAATAGGGAGAAATCCTTATTGGAAAGCCCCCTCTTTCCTGGGAACGACCTGGTTGATAAATATTGTGAGTTATAATATTAATGATGAATGTTGTTCGGAGTTGAATTTAGAGACGCGGACGTGATATTTGAGTCCAAAACGGCGAAATTAGTAAAAATAGTCTATAAACACAAAAATTTTCGGGATTCACTATTTGGTCAAAAAGTCAACAGTTGACTTTTTTGGGAAAATCAAACTTCAAAATTTCAAAATTTATATTTCTTATAAAAATAGTTTCATTATGTTGGAATTGTTTGTGTTAGTGAAAATCGACATTTATTCCGATGATAATTGATGTCTAGGGGTTATATCGATAAATCGAGTAATTTATCGGATAAATGAGCAATTAATTGTTACTAATTTACATGCTTATATAACTATTTGTTCACATATGTGTACTATTGAATAACATTATTTAATATTAGGGGAGTTGGTGCAAGATTGATAATACTTGCATGACTAAGTTAAAAATGGAGGTATAGATGGAGGTACTATACTGTATTTCGTATTTTTTACATGATTATACTATTGATTCACATGATTGAACTATTGATTCACATTATTTACCATTAGGGGAGTTGGTGCAAGATTGATAATACTTGCAGGACTAAATTAAAAATGAAAGAAAAGTTGGAGGTATTGTACTGTAATTTTTGAGCCCCAAAACGTGTAATTATCGAAATTATATTTTTCTATAAATAGAAGCTCATTCTTCATTCATTTCTTACCAATTCACAAAAGCTTTAGAGCGATTATTATAGAGAGAAATTATAGAAAGAAGAAGAGAATGCTGCTACCTCACTATTTCAGTATCCAATTTTTCTAAAGGTAGAGAGTATTATTTCTTTCTTATCTATAAAAAGAACTTCTGTTATTCCATTCTTATTATTCTGTTGGAATAACCTGTATACGCGGGCTACCCAAATTATTCTGTTGTTCCATTCTTTATCATTCTGTTGGAATATCCTGTCTGTGCGTTCTACGCCGGACCTGGTTCCGTCTTTATTATTCTGTTAGAATATCTTGTCTGTGCGTTTTACGCCGGACCTGATTCTGTCTTTATTAATCTGTTGGAATATCATGTCTGTGCATTTTACGTCGGACCTGATTCCGTTATTTATTATTCTGTTGGAATAACCTGCCTGTTCGGTCTATCGCATGCTTGATGATTTCTTTTGTTATTCCATTCTTTATTATACTCAGTTGGTTAAAGTTTTGACTCCTATACTCCATGAAATTAGTGGAATATCCTTGATATTTGCGCTTCATCCAGTATCTTTTCATGGAAATATTCTTCTGAGCATTCTTGAATTTTACTCAACAAAGCAGTATCATGTTGACAATTTGGACGTTATTAGTTCCTGGATAAAATAATTCTTGAACTTGTTTATTGAATTCTTATATCATTGTCATCATCCTCATGTTTATATTTTGTTGAAAGTCATCTGTGACGTATAGTTCATAGATGGACTTGGTATGATTATGACTAGGGATTATTCGGTGTAATCATGACCGTAATGTTACAAATGATGTGGTAAAAATCTTCATTGGCCCGTAGTGCATTGATGGAGAGTTGTTGACATGATCATGACCATTAATGAATACATAAATATTCTTGGCCCGTAGTGCATGGATAATTGTGGTCGTGATACTAAAGAATATCCTTGGTCGTAGTGCAGGGGTGATTCGATGATGTGGATTATTTATTAAGCTGAGTCCCAGCGATAAAAGTGATGAAAAATCTTTTAAATCATAAAAGATAGTAGATTTTATTCTCTACTTGACTCTTTTAATGGATTGCTTGTTCCGCTGCAGTTAAACTTGATGGTTGTTATATTGTATCAGTTTAACACTGATGAAGACTAACGGTAATATATTCTGTATTATCTTAGTCATAATATTTCCTACTGGGCTAGTTGAGCTCACCCTTTTAATTTTATTGTTCTCTTCGGGAAATGAGAACGTAGCAAGGACTAGTCGGGGAACGGAGTGACGAACCAGATGATAGTATTAGTAGTCCTCACTATTCTGTGAAATAGTGTTATAATAATTGTAATAAGGACTCCTTTTGAGTTTGTATACTCTCTAGTAGACAATATTTGTATTCAAACTCACAGTTTATGTTTTGTCGTATTGTACACGACAGTTGTATTATTAATTTGTATTTGAATTTATGTACCATGTATTTGACGACTCAGAATAGTTGATGTATACCTGTTTTTGGGGCGTCACATAACGTGTTTTTGCCTCATAAATTTTATAATAATAAAAAGGATGAATGACACTTCTGTCCCTTTAAGTTGTCACTCACTTTCAAAGTCGTCCTTAAAGTTTATTTTTCGTCAATGAGGTCCTTAAAGTTACATTTTTGGTGTTTTCGTTCCTCTTACCCATTTGCCCCCTACCGACCCATTTGATCCAACCCGATCCAGTTTGACCCAACCCAAACTTTTAATATTTAAAATCAAATAATTATTTTTAATATTTTAAAATAAAATAATTATTTTAAAAATAGTTATTTAAAATATTTTAAAAGAAAATATTATTTTTAAAATAGTAATTATATTTAATATTTTAAAATAAAATATTTAAAAAAATTAAATAATAATTTAATTTAATATTTTAATACAAAATATATTCTTAAAATAATTTAAAAATAATAATTCTTTTAAATAATTTAAAAAATGACATTCTTTTTAAAATATTTAATATTTAAAAAAATATTATTTTTAAAAAGTTTTAAAAATAATTATTATTTTAAGGAAAAAATAATAGAAACTTTTATTTTTTCAAAAATGTGTAAAGTTTCATAAAATATAGATTCAAAAAAATAAAGTTAAAATTATCTAAATCTTAATTATTTTTATGAAAATTTACACATCTTTAAAAAAATTATTTTTGTTTGATGAAAATAAAGTTTTACTTTTTTGAATATATATTTTATAAAACCTTACTCATTTTTAAAAAAAAATGAAAAATGTTCAAATTTTTTTCCAAAAAATAATAATAATTTTTAAAACTTTTTAATTTATTTTTAAAAAAGAAGAAGTTAAAACAGTTATTTTTATTAATTTTTTTACTATTTTTTGTAATTTAATTTCTATTTTTTAGTTTTTGCTTTTAAAAATTCTAATATTAAATATAATAATGGTAAAGATATTAATTTTTTTCTGAAATTTTTTTCCATAAAAAATATAAAAAATCTACATTTTTTTTAAAAATAAAGTTTTATTTTTAATCTATATTTTAGGAAGCTTTACTCATTTTTTGAAAAAAAAATCGAATATTTTTTTCTTAAAATAAAATTATTTATAACTTTTAAAAATAATATTTTATTTTAAATATAACAAATAAATATTATTTTAAAATATTATAAATACTAATTATTTTAAATTATATTTTGTTTTAAATTATTAAATATAATTATTATTTTAATTATTTTTTAAAATAATATTTTCTTTTCAAATATTAAAAATAATTATTATATTTTAAAATATTAAAAATAATTATTATTTTTACAATAATAATTTATTTAAAATGTTAAATATAATTATTATTTTAAAATGGTATCAAAGGTTAGGGATATGATCCCTAGCTAAGATGTGAGACTAGAACTAGGAGGGGAGAGACGGAGAATTTCTTCGCTAGTATGACCTACCTAAGTTTATTTGGTATTTAATTGGTTGGTCAGAGTATATGGATAATATGTTGCATGTCAATTAACCCTTGTTTTGTGGCAGTATTTGAAAATGACATCCGAGAATGTTGAGAACATCAATGGAGCACAGGAGACCGTTGAGTCTCCACAGATCAATAACCAGGACAATGTGCATCAGCAAGGCGACAATCCTCATGCAAACAACAACATTGACTAAATGATGAACGATGGAATATTCCGAGGCTTCATGCAATTCATGCAACATCAGGCGAGAGCTGCTCTTGTCCAAAATGTAGGTGGAAACACTGAAAACTCTTGGACGGTTACCGCTAAACAGTTCAAGGAGCTGGGACCACCGGAGTTTATTGGAGAGCCAAAACCACTTAAGGTTAAAGCATGGATAAAGCAGATCACCAGGATATTTGATGTCTTGGGATGCTCCGTGGAGCAAAAGGTTCCCTTCGCCACCTTCATGTTGCGTGAAGAGGCAGATTACTGGTGGAAATCTGTAAAACGTACCCAGCCTGACGCACTCAAGATGTCATGGGAGAAGTTCCAAGAGCTATTCAACGACAAGTACTTTCTCGAAAGTATTCGTCACATGAAGGAGGTGGAGTTTATCAAGTTGGAACAAAAAAATATGACTGTGTCGTAATACGAGGCTAAATTTTCGGAGTTATCCCGGTTTGCATCTCATTTGGTCGATAATGAGGAGCAAATTACGTGAATGTTTTTAAGAGGTTTGAAACCGGAGATACGTCAATGTCTAATTTCTCATAAACTGTGTTTGTACTCAGATGTTGTAAATAGGGCTCAGTTATTGGAGCGCGGTAACGAGTCAACGCAATCAAGGGAAAGCAGCCGGCAACATGAAAATACCAGTGGTAACAGTCATCAAAACGGTGACAACAAGCGTGGAGGGAATTAACATGCCATAAATGGTAACCACTTCGGTGGTAATCATGACCAAGACAGTAAAAATGGACATTTCAAAAAAAGGAGATTCAACAATGATGGAAAGACGTCAGCACCAGCAACCGTGGTTAAGGAAGGAGAACGACCACCTATCATATGCTTCAAATGCGGAGGGGAGGGACATATCAGTCCAAACTGCGCGATGCCATCCAAAGCGTGTTATAATTGTGGAAGAGAAGGTCACCTAGCCCGATTTTGTCGCTCACCGAAGACAATTTCAGCTAGGATGGAGGCACCAAAGGCCGTCCCAGAAAAGTCAAAGCCGGTAGTGCAAGGGAGAGCGTTTGTTGTGGGAAGAAAGCAAGGAACCCGAACGAGGTCATCACGGGTAAGCTTATCATAAACTCTAGCGAAGTCTATACCTTATTTGATACCGATTCTACCCATTCTTTTATTTCTCCTACTTGCGCTCAACGATTAAATTTGACTCCGGAGAAATTAGACTTTGACTTATCTGTTGAAACTCCATTAGGAGAAACCTTCATTACATCCACTGTTTATAAGTCTTGTTTGATTCAAATCGGTAACCGCATGTTACCTGTCGATCTTATCTCCTTAAAAATACTTGCATTTGACGTGATTCTAGGGATTGATTGGTTAACTACTCATCATGCTAAAATTAATTATTTTCGTAAGGTTGTTAGCTTTCATATTCCTAATAAACCTATTATGCGAATTCAAGCGACCAAACCATTAAAATCAATCATGGTCATCTCAAGCCATAAAGCTATTCGTTTACTGAAAAATGGATGTCAAGCTTTCTTAGCTCATGTCACGGATTTAAACAAAAATACGTTAGATTTGAAGGATATTTCTATTGTTAATAAATTTCCTGACGTATTCCTTGAAGAACTTCCTGGCCTACCCCCAGAGCGTGAAGTTGAATTTTGTATCGACATTGAACCGGTAAAAAACCTATTTCCAAAGCCCCATATCGAATGGCTCCTATTAAACTTCAGGAGTTAAAGACCTAATTGCAGGAATTATTAGACATTGGTTTCATTCGTCCTAGTACGTCTCCTTGGGGTGCTCCTGTTCTATTCGTGAAGAAGAAAGATGGGAGTATGCGACTTTGTATTGATTATTGGGAGTTGAATCATGTCACCATCAAAAATAGGTACTCATTGCCACGTATTGATGAACTGTTTGATCAATTACAAGGAGCACATTTTTTTTCAAAGATCGATCTTCGTTCTGGATATCATCAGCTGAAGGTTAAAACTGAGGATATTCCAAAGACTGCCTTCAGAACTTGGTACGGTCATTATGAATTCTTAGTCATGTCTTTTGGATTGACTAATGCTCCTGCTGCCTTCATGGATATGATGAACCGAGTATTCAAGGAATATTTGGATCACTTTTTGGTCGTCTTTATTGATGACATCCTTATTTATTCCAAAAGTCATGAAGATCATGAGCAACACTTGAGGCTGATACTCCAAAAGCTTCGTGAATATAAGCTTTATGCCAAGTTAAAGAAATGCGAGTTCTGGCTTGAGGAAGTAGCATTCCTTGGGCACGTAGTATCAAGTCATGGAATATCCGTTGACCCTGCAAAGATTGAAGCTATTCAAAGCTGGGAGCAACCCAAATCAGTGACCGAAGTACGTAGCTTTCTCGGTTTAGCTGGTTATTATAGGAGATTCGTGGAAGGATTTTCTCGAATCGCTACTCCATTAACTCAGCTGACTCGGAAAGATACAAAGTTCGGTTGGAGCGAGGAATGTGAGAAGAGTTTTCAAGAACTCAAAAGGAGACTCATTTCAGCACCTGTTCTGACAATCCCATCTGGTTCGGAGGGATTTGTCATATACAGTGATGCTTCGGGCAAAGGGTTAGGATGTGTTCTCATGCAACATGGGAAAGTCATAGCCTATGCCTCAACACAACTCAAAGAATATGAGAGGAATTATCCTACTCATGATCTAGAGTTGGCAGCTGTTGTCTTCGTACTTAAAATTTGGAGGCATTACTTGTATGGAGAGAAAGTAGAGATCTTTACGGATCATAAAAGCCTCAAATATTTCTTCACTCAAAAGGAACTCAACATGCGACAACGACGTTGACTTGAACTGTTGAAAGATTATGATCATACTGATGAATGGGTAGTATACCCATGAATTGGATATAGTTGGACTTAAATTATTGCATTCTTAAGTTATTTAGTAGCATTTTTATTGTGTTTATATCTTTTTTTGCAGATTTGGAAGCTGAAGGGGGCAATTATGGGAAATTCAAGCAAATAATGGCAATTCGGTAATTATGGAGAAGTCCAGCGCCGGGGCGCTGGAAACTATACTATCTACAGCGCCGGGGCGCTGAGCCTCGGCTGGCGTTGACTGGATTAGCGCGTTTGACTTCTGGTTGGACTTAATTTGGTCATTGGGAGCTAAAATAAAACCTAATTGGAGAAGGATTGTGGGGGGCATATAAAAAGAAACTAAGTGCTGAAATAAGGGGATCTTTTTGGACTATTATTATTGGGAGGATTCAACAAGTTCTCCATTGAGGGCTACGCGAGATTGCTTGGAGATTAAGGATTGGCTACAGAGTTTATTCTTTTTCTCCTTATTTTTACTTTGTAATTCTTTAAGGATGATTTGTCAACAATTAATGGTTTTTATTTCCGTGATGAACTAATTCTTTCATTAAGATTTCAATTGAACCTTTTATGACTATAAATTAGTTATTAACTCATTCTAATTATTTATGTTGAAGTGAATTGTTTATGATGTTTTGATTTTATTGATTAATTATTTGGCCAATAATTACCTTGTTATTCTAGAAGGAATTGGAAAAGGAATTCTAGGGTTAGAACTGGGCATGATAACATGTGACTTGATTATTTGCATAATTGGGTTTGTGAACTGAATGGAAATATCTGTTCACCGCATGTAACACATAGGGAATTGGAATTGGAAAGAGTTTAATTCAATTGTTTTGCATAGGAATATAGCAAGATTAATCTGGATTAAATAGAAGGCAATTGATCACTTGGAAAAGGACTTTTGGCATTTGAGAATTCCTGTTAACAATTCAGTAGACATAATAATTGGGATGAGTAGGTAACTAATTTATAGTTCATAATTGGGGATATTGAAGTCTTAATCTTTATCTATCGGAAATTATTCATTCAAGTATTAGTTTATTTATTCGTTTATTTTAGGATAATATCTTTTCGTGTTTAATTTTGTGTTAATAATTCCGAAAATCATAATTTATTCTTGTTCGAATAAAATTGAATTGATATAGTATTAGTAGTTGGGATTTATTAATTAGAATTCTCTGTGGGAACGATACTCAACTTATCACTTTATTACTTGTTGACCACGTATACTTGCGTGTGTGCGTAATTAGATTTTACTCAACAAGTTTTTGGCGCCGTTGCCGGAGAATTTTTATTAATATTAATTTCATATTAGTTATAATCAATTCGGTTTTAATTTGAACGCTACGTAATCTTTCTTCTTGGATTGGCAGGAATTTGTGTATGCACACTAGATCGAAAGCTAGAAAGGAACTTCTTACGTATACAGACAACCTTGAGAAAAAGTTCCAGACAGTGCGTTTGAATAGTGAGGTTATACATCTGGAAGAAGACCGGACAACTCAAGAAATTCTCGTAAACATGGCAGAGAACGAACAGAAATCCCTTAGGGATTACGCCCTGCCAAACGTCACGGATTTACAGTCAAGTATTAAAAGACCGGCAATCAATGCAAACAGTTTCGAGATAAAACAGGGATCAATTCAGATGCTACAGAATATATGCCAGTTTGGGGGTACTTCAATAGATGATCCTAATGAACATATCTTGAGCTTCTTGGAGGTTTGCGATACCTTCAAATTTAACAATGTATCGGAAGACGCTATAAGGTTGAGGATGTTCCCGTTCACTTTAAAAGATAAAGCACGAAGCTGGTTACACTCCTTGCCTCCTGGTTCAATCACCACATGGGATGACTTAGCTCAAAAATTTTTAGCCAAGTTCTTCCCACCAGCGAAGTCGGCAAAACTACGGAACGATATTCATACTTTCGCACAACTTGAGGCAGAATCATTATATGAGGCATGGGAAAGGTTTAAGGATATGCTCCGTAAAAGCCCTCATCATGGAATCCCGCAGTGGATGCAATTAGGGATATTTTGTGATGGTTTGCACGCGTCCACGAGGTCTAGTATTGATGCAGCAGCGGGAGGAGCGATCATGTCCAAAAATTTTGATGAGGCATATCAATTGTTAGAAACAATGGTCACCAACAACTATCAGTGGCCCATGACGAGGACCAACCATCCAAAAGCATCGGGAAAGTATGAAGTGGACACGCTGACAGCATTAACAGCACAAGTGACTGCAATAGCTAAGCATATAGAAACATGGCATCCACAAGCCACACATCAGGTAGCGATGGTTTGTGAGTTGTGTGCTGGGGGTCATGCGACGGATCAGTGTGCTATAAATTCTGAATCAGCACAATTCGTAGGAAACTATAATCGCTCAACTCAACCGTATCCAACTCAAAATGCTTATAATCCAGATTGGAAGAATCATCCAGGGTTCTCTTGGAGTAACAATCAAGCTGCAGCTCAACCACCTAGACAACAACACACTTCCGGATTTCAAAACCAACCTCAACAACCAGAGAGGATACCAAGTTGGGAAGCAGCCTTGGAAAAATTCATTAGAGCGTCGGACAAAAAGAACGAGGAACAAGACAAGAAATTGAATCAATTAGATCTGACTTTGCAAAGCCATGGGGCATCGTTAAAGAATCTGGAAAATCAATTGGGGCAAATAGCACATGCATTGAATACCCGTCCACTAGGAACGCTCCCGAGTGATACAGAAATAAATCCGGGCAGAAATGAGCACTGCAAAGCAGTAATCTTACGAAGTGGGAAGGAGTTGCAAACAGTCAAGGATAAAGAAAAGGGGACAACGCAACAGCTGAAATAGAAGAAGTTGTGGAAACCGGGAAAGATAAAGAGGAAATAGGAGAGGCAAATGCATCCGGGCCGACTCCAACACTACCACCCATACCATATCCGCAGAGATTTCAGAAATCCAAGTTAGACAAGCAGTTTTCAAGATTTTTGGATATTTTTAAAAAATTTCATATCAACATCCCATTCGCCGAAGCTTTAGAACAAATGCCGAGCTATGCGAAGTTCATGAAGGATGTGCTATCAAAGAAAAGGAAACTAGGGGATTTTAAAACAGTGGCGCTAACCGAAGAATGTAGCGCAATTATTCAGAACAAGTTACCTCCGAAGTTGAAAGATCCAGGTAGCTTTACTATTCCATGCGATATGGTAATCATTTTCGGGAAGAGCACTGTGTGATTTGGGGGCCAGTATTAATTTGATGCCATTATCAGTCTACCGTCAGTTCGGGCTCCAGGCACCAAAACCGACAAATATCAGTTTACTGTTGGCAGACCGATCAGTTACATATCCACGAGGTATCGTTGAAGACGTATTAGTAAGGGTGGATAAATTCATCTTTCCAGCAGACTTCGTTATCTTGGATTGTGAAGCAGATACGGAACTTCCCATCATTCTCGGACGACCATTTTTAGCAACGGGGAGAACGTTAATCGACGTGCACAAAGGAGAATTGACGATGAGAGTTGACGATCAACAGGTCACTTTTAATGTGTTTAAATCAATGTCTTATCCGAAGGAAAAAGGTGAGTGTTTGCGGGTGGATTTAATGGAGGAGATAGTTAATCACAAGATTTGCGGTAATTACTCAGAGGATCCGATAGAATCCATGTTGCTTGGAGCAGCCAACGATAGTGTTGATGCAGACAATGAGCAGGTAAAATGGCTAGACACATTATCATTCTACCGGAAGAGTAATCAACCATTCGACACCCTGGAGAGGCCCAAAAACTGAAGATAAAAAGTGCAAACCTTCGATAGAAGAGCCACCGGTGTTGGAATTAAAGCCACTTCCCTCTCATCTTGAATATGCTTATCTAGGGAAAGACTCGACTCTACCAGTTATTGTTTCGACAAAGTTAAATGACACCCAAAAAGAAAAATTGCTGCGGGTTCTGCGCGAGTTCAAAACAGCGATTGGGTGGACTATAGCGGACATTCGAGGTATTAGCCCATCTTTCTGTATGCATAAGATTTTAATGGAAGAGGGATCAAAACCAACCATTGAGATGCAAAGAAGGTTAAATCCCATTATGAAAGATGTGGTGAAAAAGGAAATTATAAAATGGCTGGATGCCGGTATTATTTACCCAATTTCAGACAGTTCATGGGTAAGTCCTGTACAGTGTGTACCAAAAAAGGGGGGCATGACTGTGGTAAAAAACGAAGCTCATGAGCTTATCCCAACGAGAACTGTTACAGGCTGGAGAGTATGCATGGATTACCGCAAGTTGAATAAAGCCACACGCAAAGATCACTTTCCCTTGCCATTCATTGATCAGATGTTGGACAGGTTAGCCGGACATCAATTCTACTGTCTGTTAGATGGATTTTCGGGGTACAATCAAATTGCCATAGCACCGGAAGATCAAGAAAAGACCACGTTCACATGTCCATACGGTACGTTTGCATTCCGGCGTATGTCATTTGGTTTATGTAATGCGCCGGCAACCTTTCAACGCTGTATGATGGCAATCTTCTCTGATATGGTCGAACATAATTTAGAGGTATTCATGGATGATTTCTCCGTGTTTGGTGACAGTTTTGACTCGTGTTTGAAGAATCTGATCTTGGTGTTAAAAAGATGTGTGGAGACTAACCTGGTGCTTAACTGGGAAAAATGTCATTTTATGGTGCAAAAAGGGGTTATTCTGGGCCATAAGGTTTTCGCATCCGGATTGGAGGTGGATAGAGCGAAAATTGATACAATTGAGAAATTGCCTCCTCCATCATCTGTGAAAGGCATTCGAAGCTTTTTGGGACATGCAGGGTTCTATAGACGCTTTATTAAAGATTTTTCAAAGATTTCGAAACCCCTATGCTCACTTTTGGAGAAAGATGTGCTGTTTAAGATGGATCAGGCATGCATCGAGGCATTTGAGGTATTAAAGAAGAAATTGGTCTCTGCACCAATCATTGTAGCACCCGATTGGTCTTTACCGTTCGAATTGATGTGCGACGCCAGTGATTACGCGGTGGGAGCCGTATTGGGACAACGTCATGATAAGATTTTTCATACTATCTATTACTCAAGTAAGACATTGACGGATGCCCAGCTGAACTACACAACAACCGAAAAAGAATTACTTGCAGTGGTGTTTGCTTTTGACAAATTCAGAGCTTATCTCCTAGGCACCAAGGTAATTGTCTACACTGATCATTCGGCTATTAAATATCTGATTGAAAAGAAAGATGCTAAACCGCGATTAATACGATGGGTACTGTTGTTACAAGAATTTGATCTGGAGATCCGGGACAGAAAAGGTACAGAAAACCAAGTGGCGGATCATCTGTCTCGGTTAGAAAATATAGAGGAACAGAGAGAAGACAACGTAGTTATTAATGAAAAATTTCCGGATGAGCAACTGTTCCGGGTAACTACCATATTGCCTTGGTATGCTGACTATGTCAACTATGTGGTTGCCAAAGTATTACCGCCGGATTTGACCTCACAACAACGAAAGAAGTTTCTCCACGATGTGAAGCAATACTATTGGGAAGAACCATTTTTGTTTAAAGTTTGTGCAGATCAAATGATAAGACGTTGTGTTCCTCATGAAGAAATGGATAGTATATTAGGCCACTGCCACTCCTCAGATTACGGAGGTCATTATTCCGGTGATAGAACAGCAGCAAAAGTACTACAATCGGGATTTTTCTGGCCTTCTTTATTCAAAGATGCTTATCTCTTTGTGCTGAAATGCGATCGATGCCAACGCGTAGGTAATATCTCCAAGCGCAATGAAATGCCACTTAACACAATTCTAGAGGTGGAACTATTCGACGTATGGGGAATCAATTTTATGGGACCATTTCCATCTTCGTTTAAGAATCATTACATCTTGTTAGCAGTCGATTATGTTTCCAAATGGGTAGAGGCCGTAGCGTTACCCACAAATGATGCCAACGTTGTTATCCGATTTTTAAAGAAGAACATTTTTACCCGATTTGACACTGAGAGCTATAATAAGTGATGAGGGGACTCACTTCTGTAATAAGCAGTTCATCAAATTGCTTGTAAAGTATGGGGTTCGTCACAAAATTGCAGCCGCATATCACCCACAAACCAATGGCCAAGCAGAGGTGTCGAATAGGGAAGTTAAGAGGATCCTAGAAAAAGTAGTCAATCCGTCACGAAAAGATTGGGCAGTGCGGCTTGACGATGCTCTCTGGGCCTATCGAACAGCGTACAAAAATCCGATCGGCATGTCACCGTACAGAATGGTATTCGGAAAGGCGTGTCACTTACCGGTCGAGCTAGAACACAGTGCACATTGGGCCATTCGAAAACTAAACTTTGATCTAGAAGCAGCGGGGGCGAAAAGGTTACTGCAATTGAACGAGATGGATGAATTCCGGTTCAATGCATACGAAAATGCTAAGCTCTACAAGGAGAAAGTAAAAGCTTGGCACGATAAAAACATTCTTGACAGAACATTTGCACCGGGCTAACAAGTACTACTGTTCAACTCACGCTTGCGTCTATTTCCGGGAAAATTGAAATCCAGGTGGTCCGGGCCATTTGTAGTTATATCTGTCGCTCCACACGGCAACATTGAGGTCGAGAAACCGAATTCACAGCGTACATTCAAGGTCAATGGTCAACGTCTGAAACATTATTAGAGTAAACCAATCGAACGACAAGCTACGGTCCAGTACCTCTCCGAACCAGTCGACAACTGAACAACACCGAAAAGTCGGGCTGACGACTGTAAACCAAGCGCTTCTTGGGAGGCAACCCATTGAGTTCTACAATTTTGACGTTATTTAATTTTCTTTTAATTTATTTTACTTTTATGTATTTTTATTTTTTGTTTAGTTTCGAAGAATACAATTCTGCTAGGCTAATTCTTAATGATTTTCCATGTATGGGAATGGTACACAGGTAAACTCAGCGCCCCGGCGCTCCCATTACTAAGGACCCAGCGCCCCGGCGCTAGGCACCAGAATCTGCAAACCAAGCCCAGCGCCCCGGTGCTGGCATCCCATTCATTTACAGCGCCCCGGCGCTAAGCACCAGAACCTAAAAGTCCTGCCCAGCGCCCCGGCGCTGGCTTCCAAGGCATTTCCAGTGCCCCGGCGCTATACCATCCCAACAGCCTCTGCCATTCAGCGCCCCGGCGCTCTACATAAGGTGAAACCCAGCGCCCCGGCGCTGGGATCAGGTTAGGCTATAAAATTTTAACTCTCAACCGTTTCCTTCTCACCCCACTCCATTCACACGCCGGCAACTCAGGTCAGTTACTCTTCCAAACTCTCCCATTCTCCTAAACTCCTTTCCCCCTCTCCAAATCACACGGATTCTTGGATAATAGTTCTCCCACACATCTACCGCACCTCAATAACTGTGTCGGATTCTTGTGTGCCGAGTTATACTCCTCCAACTTCTTTGAAGGTAGCAACGACTCTCTACATGGCATCCAAACGTCACCGTGGCGAAGGGTCTGGGGCCGCTTCAGTTTCACCTCCAAAATTTGACAGCCGGCGTTTTGTTAGTCTCGCAGCTCAAGAACGCTACAGCCGCATGGCCACCCGCTCACTAGTCCCCGAACGTGGTCTCCGTCCCGATCAAACCAAGGATGGAGAAATCGCAGTGATGATTGCTGAACGAAACTGGTTCTCCCTCACCGAACAGCCTGACCCGGCAGTGATCGCAGTTGTTAAAGAATTCTACGCTAACTTGCCCGAACATGACCATTATGGGGTATTTGTCAGAGGTAAAACAGTGGAAATCGGCGAGGAGGATATAAATGGGTGCTATCAACTACCATTAGAGGGCCTTCATGATGCATATGCTAGTTTAGTGAGTGACGGGCCGAACTATGACCAGATTATTCGGGAGCTGTGTCAACCGGGCACTACATGGACCCTGCATGAGCATGGCAGCATGACTTTTCCATTATCTCACCTCAGTCTATATGGAAAGGCATGGTATGCCTTCATCTGTGCTAAATTGATGCCCTGCACACATGTGAGTCACGTAACCAAAGAAAGGGTTGTGCTATTATACTCCATCATACAAGGCTTCAGCATTGATGTCGGCCATCTTATTCAGCAATCTATGCTCCGCGCTTCTCGCAGCGGGACCACAGGAGGGTTACCCCATCCGTCATTGATCTGCGTATTATGTGCTAAGTTTGGGGTCAAATGGAAATTCGACGAGATGATTCAAACTCCTATGCCCGTGTTGGACCACAACTTGATCCGTCGTTATAAAGTGTGGTCCGGTGGAGCTAATCACCCTAGGGGACTGGTTTCATTATTCCCCAAGTTACGTCTACACAAGCCCCACCCCCTCAGGCTCCACCTACTTACGGCCAATGACAGCAGCTCATCGAGGTGTGGTCCCTGCCGCTGTCCAGAGGGAGATAGACGGCTGGTTTTACAACATTGAGTCCCAGAATGTGCGCTTATCGGAACGCCAAGATGTGATTTTCAAGTATTTAGTTGACCAATTTGCTGCGCAGAATGCACTAACCGTCCAAACCCATCCGGGCGTTCCACTTAGCCATTTCCCAACGGCTCCCGTTCTGCCAGTATTTCCCCCTTCCGACCAAGAGATGAGCGAGGACGATGCTCCGCCAGAAGAATAAGCTCATCAGGGAAGTCCTCTGTTTTATTTTGCCTTATTTTTCGCATGAGGACATTGCTCTGGATTAGTTTGGGGGTAGTTAGGTTTTATTTTAAACATAAAAAAACAAAAAAAAAACAAATAAAAAATAAAGTTGTAGTTTGTTATTAGTTTGTGGATTGATTATGAGTAAAGTTGCATTTAGGATTGCATGTTAATTCCAGTTTGTGATAGTGCGTATATTTGGAGCTAAGGATGAAAGTAGAATTGCATGAACAAGTCTAGTAAGGATTGTTGATTCAGTGATATGATTTTCTTGACATAAAATGGATCTTTATCTGTTTGACATTGATATTATAGGAAAGCACTTTGACAAAACGACCATGTTGGCTATGATAGTTTAAATGGTTAAATAATAGAGTTCTAGAGAAGGATTGCTAATGATATGGAAGAACAATTTGAATAACTAGAGGAGACTGAATTTATGCATAAACTCGAGTTTGGGGGAAAATATTTGGAATATATAAAAAGAAAAAAAATGTGTTGAGTTTTGTGGTGGGTTGAGGAGAAACACTACCCATAAACACAAGCGTGAGACGGAGCGTAAAACGCACTCACCAACCGTCTATATAAAATATATATATATATATATATATATATATATATATATATATATATATATATATATATACAGAGTGACTAATCTTGTTTCGGGGCCTTTGTTACTTGAGCAAGTACGCCCGAAGGGGTATCTTAAAACCTAGCGCCCTAAGGTCTTATATGGTCTGGGAGTCGTTGGTCAAAATCTCGCTAAGGGGCAACACTATTAGCCTAATGAGATGAGACATTGCACAGTCATTTATAAAAAAAAAAAGAAAGAAAGAAAAGAAAAGCATAAGTATTCCATGTTGACTTTTGAATTCGGATAAGTGTTTGAATTCAGTTGAAACAAGTATATTTGATGAGTTCTCCAGTTTACACTGTATGATGCCTACTAAGAAAGTTGTTATCTTTCATATTTTTGTCTTTCATGGGTTAGCATGGTTGTTGGACACACACGCACAATATCAATAATAACAGATTTAGATCCGTTGATTGTTGGGATATTGTCGATCTGCTTTTGCATGATGAATTAGCATGTTTACGTGATTTTTCTGAGGCATATGGATATACGCGAGCTCTTGAATTACTGGAATTACGAACATATAAATATAAATAGTTTGTGTTTGCATGATGTTTAGTTTTGTTTGTGAGTTTATGTTTTGTCGCATGAGGACACGCAACGATTTAAGTTTGGGGGTATTTGATGAATGGGTAGTATACCCATGAATTGGATATTGTTGGACTTAAATTATTGCATTCTTAAGTTATTTAGTAGCATTTTTATTGTGTTTATATCTTGTTTTGCAGATTTGGAAGCTGGAGGAGGCAATTATGGGAAATTCAAGCAAATAATGGCAATTCGGTAATTATGGAGACATCCAGCGCCGGGGCGCTGAGCCTCGGCTGGCGTTGACTGGATTAGCGCGTTTGACTTCTGGTTGGACTTAATTTGGTCATTGGGAGCTAAAATAAAACCTAATTGGAGAAGGATTGTGGGGGGCATATAAAAAGAAACTAAGTGCTGAAATAAGGGGATCTTTTTGGACTATTATTATTGGGAGGATTCAACAAGTTCTCCATTGAGGGCTACGCGAGATTGCTTGGAGATTAAGGATTGGCTACAGAGTTTATTCTTTTTCTCCTTATTTTTACTTTGTAATTCTTTAAGGATGATTTGTCAACAATTAATGGTTTTTATTTCCGTGATGAACTAATTCTTTCATTAAGATTTCAATTGAACCTTTTATGACTATAAATTAGTTATTAACTCATTCTAATTATTTATGTTGAAGTGAATTGTTTATGATGTTTTGATTTTATTGATTAATTATTTGGCCAATAATTACCTTGTTATTCTAGAAGGAATTGGAAAAGGAATTCTAGGGTTAGAACTGGGCATGATAACATGTGACTTGATTATTTGCATAATTGGGTTTGTGAACTGAATGGAAATATCTGTTCACCACATGTAACACATAGGGAATTGGAATTGGAAAGAGTTTAATTCAATTGTTTTGCATAGGAATATAGCAAGATTAATCTGGATTAAATAGAAGGCAATTGATCACTTGGAAAAGGACTTTTGGCATTTGAGAATTCCTGTTAACAATTCAGTAGACATAATAATTGGGATGAGTAGGTAACTAATTTATAGTTCATAATTGGGGATATTGAAGTCTTAATCTTTATCTATCGGAAATTATTCATTCAAGTATTAGTTTATTTATTCGTTTATTTTAGGATAATATCTTTTCGTGTTTAATTTTGTGTTAATAATTCCGAAAATCATAATTTATTCTTGTTCGAATAAAATTGAATTGATATAGTATTAGTAGTTGGGATTTATTAATTAGAATTCTCTGTGGGAACGATACTCAACTTATCACTTTATTACTTGTTGACCACGTATACTTGCGTGTGTGCGTAATTAGATTTTACTCAACACATACCACCCAATACCATCCTGGAAAAGCGAACGTGGTAGCTGACGCATTGAGTAGAAGATCATATGCGGGAACGAGTGCAATATTCACAACACAAAAGCCCATTTTGTGTGACTTGCAAAGGATGGAGATAGAGTTAAAGACTGCAGGGACCCATGTGATGATGGCGAATATACGAGTAGAACCGACTTTAATTGATAAAGTTAAAGTTGCTCAAGTTACAGATCCGGAGCTGATGCGTATGAGGAAGAAAGTGCAAGAAGGTGTTATGCCGGAAGCAAGAATCGATGAAGAAGAAATACTTCGAGTCAAATCCAGACTTTGTGTTCTTAACGACCCTGATTTAAAGTATAAAATCATGATGGAGGCGCACAACACACCGTTTGTAATCCATCTTGGGAGTACCAAAATGTATCGTGATCTTCGTCATACATTTTGGTGGAGCAATATGAAGATAGAGATAGCGCTATTTATCTCAAGGTGTCTAATTTGTCAATGAGTTAAAGCGGAGCATCAAGTACCAAAAGGTCCATTGAAACCACTTGAAATTCTAGAATGGAAGTGGGAGCACATTACCATTGATTTGGTTACCGGACTTCCCAAAGTTTCTCAAGGCATAGATGCGATTTGGGTCATTGTTGATAGATTGACCAAGTCTGCTCATTTCTTACCGATACGAGAAACTTATACACTTGAACGTCTTACTCGTATGTACATAAACGAGGTTTTAAGATTGCATGGTATGTCAGTATCCATAGTTTCTGATCGAGATCCAAGATTCACTTCAAGATTTTGGGTTAGTTTGCAAAAAGCTACGGGCACGGATTTACGATTTAGCTCGACATATCATCCTCAGACGGACGGGCAGTCGGAGAGGACGATTCAAACTCTTGAAGATCTATTAAGACTCTGTGTCCTTGAATTTAAGGGAAGTTGGGATAAGTTCTTACCATTGGTGGAGTTTTCCTACAACAACAGTTATCAAGCAAGTATTGGCATGGCTCCATTCGAGGCGTTGTATGGAAGAAAGTGTCGTTCTCCAGTATGCTAGGATGAGGTGGGTGAAGCAACGTTGTTGGGACCAAAGTTGGTACGTATGACTACGAAAAAGATTCAAATGATCTGACAACGTATAAAAACCTCACAAGATCGACAAAAGAGTTATGCTGATCTTCATCGAAAGGACGTAGAATTCGATATTGGAGATCATGTGTTGTTACGTGTTGTTACGTGTTGCTCCGTGGAAAGGAGTTACAAGATTTAGAAAGAGGGGAAAGCTCGATCCTCAATTCATTTGCCCATTTTTAATCCTCGACCGAGTAGGAACTATGGCCTATAGACTTGCGTTACCGCTAAGTATGTCTCGTGTTCATAACGTTTTTCACATATCCATGTTACGTAAATATGTCAAAAATCCGAACCACATTATTGAGTTAGAACCGGACGAAATAGAGGAAGATTTAACGTATGAAGAGGTTCCTGTTAAAATCTTGGATAAGAAGGAACATATTCTACGCTCCAAGGTTATACCTCAAGTCAAAGTTTTGTGGAGAAACCACGACGTTGAGAAAATGACCTGGGAGTTAGAATCTGAAATGAAATCAAAGTATCCTCACCTCTTCGACATACTAGGTAGGCACCCTAATTTCGAGGGCGAAATTTCATAAGAAGGGGATGTTGTAAGACCCCAACTTTTTGAATAAAGATTAAATTTTCTTGAAATATATTTTTGAATATTATGGTGTGGATTTGATATAATGTTATAGTTGTGGGTAATATTTACAAATTTTGCAAAGTACGCAAGTTGTTATATAATATTCGATTGGTCAGGAAATATTCATTTTAACAGGAAATATTCGTACAACGGCACAATCATTGGTGGACCCCCACAACGGAATTATTGTCGAATTGAGAAAACGACAAAAATACTTTATGAAAATAACGGCGGAAGTTTTACCGTTAACTGTTGAACTACCCGATAGTAAAAGTATAGTAATACGTATGGTTGCATAGTAGTACACGGTATTAATTATTGATGCTTACGTGAGAAGTCACTCAGTTATACTCAATTATTACTACAGTAATTGCTGCATCATATCTATCATATTATTGATTCAATTATTGTCACAATATCATCTGCATAAAATATTTTTTATTAATTCAATACTTGAGACGAAAAAGTTAATCATATTATAAATTTCAAAATTTACAATGTCTAGAAGTTCTGTCAAGGAGAGGTTTGGTCACCTAATTGCACGCCAATAGGGAGAAATCCTTATTGGAAAGCCCCCTCTTTCCTGGGAACGACCTGGTTGATAAATATTGTGAGTTATAATATTAATGATAAATGTTTTTCGGAGTTGAATTTGGAGACGCGGAAGTGATATTTGAGTCCGGAACGACGAAATTAGTAAAAATAGTCTATAAACACAAAAATTTTCGGGATTCACTATTTGGTCAAAAAGTCAACAGTTGACTTTTTCGAGAAAAATCAAACTTCGAAATTTCAAAATTTATATTTTTGATAAAAATAGTTTCATTATGTTGGAATTGTTTGTGTTAGTGAAAATCGACATTTATTTCTATGATAATTGATGTCTAGGGGTTATATCGATAAATTGGTTAATTTATCGGATAAATGAGCAATTAATTGCTACTAATTCACATGCTTATATAACTATTTGTTCATATATGTGTACTATTGAATCACATTATTTACTATTAGGGGAGTTGGTGCAAGATTGATAATACTTGCATAACTAAGTTAAAAATGGAGGTATAGATGGAGGTACTATACTGTAATTCGTATTTTTTACATGATTATACTATTGATTCATATTATTTACTATAAGGGGAGTTGGTGCAAGATTGATAATACTTGCAGGACTAAATTAAAAATAAAAGAAAAGTTGGAGGTATTGTACTGTAATTTTCGAGCCCCAAAACGTGCAATTATCGAAATTATATTTTTTTATAAATAGAAGCTAATTCTTCCTTTATTTCTCACCAATTCACAAAAGCTTTAGAGCGATTATTATAGAGAGAAATTATAGAAAGAAGAAGAGAAGTATGCTACCTCACTATTTCAGTATCCAGTTTTTCTAAAGGTATAGAGTATTATTTCTTTCTTATCTATGAAGAGAACTTCTATTATTCCATTCTTATTATTCTGTTGGAATAACCTGTATACGCGGCCTACCCTATACTTGGTGAAATTCTTCTGTTGTTCCATTCTTTATCATTTTGTTGGAACATCCTGTCTGTGCGTTCTACGCCGGACATGATTCCGTCTTTATTATTCTGTTGGAATATCCTGTCTATGCGTTTTACGCCGGACCTGATTTTGTTATTTATTATTCTGTTGGAATAACCTGTCTGTGCGGTCTATCGCATGCTTGATGATTTCTTTTGTTATTCCATTCTTTATTATACTCAGTTGGTTAAAGTTTTGACTCCTATACTCCATGAAATTAGTGGAATATCCTTGATATTTGCGCTTCACCCAGTATCTTTTCATGGAAATATTCTTCTGAGCATTCTTGAATTTTACTCTACAAAGCAGTATCATGTTGACAATTTGGACGTTATTAGTTCCTGGATAAAATAATTCTTGAACTAGTTTTATTAAATTCTTATATCATTGTCATCATCCTCATGTTTATATTTTGTTGAAAGTCATCTGTGGCGTATAGTGCATAGATGGACTTGGTATGATTATGACCAAGGATTATTCGGTGTAATCATGACCGTAATGTTACAAATGATGTGGTAAAGTCCTCATTGACCCTTAGTGCATTGATGGACAGTTGTTGGCATGATCATGACCATTAATGAATACACAAATATTCTTGGCCCGTAGTGCATGGATAATTGTGCTCGTGATACTAAAGAATATCATTGGCCGTAGTGCAGGGGTGATTCGATGATGTGGATTATTTATTAAGCTGAGTCCCAGCAATAAAAGTGATGAAAAACCTTTTAAATCATAAAAGATAGTAGATTTTATTCTCTACTTGACTCTTTTAATGGATTGCTTGTTCCGCTGCAGTTAAACTTGATGGTTGTTATATTGTATCAGTTTAACACTGTTGAAGGCTAACGATAATATATTCTGCATTATCTTAGTCATAATATTTTCTACTGGGCTAGTTGAGCTCACCCTTTTACTTTTATTGTTCTCTTTAGGAAATGAGAACGTAGCAGGGACTAGTCGGGGAACGGAGTGACGAACCAGATGATATAATTAGTAGTCCTCACTATTCTGTGAAATAGTGTTATAATAATTGTAATAAGGACTCCTTTTGAGTTTGTATAATCTCTAGTAGACAATATTTGTATTCAAACTCACAGTTTATATTTTGTCGTATTGTACACGACAGTTGTATTATTAAGTTGTATTTGAATTTATGTATCATGTATTTGACGACTCAGAATGGGTGATGTATACCTGTTTTGGGGGCGTCACATAACGTGTTTTTGCCTCATAAATTTTATAATAATAAAAAGGATGAATGACACTTCTGTCCCTTTAAGTTGTCACTCACTTTCAAAGTCGTCCTTAAAGTTTATTTTTCGTCATTTAGGTCCTTAAAATTATATTTTTGGTGTTTTCGTTCCTCCTACCCATTTTGCCCCCAACCGACCCATTTTGATCCAACCCGACCCAGTTTGATCCAACCCAAACTTTTAATATTTAAAATCAAATAATTATTTTTAATATTTTAAAATAAAATAATTATTTTAAAAATAGTTATTTCAAATATTTTAAAAGAAAATATTATTTTTAAAATAATAATTATATTTAATATTTCAAAATAAAATATTTAAAAAAAATAAATAATATTTTAATATAAAATATATTCTTAAAATAATTTAAAAATAATAATTCTTTTAAATAATTTAAAAAATAATATTCTATTTAAAATATTTAATATTTAAAAAAATATTATTTTTAAAAAGTTTTAAAAATAATTATTATTTTAAGGAAAAAATAATAGAAACTTTTATTTTTTCAAAAAAGTGTAAAGTTTCATAAAATATAGATTCAAAAAAAAAATAAAGTTAAAATTATCTAAATCTTAATTATTTTTATGAAAATTTACACATCTTTAAAAAATTTATTTTTGTTTAATGAAAATAAAGTTTTACTTTTTCGAATATATATTTTATAAAACCTTACTCATTTTTTAAAAAAATGAAAAATGTTCAAATTTTTTTCCTAAAAATAATAATAATTTTTAAAACTTTTTAATTTATTTTTAAAAAAGAAGAAGTTAAAACAGTTATTTTTATTAAATTTTTTTTACTGTTTTTTGTAATTTAATTTCTATTTTTTAGTTTTTGTTTTTAAAAATTCTAATATTAAATATAATAATGATAAAGATATTAATTTTTTCTGAAATTTTTTTTCCATAAAAAATCTACATTTTTTTAAAAATAAAGTTTTATTTTTTAATCTATATTTTAGGAAAATTTACTCATTTTTAAAAAAAAATCGAATATCTTTTTCTTAAAATAAAATTATTTTATAACTTTTTAAAAATAATATTTTATTTTAAATATAACAAATAAATATTATTTTAAAATATTATAAATACTAATTATTTTTAAATTATATTTTGTTTTAAATTATTAAATGTAATTATTATTTTAATTTTTTTAAAATAATATTTTCTTTTCAATATTAAAAATAATTATTATATTTTAAAATATTAAAAATAATTATTATTGTTACAATAATAATTTATTTTAAAATGTTAAATATAAATATTATTTTATAAATAATAATATATTTGAAAATATTAAATTTTTTATTTTATTTTAAAATATAAAAGATTTGGGTTGACTCAAAATGGGTCGGGTTGGGTTAAAATTTAAAATTGTTTGGGTATGGGTCAAATCGGGTAAGAAGAGCAGAAACATCAAAAAAATATCACTTTAAAACTTAACATATAAAAATTAAATTTAAGTACGATTTTAAAAATGAGTCGCAACTTAAAAGGAACAAAATGTCATCAAGCGATAATAAAAATGTGAGAATTAAATTAAGGGACTCTATCTTTGAATGGAGTGAGAATTTGTTGTTTAAATTGAAAATTTTCAAATTTGGGGCTTGTTACAATTTTCATGCCCTAATGCCAGTAACAATAAGAACTCTGAAAATCAAAGAGAAAAAGATTAAGAAGAAGAAAAGAGGAGCAGACTGAGTTGAAACTATTTACTATGTCCTACAAGAAACTTACCAGGTACTACTTAAACCCTAGCCTTCTCTCCATTTTCTTTTCTCTCTACAGCTCTCCTAAAACCCTAATTCCGTCATCTCTCACTCCCCTAAACACCATTTTCCGGTCAAATCAACTTCATACAAGCTATTCTTCATGTAATCTCTCAACTAGGTCACTCCCAAATAGCTCTATAAAACTCCCAATTTATAGGTTTATTAGTAGTCACCAATTCCCATTTTATGTTATTGATTTGCTTAGGCCTCATTGTTTGGTTAGATGTTTTTCTAATTTTCCTTCAAATGGGAATTGTCCTTTGGAATCAGTTGAATTTGTAGCTCATGAGAAAAAAGCTGAATTTGAGGAGATGGGTAATGATTTTTGGGATGATTCTGAATTTAGGAAGTGTACTGTCGAGGGGTTTGAATCAAATGTGAATCAAAAAAATGTATCTGAAATTATTGCGGCCGTTAGGAGTGGTGATAGTGATTTGAGTTCTAAATTGAGTTTGGTAGGTATAAATCTTTCTGTCAGATCAATCACTGAGATATTTCGGGTTTTGAATCGTGATAAAATACCTGCATTGCATTTCTTTCAATGGGTTCAACGTAATAATCCAGAGCTGTGTCATAGTTGCGATGTTCGTAGTTTAATTATTGATAACTGTGGGTGGTTGGAAGATTATGGGACAATGATTGTTATTCTGAAAAAATTCAGGTTAGAACGAATATGCCTTACTGAAAAGGCATTTGAGTTCTTATCAGCCTTAATTTCGAGCAAGGTCTCTATCATGGAAGCTATCAGAAGGGTAGTAAAGTTGCTAAATGAAGTCGGCGGTTCATGTCATGGTTCTGGCATTTGTTCGTTAATTAAGATGCTTTGTACATTGGACGCTTTTGAAATGGCCAAGTTTGTGGTAGAAATAACGGAGGGGAACACTTCCTATTACAATATTATTATTTGTGAAAAGTTGAGGAGAGGCCATAGTGTAAAAGTGCACGGTGTACTCGAAGAGATGAGAGAATTGGGTTGTCACCCAAATGTCAAAACATACAATTACCTACTAAGCAACTTGTGTAAAAACGATAGAATGTCCGAAGCTTGCAGTGTGGTAGAACTAATGGAAGAAAATGGTGAGTCTCCAGATGAATTGACCTTTGAAATCTTGATTCACCACTACTGCAGACTTGGTAAAATGGATATTGCGCATCAGTTTATTGATCGAATGATGTCTAGAGATCTTGAACCTCGGCTTCAAACTCATGTTGCATTTGTGAAGAGTTACTTTCATGCGGGGAATTACGAGGAGGCACACAAGTATGTGCACAATTTGGATAACAGGTTTCTTAAGTCGATTAACATGATTTACAGCTTGCTTGCAAACCTTCATGAGAAAAAGGGAAACCTCATTGTTGCTCGAAACATTCTTATTGAAATGATGGAGAAGGATCTGAAACCAAACTTTTTGGTTTATATAAAAATTATGAAACGGCTCCGAAAAACTGGCAAGCGAAGTCTAGCTGGGGATTTGAAGAGTAGGTTCTCTAGGTTTACAATGGAAGTTAGTACCACAACTGGGTAGATTCATTTAGAATTACATAGTTTTTTTTCAGTGTACCGTTTATGTCGAAGAAGATTAAAAGGGCATTACAGCAGAAAGTGTTAAGACTGTAGGTTTGAATAAGCAAGAGTGTTTATGAACTCTGTCTGTTCAATTAACCTTTCTTTCCCTTCCTTGTACTTTCTACCAATGAGGCTCAGATGCTGCTAAGAGAAATAAAGATTGCTACAACCTGTCTGCATTATAGATATAAGGATCAGGTATAATTTATTTACTTTCTAAAAATAGAAGTTCTGACAGTTTATCATTTTAATAAACCAAACTTTGATCTCTCTCTCTCCCCTTTTTAATAGCAAAACTACAACTTGCTTAATGGTTATTTTATTTTCTTTATGTATTCTTTAACTAGAAGTCTTCAGATTCCCTACCATATATATGTGTTGGCATTTGAATCTGGTGTTTCGTCAACTTTGGGACAAGGAACGACTGGAATTTCTCGGCATGCTTTGCTTATGAAGTTATGCTAATGTCTGCCTTTTTTCTCTATTACTTTGTTTATCGCGAGACAAAGGAAACAAGAAAGAAATACATTCCCTTAGCACCGCTTCTTATGATAATTCTCCAAATTGCTCAGCATCCAAAAGACAAAGCAAGGTACCATTTCTTGTTTCTTACCTAAAAGATTGTTGTTTCTGGAACAATTACATCTGATGTCACAATCTTGCTAATTTTTGTGCATGATAATTCTTGTACTTTTGCTTGGTCCTGTGTTTTCTAACCTAATTGTTCTTTCAATAATTTTGAATTCAGGGAAAATTCCTTGTTTATTGGCAAACCATTTTTAATTAAGTGATATGCTTAGTACTCTGTATGTTGGACACTGTCTAGGTTACCAGGTTCTGATTATAGGTTCATTCTTGTACCGTATCGATGGAGCACTGGAAGCCTATGCAAATATGACACTTTCATTTGATTATTCTTTGTTCAGCTCTTCTACTTCTAAGATGCCACAAAGCAACCAAGCTTCCCCTGTGGTAGGTTAAAAGTATGTTAACTTGTCATCTGACATTGTTTGCTAGTATGGGAATGTTTAACGTGTCCTTTTCAACTGTAATGATCTGAAACCTAACCAACTTGCATGATGTTTAATGGTAGCCATTAAAGGTAGATTTTTGATATGTTCCTAATGGCTGTTTGTAATCATTACCTGTCAACTGACTTAATATCATAAAGCAAGTTGTTTTAGTTTTGATATCTTTTCTCGTGTGATAATGCTAGCTTCTTGCTAGGATCTTTATATTTGCTTCTTTATGGGCCTCTTCCACGGTGCCTTAAGGGAAACTGCTGTTTATGATATTTGTAGAGATTGGAGAGCTGCACTCTTTAGAGTAGCTTTTTAAAATCAATTTCTTATAGTATGGGCGAACTACTTGTTCCCCTATGCTTGCATTCACTATTTTCATCTAATAAAGTTGCTTCTTTCGTCCCAAAAAAGAATTTCCATATTCTAAAAGATGTTAAAGTCCTTATATTTTGTCAAAAAACCTAAGAAGCACGGATTGAGTTCGCTATATGGGTAAGCAGTTTAAAGAATATCAAAAAATGGAGATTCAGGGATTCAACACATTTAAATATTAAATAATTTTGATATTTATACTCGTATAAACATATTGCATGGCTGTTTGAACAGAAGAAGGAAAACAAACATCATACTTAATTAGAGATTCCATGATTGTTTTCAAATAAAAAAAATAAAAAAGAGAAGACAAATAGAACAGGTAGATTAACAACAAATACTACCCTTTGTTCTCAAAAAGAGTCCCATTTATATAATAACTAGATACAAACACGCGCGTTGCGGCTGGATTATTTAGTTTTTTAATAATATATGTGTTTGTACAATTAATAAAATAAAATATAATAAGAAAATAGTATATTATTTTTCAATGATCAAGTTTTACACAAAAAAACAAATGAATATATATTATAAGGAATAGTGGTGAGAGTTTACCGATTTATACATTGAGTATATGACTATTGCTTTTAAGTCGGTGGTAAATTAAGTGACCTCAACTTGATGTGGGAAAAAAAATGAGGCCTTTGAAGGAACCAAAAGTAATGCTCCCACAACCATTTCATATTGCACACTTGTGAATGTTTCCGTATTGATTTTCTGGAACCTTTTTATTTGTACTTCATAATAAACTATTTAATTTTCAAAAGCTTTTTCATATTAGTGACAAAAGTAAAAAAGATCATGAGTTAATCTTGCAGACCACTGTCCTGAATGGATCCGACGTGTATAGATTAACTCCATCTTATGTCTCATGATATCAATATTATTTGTTATTGGTAACACGGGAAAGGCAGATACCCAGTTATAAAACTGTTCAGCAATGGTGCAGGTGTAGATAGCATCAAACAAATAAGCAACAATCACACGTATAACTTCCAGACTATGGGGTCCCCTCAGATCCTTTTTTAAATCTTCTGTAAGATTATGCAGGCAATAAGCATGGAAAGAATTTCTGAATACCTTGGAAATAGACCGTCTTAACCACATCTTTCTGTTCGTAACAAATGTTATTGGTTGGGACACCGCAAGAGCAGTATTCAATTGCTCTAAAAACCAATTCCAGTTATCATCATTCACTCTATCTACTATCGCAAAAGCAACAGGGAAAATACCATAATTTCCATCCAATGCCATAGCAATTAGAAGCTCTGAATTATATTTTGATTTCAAAGTCATTGTATCAAGGAAAAGGAGAGGGCGACAACCATTTCGAAAACCAGTAAATGAAGCATAAAACGCAATAAAAAGGCCATGAAAGCTCATATCCTCTCTCGTTGTAAGTGTGGCTACACTACAAAGATTTGTCTCTGCAATCTTCTCACATATCCAGGGTAAGTAATTGTATGAATCTTTGAATGAACCCTGAAGCTCCTTTCTGGCCGTTAACATTCCGCGACATGCTTGTGAATACTGCAATTCAATCCCAAAATCCTGTTGGATCTCATCAGCAATTTCCTTTGGCTTGCTAGTTGGGGAATCTCTTAAAAATTTTCTTCATAATACTTACCACCAATTTTTTCGAGTCTCGAGTTCAGACTAAAATTTTTTCAGAAGCCAAAAGAGTGATATTGAAATGTAAAGGACAGTAGATATGAAATTTACAAAATAAACTCAATAGAAAAAAAGATCAGACTAAAATTTTGTCAGGATGGTTAAAAGAGTTGATGTGCTTTAACAACTTTAAGATTGTGAAGTTATCAACTTTAAGTTTGTGAGGTTTAAGTTGGGTTTACCTCAAGACATTCAGCAGCAACCCAAGCTTAGAACCATCATTCAAGAAACAACCTTCAACTGCAATGGCCTGAAAATAAAGTCGGTGTTCATTACAAATAGCAATCAAAACAAATACAAATACAAAGTTAGTGTTTATCCAAAATGCAAAGTTTGTAAATTCTTAAGGCCTGCCAATAAATACAAATAGCAATCAAAACAAAGAAAAATGTGTCATCCCTAAATGAGGAAAACTATTTTCCAGTAAATTTTTCCTTCGGCCAAAATAAAAAAGACAACATGGAAAAGTTACTTCCAGAATCACATTTGTTAATAACAGAATCATAAGCTTACAAAGTTGATTTAGCAATCAAAATGATAACACTTTCCTAAGAAAATCAAATTATCCTCCTTAGCTGGAGTTATAAACATCTAGGGCAAAAATTCAAAATTTGCTCAAGTCACTAATTGTCTTATTAGCTTAGAGAGCTTTTATACACATTCATAAATACATATGTATAAATAATTATATGTACTTCAACAAGAATTTTTAGCATAATTAGTGTAAAATAAGTCTTGCGCCATCAGTAAAAGCTCCATTTTTGTCTACACAAGTAAAAATTATATTTTTCTCTATAAACATGATGAGAGAAGATTTTGTTCAGTAAATTTAATTTGGAAAACATAAGCTGTTTTAGACGATAGATGAAGCTTACCCCCTTGTGGCATTGGAATTCAAAAGAATTTGTGGCATAGACCTTTCTGAATGGGCTGTAGATACAATAAATAAGATCTGCAAGCATAAAATAGTCAGTGTTTACACTAATAACGATCATTATATCCACATAATTTTAGGAGATGTAATAATAAAATAGTTAGGGTTTACACTAATAATGAGCAACAAAAAGATAATAGCTACAACTCCTTTAACAGTCTTGTTCGCATCTTTACAACTTCATATGTTGATGAAGTACAATCGATGTCAAAAACTTAAATAAACGATGAATATGACATCAGTTAGAGCAACAAATAAATACACAAACTCAAAAAATCTCATTACAGAAGCATTCACCTAAGACCTTAAAACTAAACTCTAAGCTCCAATTTAGAAAGATAATAATAACTCAATTGAAATAGCATTAATGCACCAATTCATCCAATCAATTTCACAATACATGTTCATTACACATTCTGGGTACGCATTGAATTCATTATTTTAGTCATAAAATCCCAAAATGCGATATTTGGCCATAAGTAACTAATTTGTTTTACCACAAAAATAAAAATAAATGTATGGCTAATTACAGCTTGTTCTTTACATATAAATAAAAATTAACCAATTTGCACATTTGTGTACATGTGCATTACTTTTAAAAAAGCACAAGTAATGGTTTTTTCTTGGAATGGACACAACACCCATGTTCAGAAGCTTCATAATAAATTCTAAAACAAATACCAAACATAAATTTTCCAATGAATTCATCTAATATGCTCTACTTCAGTAAACATTTCAGAGAAGAACCATCCTCTTCAAATGAATTGGCCGGAAATAAAAAATTGGAAGGAAATGTAGATGGGAAATTGGAGCTTACTTCTCAACCCGATTTTAGAAGATCTGGAGAACATATTTCGAGGGAGACTCCAACAGTATCATCAATTTCACAAAAACCATAACTAAACAGATTAATTAAAGCAAGGTATAACAGAAGAAACATTGTGATTTCACACCAATAACATTTAGATGGGACGAAAACAATAAGCTCCCTTTGTTCAAAGAATATAAGAGCAACTTACTAAAAGTCTAAAAAATTGTAAAAATTAAGGAGATAGCTTATCCTCTTCAGAAATGATGCACTTACTTTTATATTTATAATTTTAAAAGTCATTTTACTAATAATTTTGGAACGAAATTAAAAAACTTTTTTCTCTTGTACTTCCTCCATTCCAAAATATAAGAACATTATTGACTTTTTAAAGTCAATTTAAGACACTTTCAACCTAAAAATTGACATGGTTCATTTAAAATGCTTACAATGAGTAGTACTTATTAGAAAGTTTATAATGCTTGGAATGTACATACTTGGAATGTCATACTTCAATTCCATATTTGCATCACAACATTTAAGTAATTCTATTGACATGTTTAGAACATTTCTTTGTTTAAAACTGCACTCTAAATGCTAGAGAATATTTTTGAAAGATTATATTAAGTACTGTTTCTAAATGTGTTCTTTGAAGGACTAAAAATCATTTTCTGAGACATGGTTTTGAACCATGACATTCAAAGTGGAACTGAGGTAGTATATAAATAAGCAGACAGAAAATCTGCCTAACAAAAGAAGAAATACACAAACCTCTCTTCCAGCTATACCCATAGCAAGTCCAATGTTTGCCTCATGCAAAGCAGGAGCATCATTAGTTCCATCTCCAGTTACCGCTACTGATAAGTAGGTTTTGTACCTACTTATCCGGTATCTTTTACTTGAATTAGTTACTTAAACTCATGTGTCTTAGTTACTTTTCATGCATTTTGTGTTCGTTTTGTAGGTTATACGTTTGGAAGCGATGTGAGCGATTATTGGTAAGGAAAAGCACGGAAAATGCAAACAAAAGCAAGCCGGATATCGTTTATACTTTTATGTCAATTCATGTTCTTGGCTTGGAGCTTGGACTATATTGTAGAGCATCTTCTTAGCTTTCCGGAACATCTTGAATCATTCAAATCGGAGTTCGGATGAAAGAGTTATGACATTTCTACCAACGGACGTTGAACTTCACCGTTTTGGGTGGTGATTTTCATAGCAGTCACTTCCAGTCCAATTTCGACCATCATGCGTTCGTTATTTCTCAAAGCTCAAAGAATGAAAGTTGTAGATCTCGTCGATAGCTTCGATTTGATAGGTCGCGGGACTCATAACTCCTCTCGGTTTAGAAGTTATGGTAGTTTTAGCAGAGGAGGTTCCAGCAGAAAAGTTTGTTGGCAGATTGGTACCCAGCCGGGGCTGGGCGTTTTTGTGCTTAGTACCCAGCCAGGGCTGGGTGCCTGGGAGCTTTAGCAGCTTACTATCCAGCTAGGGCTGGCTTTTACAAAAGGAAATACCCAGCCGGGGCTGGGTATACGCGAAAATGAGCGGATTTTGTCCGAATTTGAGTCCGAAAAGGATTGTTTCAAGTTGTTTGATTCAAGGACTTCCAAGAGGACTTAAAGACATGTACAAAGACTTATAAAAGGAGGGGAATAACATAGATTAGGGGAGATTAAGAGAGAATATTAGTAGATTAGAGAGCATTCTATTAAATTAGATTAGAGTAAATTAGAGAAAAACACTAGTTTTTATGAGATTTGGAGATTGATGCAACTTGGAGACCATTGAAAATTCAAAGGAGGAGCAAGAACAGAGCGTCAAATCTACAGACAATAGATTATTTCTTCTCATCTTCTTCTATCTTTATCTTTTAATGTGTATTCAATTGTGGATTCTTAGCTTTAATTCAATAATAATGAACTAATTCTTTGTTTGAGATTACAATGGATCTTATTGTGTAGTTTATTTTAATATGCTTCGTTATCAATTATTATGTTCTATTTAGAGGATTGTCTATTGTGATTTGGAATTAATTGTTTAATTGCTTGGCCATCAATTACCGTGATAATCTATATGAACTCGAGAGATGAAGTATAGATTTAGATCTAATCATGATAGCATGTGTTCAGGATTTTGTTAGTAGCTTAAACTTGATGTGTGTTAAGGTAGAGATATGCTTGACGCCATATGTAATCTTATAGAGAACTTGTTCTTAAACTTTCTTCAATTGTAATTCACATAGAGATATAGTGGGTTAGTTGATTAAGGTGTTTAACGAATTTCTATCTTAATTGTGGATTGACGTTAATACGGTATTAGTGCATCGAGAGGTGGTTAATACTACTTTAGTGTTCTTGATTAACAATTCAGGATAGAGAATAATTGATGAGAAGTGTGTTAACTTAAATGAGGCAATAAGTGAAGTTGTGATCTTAAATCTCCGTTATCTTAATTTAATTAGTGGAAGTTAATAGTAGTTTAATTTATTTAATTTGCATTTCATTCGTTTAAATAAGATTGAGTTGGTTACGGGTTAGTACTTGGTGATTTTTATTAAATAATTCTCTGTGGGAACGATACTCAACTTATCACTTTATTACTTGTTGACCACGTATACTTGCGTGTTGTGCGTAACTAGATTTTACCCTACAAGTTTTTGGCGCCGTTGCCGGGGAATTAGTTTAATATTTTTTACCAATATTAATTTCAATCAAATTAGTCTTAATTTAAACATTTTTATTTTTATTTTTAATTTTCTTCTTATATTTCTCTCTTTTCAGGTACCATGGATGACTTTGCGTATCAATGGCCATACACGAACATGACTCAACCAAAAGAAAAGGAGATTGACAGACTCGCGACACTTTCCGCAATGTCAGCACAAATTAAAGAACTTTCGAGGAAGTTGGACGTTATCGCAGCCCAACAGAGTCAAATGATGGCAATCATGTGTGACTATTGTGCTGGCAACCATCCGAGTCATCAATGCACCGTTAGTTTTGGGCGGCGAAAACAAGGTGGTGTATACCTCAACCAGTATGCATATGATAATTACCATCAAGTTTGGGGGTATCACCCAGATTCTTCAGGGAGCTACAACTATCAAGACCAATACTCTGCTCCAAATCCAACATATCCATCAAATTTCTCAAATCCACCTCCAATGCAACAAGAAGACAATTCAGATTTCAAGGAATTCATGTTAAGGATTATAGCAGAAAAAGAAGAGATGATAATGAGTCAGGAGTTATCAACCCTAAATTTTAATAATCGAATGGAACAACTCCTCACTGCCTCAACCAATGGTCCTCAATACATGGCTTCCGAGACTGAAATTGAAAGTTCAAGGTTGGAGGAATTGGTGTCCAAGTTCATAGCATCAAATGAGGAGAGAATGAGTAATCAAGCGAGGTCAATTCAAAATCTTGCGGATCAGATAGAGCAAATGACCAAAGTCGTAAGCAACCTTCCTCCAAACACTTGGTTTTATGACATGGATGACGAAATTGACGGAGAACCCGAACCAAATCTGCAACTGGATGAGCCACAAGGTATAGGAAGTGTGGAGACAATTGGGGATAATGAAATAGAGGTCCACAAAGATCTAAATGGGTCTCCACCAAAGTTCAACGATCTGGTTAGATTTGCAAAACCGTGCCCGCTTGGTAGTCATGTCGTCGGCGAAGATCTTATTGACATAAGAGTGAGTACAATTTTGAATCCATGGTGGGACGAGAAAGAGAAGATAGACGAAGAGCACATTGTGTGTGACAAGCTTCCATGCCCCAAAGTGATCACATACACAATGAAGAAAACACCTAGCTGTGGGACGTTCTTGATTGAGATCTTACCAAATCAGAGCATGCTAGGTGACCTTGATGCATTGTCCATCGTAAATGGGAACCTACCAAAAGCTATATTATTTCCGATGGATGGAGGGTTTCTCAACTTTCGAAGAGGAATTGGATAGCATTGACTAGACAAAGTCAGGCTGAAAGACTATAAATCAAGCGCTGACTGGGAGGCAACCCAGTAATTTTTATATTTATATGTTTTACTAGTTTATTTAGTAGATAGGAATTAAGTTGCTTATTAAGTTCTCTTATAATCTAATCCATGTTGTCTCTCTTCATTGCAGGTATTGGAGGTCCAATGGATAGCAAAATGATCGTCGCCACCATCGCCACCATCAACTCACGCGTAGCTGATTACAGGGAAGTTCTCTTCTACTTACCGTTATATTCTTACAATGAGGACATTGTAATTGCTAAGTTTGGGGGAGTTTTGTTTAATTCATTATCGCATGTTTAGTTATGTTATGTTATTTTGCATATGTTGTTAATTTAGTTTAGGTTCATTATAAAAAAAATCAAAAAAAAATAATCAAATATTCAAAAATTCAAAAATAATAGTTAGTTACTATGTTCATCTTGCATGAGTCCAGCTGTTTGATATTTACAGTTTATTTTGGCCAATGATGAGAATGAGATTGAGTAGACAAGTATAATACTGATTATTAGAGCTTTTGATGTGATTTCTTGTTATGAATTGAATCTTTTTCTGTTTGAAACTGGTATAATAAGGATAGCACAATAAAAACAACTTGTTGATTGATTGAGTTTAAATTGATACATAATGCGACTCTAAAGGATAATGCTAGTTTGAATGAAAGAATGAGAAGAATAAGTAGTGATGACTAAAGTTCGATAAAAACTTAAGTTCGAGAAAAAAATTGGGATATATAAGCTTTAAAAAAAAAAGAAAAAAAAATGAAAAAATACAGTGGCTAGTTTTGTTTCGGGGCCTTTGTTACTTGAGCAAGTACGCCCGAAGGGGTATCTTAAAACCTAGCGCCCTAAGGTCTTATATGGTCTGGGAGTCGTTGGTCGAAAGCTCGCTAAGGGGTAGCACTGTTAGCCTAATGGAATGAGACATTGCACAGTCATGGTTAAAAAAAAAAGAAAGAAAAAAAAGAAGAATAAAACGGGAAAAGAGCAAAAAGCCCCCGTAGATGAAAATAAAGCATAAGTATCCCATGTTAACCCTCGATATTGGTAATTGTTTGATTTTAGTTGGATCTAGCTTATTTTTGGATTTCTTAAGTTTACACTGTATGATGCCTTTGAAGAGACTTGTTATGTGTTAAATTTGATTTTATATCAGTTAACATTGTTGTTGAGCACACACGCACTATATCAGTGATAACAGTTTAAGACTTGATGATTAACTAGGAAATTATTGATTGGTTTTGATATGAAGTATTATCGTGTTTGCTTGATTGCTCTAAGGTCGAGTGAATAGATTTGTGTTTATCAATACTGCTGGATTCGTAGGCATATAGATTAGTTGCATTCCATTGCATTGCATTGCATTATGTTGTGTTGCTTGAGGACAAGCAAAGGTTTAAGTTTGGGGGTATTTGATAAGTAGGTTTTGTACCTACTTATCCGGTATCTTTTACTTGAATTAGTTACTTAAACTCATGTGTCTTAGTTACTTTTCATGCATTTTGTGTTCGTTTTGTAGGTTATACGTTTGGAAGCGATGTGAGCGATTATTGGTAAGGAAAAGCACGGAAAATGCAAACAAAAGCAAGCCGGATATCGTTTATACTTTTATGTCAATTCATGTTCTTGGCTTGGAGATTGGACTATATTGTAGAGCATCTTCTTAGCTTTCCGGAACATCTTGAATCATTCAAATCGGAGTTCGGATGAAAGAGTTATGACATTTCTACCAACGGACGTTGAACTTCACCGTTTTGGGTTGTGATTTTCATAGCAGTCACTTCCAGTCCAATTTCGACCATCATGCGTTCGTTATTTCTCAAAGCTCAAAGAATGAAAGTTGTAGATCTCGTCGATAGCTTCGATTTGATAGGTCGCGGGACTCATAACTCCTCTCGGTTTAGAAGTTATGGTAGTTTTAGCAGAGGAGGTTCCAGCAGAAAAGTTTGTTGGCAGATTGGTATCCAGCCGGGGCTGGGCGTTTTTGTGCTTAGCACCCAGCCGGGGCTGGGTGCCTGGGAGCTTTAGCAGCTTACTATCCAGCTAGGGCTGGCTTTTACAAAAGGAAATACCCAGCCGGGGCTGGGTATACGCGAAAATGAGCGGATTTTGTCCGAATTTGAGTCCGAAAAGGATTGTTTCAAGTTGTTTGATTCAAGGACTTCCAAGAGGACTTAAAGACATGTACAAAGACTTATAAAAGGAGGGGAATAACATAGATTAGGGGAGATTAAGAGAGAATATTAGTAGATTAGAGAGCATTCTATTAAATTAGATTAGAGTAAATTAGAGAAAAACACTAGTTTTTATGAGATTTGGAGATTGATGCAACTTGGAGACCATTGAAAATTCAAAGGAGGAGCAAGAACAGAGCGTCAAATCTACAGACAATTGATTATTTCTTCTCATCTTCTTCTATCTTTATCTTTTAATGTGTATTCAATTGTGGATTCTTAGCTTTAATTCAATAATAATGAACTAATTCTTTGTTTGAGATTACAATGGATCTTATTGTGTAGTTTATTTTAATATGCTTCGTTATCAATTATTATGTTCTATTTAGAGGATTGTCTATTGTGATTTGGAATTAATTGTTTAATTGCTTGGCCATCAATTACCGTGATAATCTATATGAACTCGAGAGATGAAGTATAGATTTAGATCTAATCATGATAGCATGTGTTCAGGATTTTGTTAGTAGCTTAAACTTGATGTGTGTTAAGGAAGAGATATGCTTGACGCCATATGTAATCTTATAGAGAACTTGTTCTTAAACTTTCTTCAATTGTAATTCACATAGAGATATAGTGGGTTAGTTGATTAAGGTGTTTAACGAATTTCTATCTTAATTGTGGATTGACGTTAATACGGTATTAGTGCATCGAGAGGTGGTTAATACTACTTTAGTGTTCTTGATTAACAATTCAGGATAGAGAATAATTGATGAGAAGTGTGTTAACTTAAATGAGGCAATAAGTGAAGTTGTGATCTTAAATCTCCGTTATCTTAATTTAATTAGTGGAAGTTAATAGTAGTTTAATTTATTTAATTTGCATTTCATTCGTTTAAATAAGATTGAGTTGGTTACGGGTTAGTACTTGGTGATTTTTATTAAATAATTCTCTGTGGGAACGATACTCAACTTATCACTTTATTACTTGTTGACCACGTATACTTGCGTGTTGTGCGTAACTAGATTTTACCCTACAAGTTTTTGGCTACCACCTCTTTACGTATGCTCCTCAAATTCTTAACCAGCATGTGCTTATCTAAAGGCAAGGATCGAGCCATTACCTGCAATGCCATAAATTATAAATCAAGTGCATCTTCTCAATTTACTGATTTAGCAAGTACTATTAAAATCAACTGTACACATGAATTCTTGGTATTATTGCTTTCAGTTCATCTAGAGTTTTAGTGCGAAATTTTGGTCCTTCAATGGCCAAACCTCCTTCAGTGAGTATCTCACATTCTTTTGCAATGGCCTTGGCTGTGTTAATATTGTCACCAGTGACCATGCGCATAGTAATATTGTCACCAATGAATAAACTCTAGCTGCAGCTATATGTTGTCTAAAACTATAAAACAACCATTTATAGTAAAATATAGTCTCTGAACAACAAGAACCTATCTTGTCTGTGGTATCTTTGTTGCTAATATGATTTTTTTTATTCAGTGTTGAGTTAGATGAGGTAGATATACTTTATAGTGATTTATTAAGAGATAACGTAAGAACGTATGCACAGAAATTTATAATCTCATAAGAACATATCAGCTTAAATATTAAAAATTAAGCAGATAATAATTTAATGAATTCAAGTTAGCAACAATTCTAGATTATCGGATCATACACATAATTAACATTCCAACACAAACTCAGAGTAACAAAATAGAACATAATCCACTAAAATAAAGAGAACAAATACTTACAAGACAGTAGATACGACAGAAACTATAGCAAGAAGCCACTTTCATGTGCATATAAAATGAGCATACTAACTTTATCTTTCCTCCCACCAAGTATGTAGGTCTTCAGAACCTTATACAACGGAATGAGCAATTATACAGCTATGGAGATGCTCCTAATGGAGGCGTGGCTTTACCTTTCATACTGGTTCAGGTAAATTTGATGGGCAAATTCTTTGTTTTGCATTGTGGGGCCATGCTAAAATCCATTAGCATACTTATCCGTTATGGTTAAGGGTAGATCACTTCAATTATGCTCCTCCGACGTGGTTGAAGCTCTACCATCACCAACTTTTGTCATAGGTGAGGTCGTTAGCACCCTCAATTTATTGTTTAGTGGCATGAACTTGTTGAGCTATGTTACAAATACCTTGCTTTATTTATCTAACTGGAGGTTCATGCATTTATAATAGATTTGTAATTATCTACTATCCTCCGTTTGTATACATCTAGGTGGAAGAAGCTGGACCCTTTGTCCTCTTTGTCTGATTCGCACTCTGCTAAATGAATTACCTTCAACACAAAAGAACTAATTTCAACCTTAGAAATGGTCTCATAATGAATATTCCCTAAATTAAGAAACATCAACTAAAACTCTAGCACTTGGCTCATATAATTCATGTCGCAGTTCAATTTTACCCATCAGCTATTAAATCAGACATCAAAAAGGATTAGAAATTAAATCCAGTTGGGTAGAGCATTTTTCTCTCTTACTGATATCAAAGAGTTTTGCGAATTCCAACCAACTGAAAAGAGGAAATCCCTTGATAGAAAAAAATATAAACCACATATATTTGCTTCCAGATTGCAATAAAAAGATTAAATATTTAATTAATTAAAGAGGCAAGCTTTTGATACAAAACTAATAGTAAGCTAAAAAAATGTCTTACAGATCGAAGGTTTGAGAATTTGTTCTTGAATACTCTGAATCTATCCTTTGGGTCTGTCTGCATTTTGATGAAGTGGTAGCAGGTCCCTGACACAATGTACCACAACTAAAGAACAATTAAGCAAGCTTCAAAATTATATATTCCTAAATAATGACTTCTTCAAAAATATCTGACTTAATTCTGACGTAGATATTAATTTTTATTTCAAATAAATATAACAAATCATCTGAAAGTGGAACACTATCAAATGATACCTTACAAATTCAGAACAGGTACTCTACCGATTACCAATGAGAAAAATGGTTCCTTCACTAAAAGGGTTTTTACAACTATGTTCTTGAAGAAAGAGGCAACGTGGGATCCTGTAGAATCCAGTCCCTTTATCCGTGACGTCCATTTATGGGATCTTGTCTTTGCCATGGTGTGCTTACAGATCGAATGCTCTGATTATTCTTCGCCGAGGTCTCCTTCTTCTTTGGGTCTGATTCAGGATGTCGTCAGCTTTTTCTTCGATATTGATTTTGTGACACCCCCAAAATAGGTCCATTCCACCCAACCCATTCTGAGTTGTCAAATTCATGGTACAGAAACAACTACAACTTTTACAACCTATAAGCTGTGAGTTTGAATACAAACATTATCATCTAGACAATATCCACATGCAAATAAATCCCCATCATAATTATTGATACATAATTTTACAAAAAATGGTGAGGACTACTAAACAACTCTCTCTAGAACCTTCATTCCATACCCCTACTAGTACTCGCTACATTCTCGCCTCCTGAGAAGAAAAATGGAACAACAAGAAAAAGGGTGAGCTCAACTAGCCCAGTAAAGAATATTATGACTAAGATAATGTACAACAAATTATCCTTAGTCTTCAACAGAGAAAAATCTGATAGAATACAGTAGAAAACAAGTTTTAGATCAACAACTGCAGCGGAAACAACAATTCATTAGAAGGGTTAAGTAGAGAATAAAATCTACTAACATCTATGAATTTAAAAGTCCATCATCAATATTTTATCCCTGTAACATCAATCAATATATATCTCAAATCAAATCAAATATTCATCTTTTCACTACAGGCCAAAGATATTCATCAGTCGGTCATGTTCATCTAAACACCTGTTCATCTTTGCACTACGGGCCAAAGATATTCATCAATTGTTCATGTTCATCTCAACACATGTACATCTTTGCACTACGAGCCAAAGATATTCATAATAAAATCAACCATCTTTGCACTACAGGCCAAAGATATTCAGTAACACCATCATTTAGGACTGAGGATGATGAAAAATATTTTAAAGGAAACGAATCCAGTGAAACAAAATAACAAGTATTAATGATTCGTACTTTAAACAATTCTCATTCAAAAATACTTCATAAATAACCAGAGTGGGGTAAAATTCAAGAATGATCAAAACATGGATACAATCAAAGCTAGTGTCCAGAATAAATATTTTGGACAAAAAGAAGAAATTTTATTTTTCGGTGAATAGTGCCGTATTCATGAATAGTGCCGTATACGTGAATAGTACCGTATACGTGAATAGTAACTCCGACACCAAAAGATAGAAATTTCACAAAAACATCTTCACGTTTCATGAACAGTACTCGTGAATAGTAACTCATAAATAGTAACTCGTGAATAGTAACTCATGAATAGTAACCCCGACATGAAAAAGTTCCAAATTTGATAAGGATTTCCAATCAATAATTTGGCATAATGATATTGAAGAAATAATATCATTTTCGAATAAAATAACATCCCTTACCTCGAAAGACAGTACTTCTAGTTGAAACACCTGATATAGGCTATGACTTGAACTTTCACCGTATAGCAATACTCAAAGTATACTCAAAATACTCACAAGAATACGCTCGATAATATAGAGAGAGAAAACTTCAGTTTCTGGTGTGATTTTCAATTCTAACCTAAGCACCTATTTATAGGAAATTGCTTAGAACACCAAAGCAGAAAATTTAATAAAATATTATATATTTTTTAAAAATTCTACGCCCACTCTTCAAATCTGATTTTCAGCCATTGAACACATGCTCCCTTCTAGAAAAAATAAAATAAAAACGTTTTTTATAAAATAAATAATTAAAACTTCCAAAAATCAATTATTTCGGAGCTCCAGAACTTCAATAATTCATAATAAATAGCCCTTTTGCCAGAAAATTCGAATCTCGCGAGTTTTTATAGGAAATTCAATTCTCTACAACTTTGCAGAAGAAAGTTTTTCCAAATTCCAAACAGAAATTGACCGAAATCCATAAACGGACGATTTTACATACTATAATCAAATTTCAGTCAATAATTGTGTCCACCAACACACAAAATATGTGTTAAACATTTAATGCCACAAAAATACTCTTCCTCCACATATATTCATATATCCCACATCCATTATAAAAATATCACCGTTAATATATTATTAAAATAATATATTTAAATGAATTATTTTATCAGAAAAAGATAAAATATTAATTTTCAACAATTGTCACATTAAAAATTTTCTCCATCTATATCCACATAAAATCAATATTTTTTCTCATCATATGAATCAATAATTAATTATTCACAAATAATATTACAAAATCACAATACTGGCAACCAGGCCGTTCCCAGGAAAGAGGGGGCTTTCCAATAAAGATTTCTCCTTACTGGCGCGCAATTAGGTGACCAAACCTCTCCTTAGACAGAACTTTCTAGACATTGCCAATAATGTTATCAAATAATATTATTCAGATAATATGAATTATTGCTTCGATAATGGAAAATACTGTGTAATGACAATTATTGAAACAACAGTAATATAAAATATCAATGCAGCAATTATTGAATCAATAACATAAAATACTGAACAGTAATTACTGTAATCATTATTGAGTAATGCCTTCTTACGTAAGAATCAATAATTGGTGCAATACCGTGTGCTACTGTGCAACAACGCGTATTACTATGTTTTAACCACCGGGTATTCCAACAGTATTAACGGTAACAACTACGCCATTTTTTATGAACAACTTATACTTGTCGTTTTCTTCATCCAATCGCTTTCCGTTATGGGCCCACAAAAGAATGCGCCGTCGTACGAATATTCCCCGACAGCAAGAATATTCCACGACCAAACGAATATTCCCCGACAACAATGAATATTTTATAATCACCTGCTTTTTTAAAATATTTGCGCATTTTACCCATAACTAACCACATTAATCAAATTCACCCTTATAAAATAAATAAAGGAAAAAAAAATTTCGGGGTCTTACAACCCCCCCTCCTTATGAAATTTCGTCCTCGAAATTGACGTACGTACCTGGTGTTTCGAAAGGGTAAAGATACCTCAATTTTATTTCCGTTTCCAACTCCCAGGTCATTTCCTCAATAGCATGGTTTCTCCACAAAACTTTAACTTGTGGTATGACCTTCGTGCGTAGGACGTGCTCCTTCCCATCCAACATCTTGACAGGTACCTCCTCGTACGTTAAGTCTTCGGCTATTTTGTCTGGTTCTAACTCAATAACATAATTCGAGTCGTCCACATCAGTACATAAAAAAACGTTATAAACACGCGACATACTTGGCGGTAAAACGAGTCTATAGGCCACAGTTCCTATTCGATCGAGAATTTCAAATGGATTAATAAATCAAAGGTTTGAGCTTTGCTCACATCGCCAATTCTCGCTTTTGGAATTACAACTTCTTGTACCTGCTTCTTCAAATTCATCAGCTCCGGTGTGTAGCTTGAACAACTTTAACTTTATCGATTAAAGTCGATTATACTCGTATATCATCACGTGTGTACCTAGAGTTTTTATCTCCATCTCTATTATTTATAAATTATACGAAATTAGTCTTTGAAAATATCGTACTCATACTCGTATACGATCTTCTACTCAACACGTCAGCTACCACGTTCGCTTTTCTAAGACGGTATGGTCAGAACATGTGCCGAAATGAGTCTCCTCTTGAGTTCTTCGAAGCTCTTCCCACATTCCTTGCTCCATTCGAATTTTGTATCTCTACGAGTCAGCTGCGTTAATGGATTAGTGATTCGAGAATATCCTTCAACGAATCTCCGATAATAACCAACTAAGCCTAGAAAGCTACGTATTTCGATTACCGACTTAGGTTGCTCTCAACTGCGACTCATATCCCAACCTTGGATAGCACGTTAAAATGACACCTATCAGTTTACTATCACATGAATATTGTGTCCCCTACGAAGAGTCTGGCTTCGGTGCATTCCACAAAGGAAGTCACAAGATAAAGGCTCGGGTACCAAATTCTATAGTTGAATTTTTAACTCCTGAAGTTCAATAGGAGCCATTCGATATGAGATTTTAGAAATGGGTTTTGTACCGGATTCAAAGTCGATACAAAATTTAATATCATGCTCTGGGAGTAAGCCAAGAAATTCTTCAGGAAATACATTAGGAAATTCACTAACAACAGAAATATCATTCAAATTTGATGTACTTTTGTTCAAGTCCATGACATGGGCTAAGAAAACATGACATCCATTTTTCAATAAACGAATGACTTCATGGCTTGATATAAAAATGATTGACTTCAATGGTTTGATTGCTTGAGTTCAAATATCAGGTTGCTTAGGAATATGAAAACTAACAACCTTACAAAAGTAATTAATTTTGGCATGATGAGTAGTTAACCTTAAAATCACATCAAAAGCAAATATCTCTATAGAAATAAGGTTAACAGGTAATGTGATAGTGCCAACTTGAATCAAGCAAGATTTCTAAACAACGGATGTAATGAAAGTTTCTCCTAACGGAGTCTCCATAAATAGGTCAAAGTCTAATTTCTCCGTAGTCAAGTTCAAACGTTGAACGCAAGCAAGAGAGATAAAAGAATGGGTAGAATCGGTACCTAGTAAGGTATAAACTTCGCAAGAATTATAATTAACTAACCCGTGCTAACTTCGTTCGGGTTCCTCGCATTTTGATCGGTCACGACAAACGCTCTTCCAGGAACCGTTGACTTTGACTTTTCTGGGATAGCATTTTGAATCACCGTCCCCGCTGGAATTGGTTTCGCTACCGTACAATCTCGAGCGATATGTCCTTCCTTTCCACAATTATAGCATACCTTGAACTGTTGTGGGAAGTTTGGGCTGATATGTCCCTCTTTTCCGCATTTGTAACATACGACCGGTGGTCTTTCTCCTCCCTTGGAACCAGTTGTTGCTGGTGCTGACGTCTTCATATGGTCGTTGTTGAATCTCCTCTTTTTAAAATCTCCTCCCAACTCGCTTCTTCTATTTTCATGGCCGTGATTACCACCAGAGTGGTTACCACTTTTGCCCGTATTCTTCTTTCTTCGCAGGTTATCGTTGTTCTGATGACTGCTGTCACCAGTATGATCCTGGTTATGGTCCCTCGGTTGAACGTACTCGTTATCTCGCTCTAACAACTGAGCCCTGTTGACAACATCTGAATAGATAGAAAATTTATGAGAAATGAGATACTGACGTATGTCGGGTTTCAAACCTCTCAAAAACATTCGCGTCATACGTTCCTTATTCTCCACCAAATGAGGTGCAAACCTGGATAACTCCGCGAACTTCGCCTCGTACTGGGACACCGTCATGTTATTCTGCTCTAGTCTAATAAACTCCACTTCCTTCATATGGTGAATACTTTCAGGAAAGTATTTTTCGTTGAAAAGTTTCTGAAACGTCTCCCATGACATGCTGAGTGCGGCTGGATATGTACGCTTCACAGACTCCCACCAGTAGTCTGCCTCGCCACGGAACATAAAGGTAGCGAATGGAACCTTCTGTTCCTCCTTGCATCCCAAGACATCGAATATCTTGGTAATTTGCTTGACCCATATTTCCGCCATGATCGGATCGGGCTTTCTCTTGAATTCTGGTGGTCCCAACTCTTTGAACTGCTTGGCTGTGACCACCCGTGAATTGCTATCATTTCCTCTTGTATTTTGAACACGAGTCTCCCTCGTCTGATTTTGCATGAACTGTAAAAAGCTCCTAAACATCCCGTCGTTCATCGTCTGCTCAGTGGTGTTGTTCACAGGAGGTACATTGCCAGCCTGTTGCTCGTTCTCCTCATTGGTAAGTACATGCATCTCCACGGTCTCATTTACTCCACTGTTAACATTCTCAGTCGACATTCTCAAATACTGTCATAAAACAAGGGTTAATTAAACAATTTAACAAATCACATATTACCCCTATATAGTGACCAACTAACAAATAAGCTTAGGTAGGATACACTAGCGAAGGATTTACTCATCTCTCCCCTCCTAGTTCTATTCCTCGATCTCCGTCAGAGATCTTATCCCTAAGCTCTAATACCAACTATGACACCCCCAAAATAGGTCCATTCCACCCAACCCATTCTGAGTTGTCAAATTCATGGTACAGAAACAACTACAACTTTTACAACCCATAAGCTGTGAGTTTGAATACAAACATTATCATCTAGACAATATCCACTTGCAAATAAATCCCCATCATAATTATTGATACATAATTTTACAAAAAATGGTGAGGACTACTAAACAACTCTCTCTAGAACCTTCATTCCATACCCCGACTAGTACTCGCTACATTCTCGCCTCCTGAGAAGAAAAATGGAACAACAAGAAAAAGGGTGAGCTCAACTAGCCCAGTAAAGAATATTATGACTAAGATAATGTACAACAAATTATCCTTAGTCTTCAACAGAGAAAAATCTGATAGAATACAGTAGACAACAAGTTTTAGATCAACAACTGCAGCGGAAACAACAATTCATTAGAAGGATTAAGTAGAGAATAAAATCTACTAACATCTATAAATTTAAAAGTCCATCATCAATATTTTATCCCTGTAACATCAATCAATATATATCTCAAATCAAATCAAATATTCATCTTTGCACTACAGGCCAAAGATATTCATCAGTCGATCATGTTCATCTAAACACCTGTTCATCTTTGCACTACGGGCCAAAGATATTCATCAATTGTTCATGTTCATCTCAACACCTGTACATCTTTGCACTACGAGCCAAAGATATTCATAATAAAATCAACCATCTTTGCACTACAGGCCAAAGATATTCAGTAACACCATCATTTAGGACTGAGGATGATGAAAAATATTTTAAAGGAAACGAATCCAGTGAAACAAAATAACAAGTATTAAGGATTCGTACTTTAAACAATTCTCATTCAAAAATACTTCATAAATAACCAGAGTGGGGTAAAATTCAAGAATGATCAAAACATGGATACAATCAAAGCTAGTGTCCAGAATAAATATTTTGGACAAAAAGAAGAAATTTCATTTTTCATTGAATAGTGCCGTATTCATGAATAGTGCCGTATACGTGAATAGTACCGTATACGTGAATAGTAACTCCGACACCAAAAGATAAAAATTTCACAAAAACATCTTCACGTTTCATGAACAGTACTCGTGAATAGTAACTCATGAATAGTAACTCGTGAATAGTAACTCATGAATAGTAACCCCGACATGAAAAAGTTCCAAATTTGATAAGGATTTCCAATCAATAATTTGGCATAATGATATTGAAGAAATAATATCATTTTCGAATAAAATAACATCCCTTACCTCGAAAGACAGTACTTCTAGTTGAAACACCGGATATAGGCTATGACTTGAACTTTCACCGTATAGCAATACTCAAAGTATACTCAAAATACTCACAAGAATACGCTCGATAATATAGAGAGAGAAAACTTCAGTTTCTGGTGTGATTTTCAATTCTAACCTAAGCACCTATTTATAGGAAATTGCTTAGAACACCAAAGCAGAAAATTTAATAAAATATTATATATTTTTTAAAAATTCTACGCCCACTCTTCAAATCTGTTTTTCAGCCATTGAACACATGCTCCCTTCTAGAAAAAATAAAATAAAAACGTTTTTTATAAAATAAATAATTAAAACTTCCAAAAATCAATTATTTCGGAGCTCCAGAACTTCAATAATTCATAATAAATAGCCCTTTTGCCAGAAAATTCGAATCTCGCGAGTTTTTATAGGAAATTCAATTCTCTACAACTTTGCAGAAGAAAGTTTTTCCAAATTCCAAACAGAAATTGACCGAAATCCATAAACGAACGATTTTACATACTATAATCAAATTTCAGTCAATAATTGTGTCCACCAACACACAAAATATGTGTTAAACATTTAATGCCACAAAAATACTCTTCCTCCACATATACTCATATATCCCACATCCATTATAAAAATATCACCGTTAATATATTATTAAAATAATATATTTAAATGAATTATTTTATCAGAAAAAGATAAAATATTAATTTTCAACAATTGTCACATTAAAAATTTTCTCCATCTATATCCACATAAAATCAATATTTTTTCTCATCATATGAATCAATAATTAATTATTCACAAATAATATTACAAAATCACAATACTGGCAACCAGGCCGTTCCCAGGAAAGAGGGGGCTTTCCAATAAAGATTTCTCCTTACTGGCGTGCAATTAGGTGACCAAACCTCTCCTTAGACAGAACTTTCTAGACATTGCCAATAATGTTATCAAATAATATTATTCAGATAATATGAATTATTGCTTCGATAATGGAAAATACTGTGCAATGACAATTATTGAAACAACAGTAATATAAAATATCAATGCAGCAATTATTGAATCAATAACATAAAATACTGAACAGTAATTACTGTAATCATTATTGAGTAATGCCTTCTTACGTAAGAATCAATAATTGGTGCAATACCGTGTGCTACTGTGCAACAACGCGTATTACTATGTTTTAACCACCGGGTATTCCAACAGTATTAACGGTAACAACTACGCCATTTTTTATGAACAACTTATACTTGTCGTTTTCTTCATCCAATCGCTTTCCGTTATGGGCCCACAAAAGAATGCGCCGTCGTACGAATATTCCCCGACAGCAAGAATATTCCACGACCAAACGAATATTCCCCGACAACAATGAATATTTTATAATCACCTGCTTTTTTAAAATATTTGCACATTTTACCCATAACTAACCACATTAATCAAATTCACCCTTATAAAATAAATAAAGGAAAAAAAAATTTCGGGGTCTTACAGATTTGCAGGCAAAAACTTCCCCTGAAGCTTTATCAGTGCACACATACGTCACCCCAAATTTGTCGCGACCCAGTTCATCTCTCAGTGAATACGAAATGATCCCTGATTTAGGGGAATTTGAATGTATAATTACAAATCTAGAGGAATTAGAGGATTGTATTTAGCGTGTCAGTTGTTATTTTAGATGCGGGTTTTTCAAAGAGTATTTTTGTCGAGGATAATAAAGTGCATTAAAAAGGAGGACAGATGTCAACATATGTAAAAGGACAGATGTCAATAAATTGTGTCATTTACTGTGATTTAGTATATATAATAGATTATGTTCCACAAAAAAAGAGTCCCACTCTATTTATGATAATATAAAAAGATAGTGTCCTCTAGTTTATCATTACAATTGTATTATGATGCAACCAATATCAATGAAGCACTCATCATTTTTAGGGATAAATATGAAAGGAAAATTTATTTTTAGGGTAGTTCTACACGGACAGGTCCACTGACCGGAATATTGGACAGGTCAAATTTTTTTTTTCTTGTGACTCCTAAAAAATATATAGTATTTATTTTAATTGAAATTTTTATAGAATACAGTTTTTTTAAGTGTAATTTGAATACATATACAATACAATATTGAACAGTCTGTTTAATACTGTATTGCATATATATCCAAATTACACCTAAAAACACTGTATTCTGTAAAAATTTCAATTAAAATAAATATTATATATTTTTTTGGGAGTAACAAGTAAAGGAAAAAAACTGACATGTCCAATATTCCGGTCCAGTGGACCTGTCCGCCTAGACATATTGTTATTTTTAATATTTGTAAAATTTTCAAATGAGACTCTATGTGAAATAGACGAAGTATCAGCCAATTAGCATATTAAGTTAATACTATCTCCGTCCCACAATAAGTGCTTTTTTAGGCTTAATATTTTTTTCCAAAATAAGTGATGTGTTAGAACTCCAATACAATTTTTACAATATTTTCTCATATATGCCCTTGTGCATTCAATGGTATTTATTGCATCTCACCATCACTACAATTAAATGACACACATTAACTCTTCAACTTCAAAAAAAATATATTAAGGGTATTTTTGTCATTTTAATTTATGTATTGGTATGTGTGATTTAAGCTAAAAAAGCACTTATTATGGGACGGATGTAGTAACAAATATCAACAAGCCAGCTGTTAAACATTTAATGTGATAGAATGGAAGCAAAGTGATTATATAAATTAGTCCATGCCATGCCTATTTGAACATTAAATATCAGCCTGTCAACTTTAATGATCAATCTATTAAGTGCCTAAAGTATGGTTGTTTAAAATTAAATTCAACAAGTATATAATATATTATATACTAGCTGGGTCCTGTGCCTCCGGCACTGTATGGACAATATGATTTATCTCAAACTTTGAACGACTAAAATAATTTATTGAGTGAGCGGAAAATTTAAATTCATTTGTATTTTATTAAATTATTATTAGATTATTAGATAGATAGATGTATTTTATTAGATAGATGTATGAACGGTGGAATTTATCTCAAACTTTGGACGACCCAGATGATTTATTGAATGAGCGGGAAATTCAAAATCATTTGTATTTTATTAGATAGATTGTATTTTATTAAATTATTATTAGATTATTAGATAGATATATGTATTTTATTAGATAGATGTATGAACGGTGGGATTTGTCTCAAACTTTGGACGACCCAGATGATTTATTGAATGAGCGGAAAATTTAAAATCATTTGTATTTTATTAGATAGACTAGCTGGGTCCTGTGCCTCCGGCACTGTATGGACAATATGATTTATCTCAAACTTTGAACGACCAAAATAATTTATTGAGCGAGCGGGAAATTTAAAGTCATTTGTATTTTATTAAATTATTATTAGATTATTAGATAGATAGATGTATTTTATTAGATAGATGTATGAACGGTGGGATTTATCCCAAACTTTGGACGGTCCAGATGATTTATTGAGTGAGCGGAAAATTTAAAATCATTTGTATTTTATTAGATAGATGGTAAATTAGAGTACAATACACACTTATCACGTCGCAATAGAATGGAAGCAGCCACTTGAATCAACAGACAACAATGAACACATCAGAAGGAGAAGAGAGGGAAGAATACAGAAGGGAGAGAAGAGAAACTTATACTAATTGTTTATTTAAGCTTTGACGTGCTCAGATGCTGTATAGTTAGATAGTTCGAATTTAAAATGTTTTGTGGATCACTTAGAAGTATTTGCATGCCTATATATGGTATATAATTTCATTTCCTCTTTCTATACCTTATCAATACTTATATATACGATCTCAATTTGAAATAGACTCTTAATCAATTTAAGCCAATTTCGTTCAATTTGACTGAGTTATTTACCGAGTTGATCTAACCTCTCCCTCTCCCTCTCCCTCTCCCTCTCTTCCTCTCCCTCTCCCTCTCCCTCTCTTCCTCTCTTCCTCTCTTCCTCTCTTCCTCTTCCTCAGCAACGATCCGTCCTTATCCTCAATTTCAACGTGCGATGGAAGGTGAGGGGTCTTCCACAACTATTCCTCTCCTTTTCTCTGTCCATACCCCCCCTCTCACTCTCTCTCTCCCATCCCATCTGTCGTCTTTCTCACAAGCACCGAGTCACTGGGAGAGAGATAGAGAACCAGGAGCAACCGACAACTTCCATGAGAAGAAGCTTGAAACGAAAGCTTATGAAGTAACCGAACAAGATATCAACGTATTTTCTCTCTTCTCTGACCAAGATCTCATTTAAAAAGTTCGTGCTCAAGTCAAAATCCTCGACTCCACTTTCTCATCGATCGAAGCAGATCGAGCTTCAGCCAAGTCGGTAAATCCCCTCCAAAACAATCGCCAACTACAACTCCTTCGAAGCAGAACAAGGCTTCTCAGAATCCCGTGGATACTAATTCCGTTTCTCAGAGGTCAGTTTCTCTATTTATCCTAATTTTATGTTTCCTTTTGGGTTTTCAGAAAAAAAACTTAAACCTATAGTATCTCATTTTTAGGGTTCTTCTACTTTTTCAATTACCACCCGTGGGTTTCTCTTTCCAATTTTCCAATTTATTTCCTTGAAAATGAGTCGTTAAAATTCGATTACCTGTGCGAATTATGTACGGCAATGGAGCTAGAAGCAATATAATTTCGGTTTCAGCATTTCATTATTCATTGGAATACGTGTATGTAATCTTAATTTTCTTAAACACCCATTATAAATCAATTCAATTTTATCATATTTTTACCATTTCAGATAATATGAACTTGAGTGTTAATTATTGTTTGGGTTGTGGCTCAGTTTCTTAAAATTCTTCTCCAAGGAGAAATGTAAGTTTTTAATGGTTTGCACATTCCGTATACACATATTTGTACTGCAGATTGATTTGACTGTTTGTTGAGTTGTTTTTTATATATGTTTAATTAGGTGTAGGAGATATAGATTTAAAAAATTATAGGTTTAAAGACTGAAGTGTGTATATGCTAAATTTCACCGGATTCGGTATGGATTTCTGTTTTTGGTCTTACACTCAAAATTACGATGAAAAGTTAACCTACGATCAGCAATGATAATCAATATCTTTCATATACCTTTTTTCAGTTGTATATCAACAACAATGTGGTTGATCTTCATGCTGGCTATTTACGGTTTGAATGGTTATTTTTCAACTCCTATGGTTCTATTGTGAACTGCAGGTTAAAATACTCAGGATGCTTTTGAAATCAAGATTTCGGACAAGAAAGAAAGAGGAAGCAGATCTGTTCTTTATGCCTACTTATGCTAAATGCGTTCACATGTCTGGTGGTCTGAATGACAAAGAGATTAATCAGACTTTTGTGAAGGTAATACAACTTTAAAAATGCTTGGAAATAATTAAATTGATAGAGTGAAAGCTAACTTAAGTACTTTGATGCTATGTTTGCATTAATACAGTAATACACAAGTCACTAATCATGTTTGTATCATAAATTTTATGATTGTTTTGGATTACAATATTGAGTTGCGAGATTGATTTCTGTGCAATTTTAGAGTATTATAATATTAATTATAACTGGAAATGTGTAAATATGGTTGATTATCTTTTATATTGATTTCATATTTGTTACCATTTAATCAAGGAAACACATACAAAAGAGGCGGGTTTTATTGACAAAACAAGGAAAACAAAATACGTAAAAGATGGTTAGTTGTAATCATATTCATAACTTTTCCTTTCAGGTCTTAAGTCAAATGCCCTATTTCAGGTTATCCGGTGGCCGCAACCACATATTCGTCTTTCCAAGGTATCATCACTGTTTAGTTTTAATCAGTTATTTTTCAAATCAGTAGTAGTATCGTGATACTTCTGTGTACACTTGCATCTATGCCAAATACAAATTAAAATTTTGTGTTGGAATATACTTTCAAGGGTTGAGGGTATAGTGATATGATAAATTTATGATTATGCCTAAGGTCAAATTCTATCTTAAAGGGGAATTCCTGAAACACCAAATATTTAAGGTTTTTGTAGGGGGAACCATAAATCTGACATCTTTGTTAAATTGATACTCATCCCACATGTGGCCTTTGTGTTTTGTGTTCATATGAATTGAATTTCAGTTGGGTTATTGAATATAATATTGGGATTGTAATGTGGTATTCTTTGCCAAGTTGTTATGGACTAATAGAGTCATTTGTTTGATTAAGAATTAAGGGATGTAAATTTTTAGTTTAGTATGTAAAAATCTATTATGGAATTGTTATATCATTTTTTGAAATACTTTTCATATTAGAAGCATTTGAAAGGTTTTTGGCTGAAAAGAGAGTAAACCTTTTTGAGTGGGGGAATGGGGGAAGCAGAACAGGCATGTGCTGTTTCAGTGGGCATAGTTGGCTGTTGATTAAACAATATTTTTTTATTTAGGCTACTGCATAGCCTTGAATACATATTATGGATAAGCAATCAGATTTGTTTTTTTATCCAAAATCTGTGTTCCCACATGACAAGTTGGAGGAGAACTATTTTTGCTTAGCTTTTTATGTCAGGTATATCCATATACTGAATGTGCTACTGTCATACTCTAAATGTGATACTGTTATACTCTCTCGCAGGTTTAACACATTTAGCTTTTGCTTTGGGATATGAGGCAGGTATCAACAAGTGCCCAATTAACGACAATTTTGGGATATGGGTCGTCATCATATCTTGAATTCAATATTAGTTTCCAAGCAAGTTTCAGTATATTTTAATATCCTTTTAATTGTTCTCATCAATTATGTTAAAATGTGTGAAATTTGTACATGTATTTTTATTTTTATTTATTTTGTGGGTATGCAGGGGAATTGAAGAAAATGATGGCAGTGCCAACTGGTGTGCACCATGAAGACCAGAAAATGATATTTAAAGATAAGGAGAGAGATTGAAGAACATTTCTTGATGTTGCTGGTGTAAAAGATGGATCAAAAATTCTGTTAATTGAGGATGTAATTCACAAAGAAAGACGTTATCTTGAAATACGCAGAAATGCAACAATGGACAAGGCATCAATGGAGATTGCAGAAATTAATTTGGAAGTGGACAAATTTGCTAAATAGGTAAGATATTCATCCATGAAAAAAAGGTTTTATTTCTTTTTACTTAAATATTTTTATTTTGATGATTTTTGATCAAAATTTTGAATTTAATGAATTGGGTAGGTTGCAAATTTGGAAACAAAAATTTGTGGTGGCAAGAGAGTTGTGGAGAAAGTGATACTGAATTTGATTGATCAACTGATGACTCAATTGATTAAACTGGATTAAATTGTTGCTGATGGAGATGTAAAACTAAGGAGATTGCAGGCATTTCAATTTTCATATCCAAATGTTTTTAGATTTTTTTTTCTCTATATTAATGTAAAATCTAAAGATTAATGAATCCATGTTGTTTTATGGATATATTCCTAAAGATTAATGTAAAACCGTAATTGCAATGATTTCAGTGGTGAATGTTTCTAAATGGGTCTTATTTTTTGTCTTTGGGTGGATGCGAAAAATTAATTTGCTTTGATTATGGTAATGAAAATGCTTGGCTGGATAAAATTTAGAAAAGATTTGTTTGTCCATATCTTCAAATGGGTTGGCAATTACTGAAATTGATGATCTTGAAATACTGGAGTCGTATTCCTAGTGATTTTTTTTTAAAATAATTGTTGAGTACTCCTGATTAGTGATTTGGGCTCTTACATCCTATGCTACAGGTCTGTCAGAGCAGTTCAGGCAGCATTGAGTTGCATAAGAAAAGTCATGCATGAAATGCAGCTGGGGTCCAGACCCAAATTGGTTTTGGTTTCAGATAGCCCCTCTGTTGTAAATGACATCAAATCAATTTTAAAGGATTTTGCAGAGGTATTAATCAAGTGTCATACTGTCAACCATTATTTGGTCTTTGTGGGCAGCATAAAGTATTCCTCTTTTCAATTTTAGATGCTGAATTCCTTGCAATTTCAAGTGTGGTTGATTTCAAGTTTTGCATCTCATTGTGTTTTTACCCCCCTTGAAAAAATTTCATTAATTTGTTAGGTTGAATGAAACTTGTATATTTCATTGAGAAGGAGAGGATGTTGCTATCATCATTGTCTCATGTTCAATCCATATATGCCCATTAATTTTGAGAATTTTTTATTCAATTTTCAACTATTAATTTTTTGTTGTTTTAATGCCACATCAATTGCATCCTTAGAATCTCATTTTTATTTGTTTATTTACTTGCTTTGCATGCTGCTGGTGGTTGCATTTGTTACATTTGGAAATCATTAATCAATAGCGGCTTTGCATCACTAAATGTGAGAAGCAATCAGTATTTTACATTTTCAATATATTTGTCATTTTGTTAACTTTACATATATAGTAAATGCATTCTCTAGGTTTTTTACCACAGTCAACATATGTAATTGTTTATTTCATTTTATTATCTTAGATAACTCAATTGTGATAAATTTGCTTCACGAAAGAATGCTATTGAAAAGTCTTTTAAAAAATTATTAGAAAAAATATCATTCTCATCGCATAATTAACAAATTATTCAATATATTCTTCTAACTAGCCTGTGCATTGCACGAGTTATTAACTAATATATAGGGTTATTAACTAGTATATATAAGTCCGCAAGGAGATAAATTGGTAATCAATTAAAAAAAATTAGTGAATTAATTCGGTTGGTCATCACACAAAATGTAATCAATATTTGAGTTGACCTGTAAATATATTTTACTCGATATTTGAGCTGACCCATAATTCATGTTGGGTTGATTTGAATGGTTCTCTGATTTGTTGCATCTGACTTGCAAGATATATATAGAATCAATCTGAGCTCTCTTATGGAATTACTAATCTTTAGTAGCTTTTCGTTTTCTGCTAATAATAAATGTCTACACAAATTAATTTTCCTAATTCAAAGAGCAAGGCATGCATATATGTAGTGGTGAAGTCACAAGTGATACGTCTCCTTTTTCTACAACATATTTACTATACATACACCTTGCTTCCCTAAAAAAGTGTTGGTTTGCAGAAAGAAACAAAAACATACAAACAATCATATTGTAAAACAGAGGAAACATAACATACATCGAATTTAAAATTTTTCCGCAATCTCAAGAATCACCTTATGAAATATTATTAATCAAGGAAGGTGTTAACGCCTGATTTTGTACGCCTGACGAAATCACCAAAACAGCAGGCCAAAATAGCGCCAACGGTTGATGGAGTAATTGTTGTGAAATCAAACTCACGAAATACACTCACATAAACATAAAAAAATATAAAGTATGAATACAAGAATTTACGTGGAAACCCAATTGGGAAAAAACCACGGAGAGAGAGAGAGAGAGTAATCCACTATAATAATATTGAGAGTACAAGTTGTGTATTTGTGTTGTATCTCTTGTGTCATATGATATTCTCTTCTATTGTGTTTTTTTCTTTAACCATAGCTTGTAACCGTATATATAGAAGTAACCTCCACCTGCATCCAACTAGGAGAAGAATTCTTTGTCCCTCCAAATAAGGAAATACAATCCTATTTTAATAAGGACTCTTCCACTGTCATAATAAATACATATGAGCCATCACCAGATCCGGACCATTAAATAGATTGGGCTGCACCATGGCTAGACCCAAATAATCACACTCCAACATTGCCCCCAGTCTCTTATTTATAAGGAACTTATAAATGAGAGAGTATACAAATTTATCCCAACAAAATGACCATATTTTCCGAAAACAAAATATCACACCTGAACTCCATGTGCCGAATTAAAATTGTTGGCTCCCAATATCGCTGCCCCACTCCTCTTGTTCACTCATAAGATAGATAAACAATTTCCCTTATTACTACCGAAGATATAAAGAATCAACCTTATCACAACCGAATATATAGAGAACCAACCTTATCACAACCGAACCAACCTTCGCAAGAGTTTATGATTAGTTTACCCGTGATCACCTCGTTTGGGTTCCTCGCATTTTGGGCAGTCACGACAAACGCCATTTCAGGAACCACCAACTTTGACTTGTCCGGGACAGCCTTTGGGGTCACCATCCCCGTTGAACTTGGTTTCGTAACAAAACAATCTATAGCTATATGACCTTCCTTTCCACAGTTATAACACACTTTGGATTGTTGTGGGCAGTTTGGGTTGATGTGTCCCTTTTTCCCGCATTTATAACAAACGACTGGTGCTCGTTCTCCTCCCCTAGAAACAACTGATGTTTGTGATGACGTCTTCACTTTATCATTATTGGACCTTCTCTTTTTAAAATCTCCCCCTGACTCACTTCTTCTACCATCATGGCCACGATTACCACCAGAGTGGTTACCGCTTTTGTCCGAATGTTTTCTTCCCCGTTGGTTGTCATTGCTCCATTGACTGCTGCCATCGGTATGACCCTGGTTGTGGTCCCTTAGTTGAACATACTCATTATCTCGCTCTAATAATTGAGCCCTGTTTACAACATCTGAATATATAGAAAATTTATGAGAGATAAGATATTACCAAATCTCGGATTTTAGACCTCTCAGAAACATCCTCGTCATTCGTTCCTCATTCTCCACCAAATGAGGTACAAACATGGATAACTCTACAAACATTACCTCGTATTGGGACACCGTCATATTGTTTTGTTCCAGTCTAATAAACTCTACCTCCTTCATATGACGAATACTTTCAGGAAAGTACTTGTCATTAAACAGTTTCTAAAATGTTTTCCAAGACATGTTGAGTGCGGCTGACTGGGTACGCTTCACAGACTCCCACCAGTAGTCTGCCTCACCACGAAACATAAATGTGGCGAATGGAACCTTCTGTTCCTCCGTGCATCCCAAGACATCAAATATCTTGGTAATTTGCTTGACCCACGTTTCCGCCTTGATCGGATCCGGCTTTCTCGCAAATTCTGGTGGTCCCAACTCTTTGAACTTCTTGGTTGTGACAAGCCGCACATTGCTATCATTTTCACCCATATTTTGTACTCGAGTCTTCCTCGTCTGATTTTGCATGAACTGCAAAAAGCTTCTAAACATCCTATCATTCATCATTTGTTCGGTAGTGTTGTTTACAAAAGGAATATTTCCTTCCTGTTGCACGTTTTCCTGGATGGTGATTAAAGGTGTCTCCACGATCTCATTCACTCCATTGTTAATATTTCCAGCTGCCATTCTCAAATACTGCCACAAAACAAGGGTTAATTAACAAATTAACATATCACATATTAACCATATGCTCTGACTGACCAACCAAATAAACTTAGGTATGACACACTAGCGAATGATTACTCGTCTCTCCCCTCCTAGTTCTATTCTCCGATCTCCGCCAGAGACCATACCCCTAAGCTCTGATACCAACTGTGACGCCCCCAAAATATGTATACATCACCTATTTTGAGTCGCCAAATACATGGTACAGAAACAAATACAACTTCAGTAATACAATTGTCGTGCAAAATACGATAACACATATACTTTGAGTTTGAATACAAATATTGTCTAATACACAGTATACAAACTCAAAAGGAATCCTCATTATAATTATTGATACACTATTTTACAAAATAGTGAGGACTACTAAAACAACTATCCTGAACCATCACTCCATACCCCGGCTAGTTCCTGCTATGTTCTCACCTCTTGAGAAGAAAAATGGAACAAAAAAGAAAATGGTGAGCTCAACTTGCCCAGTAAAAAATATTATGACTAAGATAATATACAATACATTATCATTAGTCTTCAACAGGGAAAATCTGATAGAACATAATAGACAACAAGTTTTAGATCAACAACTACAGTGGAAACAACAATCCATTAGAAGAGTCAAGTAGAGAATGAATTCTACTATCTTCTAAGATTTAAAAGTCCATCATCAATATTTTATACATGTAACATCAATCAATATACATCTTGAATCAAATATTCATCTGTTCACTACAGGCCAAAGATATTCATTTGTATCCCCAGTTGGTCATGTCCATCTCAACACCTGTTCATCTTTGCACTACGGGCCAAAGATATTCATCAGTTAATCATTCATCTTTGCACTACAGGCCAAAGATATTCAGTAATATCATCATTTAGGACTGAGAATGATGAAAAATATCTTTAAAAAAATGAATTCAGTGAGACAAAAGGATAAATATTAGGGATTCATATTACAGTTTATCTAAGCTCAATAATACTCCATAATAACCAATTGTGAAGCAGAATTCAAAAATAAAGATTAAAATATGGATACAATCAAAGATAGTAATTATAATAGACATCTTGGATAAAAAGTAGAAAATTTCATTTTTAGGTGAATAGTGCCGTATACGTGAATAGTGCCGTATACGTGAATAGCAACCCCGACATAAAAAGGTACAAATTTCACAATAAAATTTATATCAATATTTTGGCATAATGATATTGAAGAAAATAATATCATTTATGAAGAAAATAACACCCCTTACCTCAAAATAATAGTACTTCTGATCGGAATATCGGTATAAGGCTGAAGGAAACTTGCACTAAATAACAACTCACAATGTGAGACCTCGAATTTTATGAATAAAGATTTAATTTTCTCAAAATATTTTTTTGAATATTAAGGAGTAAATTTGATATAATGTTATAGTTGTGGGTAATATTTTTAAATTTTACAAAATAAGCAAGTGGTTATAAAAAAATCATATTATCGGGGAATATTCATTTGGTCATGGCGTAATTGTTACCGTTAACACTGTTGGAATACTTGGTGGTTAAAACACAGTAGTACGCGGTGTTGCACAGTAGCACACGGTATTGCACCAATTATTGATTCTTACGTAAGAAGACACTACTCAATAATTGTTACAGTAATTACTGTTTAATATTTTATTTTATTGATTCAATAATTGCTACGTTGATATTTTATATTATTGTTGTTTCAATAATTGTCACTACACTATATTTCCCATTATCAGATCAATAATTCATATTATTTTAATAATATTACTAGATAACATTATTGACAATGTCTAGAAAGTTCTGTCTAAGGAGAGGTTTGGTCACCTAATAGCGAGACAGTAAGGAGAAATCCTTATTGGAAAGCCCCCTCTTTTCTGGGAACAGCCTGGTTGTCAATATTGTAATTCTGTAATATTATTTGTGAATAATTAATTATTGATTTATATGATAAGGAAAATATTCATTTTATGTGGATATAGATGGAGAAAATTTTTACTGTGACAATTATTGAAAATTGATATTTTATCTTTTCTGATAAAATAATTCATTTAAATATATTATTATATTATAATAATATAATAATGGTGATATTTTTATAATGACTGTGGGATATATGAATAAATAAGGAGGAAGAATATTTTTGTTACTAAAAATATTTAAAACATGTTTTTCATGTTTTGTGGACCCCATTTCTTGACTGAAATTTGATTATAGCCTGTAAAATTGTCCGTATGAGGATTTCGGTTAATTTCTGTTTGGAATTTGGAAAAACTTAAACTTAAAAAGTTGTAGAGAATTGAATTTTCTATGGGATGGACATAAGATTCGAATTTTTCTGATAAAAGGACTATTTATTATGAATTATTGAAGTTTCGGAATAATTAATTTTTGGAGTTTAAAATGTTTTTTTAGAAAAACATTTTTTCCATTTGGTGGGCCCCACTTGCACATGTTAATTGCTGAAATCAGATGTCTTTGGTGTGCGTAGGAAATTTATTAAAAAATAATAATATTTTATTAAATTTTCTGCTTTAGTGTTCTAAGCATTTTTCTATAAATAGGGTGTTTAGTTAGAATTGAAATTCACACCAGATACAAATTTTCTTTCTCTATATATTGTCGAGCGTATTTTTGTGAGTATTTAGATACTTTGAGAGTTGTTATTCAGTGTAAGTTTCTTTCAGTGTTATATCCGATATTCAGCCAGAAGTACTATTCTTTTGAGGTAATGGATATTATTTTTGTTCAGTATTCGTATAAAATAATATTTTCTTTCATACTCTGTAATATGTAAGTAATATTATTTCTTTTCAGATTTCGAATTCTATACTCATTTTGTTAAGTTTTGGCTTCTATACTCCATGAAATTAGTAGAATATCCTTGATATTTGCGCTTCATCCTATCTTTTCATGGAAATATTATTCTGAGCATTCTTGATAAGTTTTAACTTTTTCATGCTGGGGTATTTTTCACGGGGTTACTATTCCCGAAGTTACTATTCACTGAGTACTATTCACTCAGTTACTATTCACCCGGGGTACTATTCATGACAAAAATTGATAACTTTTTGGTCCAAATCATTTTTGATACAATATTATTCTTGAATATTACTCCACAAAGAAGTATCATGTTGACAATTTGGACGTTATTGATTTCAGGATAAATTATATTATAAATCTTTAAAAATTTATCCTTGAACTTATTTTGTTGAATTCTTATATCATTGCCATCATACTCATGTTTATAATATGTTGATAGTCATTTGTGGCCTGTAGTGCATAGATGGACTTGGAATGATTATGACCAGGGATTATTCGGTATAATCATGACCGTAATGTTACAAATGATGTGGTAAAAGTTTTTATTGACCCGTAGTGCATTGATGGACAGTTGTTGGCATGATCATGACCATTGATGAAAATACGAATATCTTTGTCTAGTAGTGCATGGATAATTTGATGTCGTGATACTAATGGATATCCTTGGCCGTAGTGCAGGGATGATGTTGATTATTTATTAAGTTGAGTCTCAGCGGTAAAAGTGATGAAAAACCTTTTAAATCATAGAAGATAGTAGATTTTATTCTCTACTTGACTCTTCTAATGGATTGCTTATTTCGCTGCAGTTAAACATGATGTTTGTTATATTTTATCAGTATAACATTGTTGAAGGCTAATGATAAATTATTCTGCATTATATTAGTCATAATATTTTTTACTAGGCAAGTTGAGCTCACCCTTTTGCTTTCATTGTCCTCTTCAGGAAATGAGAACGTTTTCGGGACTAGTCGGGGAACGGAGTGACGGTCCAGATGATAGCATTAGTAGTCCTCACACTACTACAAAATAGTAAATAGATAACGCAAAAAAAAACGTTATGGTTTCAATTAGCAAAATGTCATGGTTAAGGGTGTCATCTATTTGACACCCTTACACAACGTTTTTAAAACGTTGTAGTTAGACACATTCTACAACGTTTTTAAAGAAAAAAATGATGTAGATTTGTTTTTCATAAATTAGCATATGCTTGAAAACGTTGTAGAAGGTATGATTCCACAACGTTTTCTGGCTAAAAATGTTATAGTTTAATATATCAGAAAACGTTTAAGCACATTTACACAACGTTTTTAAAATGTTGTAGATTAAAAAAAAAGAAAAAAAAAGGTTGTGGTTCACCTACATTACCAATACACCTGCAATATGCTAATGCCATGATATATAACTAAAAGGTCTAAATTCTCATTTAAATTTAAAGTCAAAATGTATCAACCATTCAAAATACATCCCAATAATACCATTCGTTTACAGTTTCAAATTACTACATCCACAAAATATATACCAAACTATCCATATATACATCTCAAATTATCTTCCGCAGGGGTATTTAGTAACTACTTAATTATCTTTCGCAACCACGGAATTGTCCTCACATTTCTCAAACAGATGATAGAAAACTCTGGCTTTCTTCTGCTCATTCCAGTGATACTTCTTTCATGCCAAACCAGCAATACAGCCCATTACAGCTGCCACAACTATCTCCTTCACCAAATTTGGTCCCTTCAGTGTGACATGAAGAATCCTACCACCACCCATTTAATTGCAGCACCAAATAACAACCTGCATCCATGCCAATTTAATTGGTCCATGTCTATTAAGATAATTCTTCTGTTTGAAGTCAATAACGGAACAACTCATTTGCTTTTGGTGGATGTTTGAAGTACAAGATCTAGGAGTACAATTTATTTTCCAATTGGCTAATGTGAAGAGGCATAAACAAATACACAAAAGGCAGAGAAAGTGTTGATCTAAAATTAATTTCTCAGCACGTAAAAATAATAATAAATAAAAACTAAAGACTCACTTGTACATGTTGGCAGATAAGCCAATCAATATTCATTCAACAGTGTCCCCCCCTGCACACCCAAAAAACAAATAAGATGTGTGAGCACAAATCATAACAATGCAAAGACATCTGTAAGGGAAAAGCAGTACAAACATACAACATTATATACTAATAGCTTGACCTTGGTTCTTAAGTATATAATAATTATTTACCGAACCAAAACTGAAACTCAACTCCAGGTAATCAAGAAACTTATTCCTGACCATCAAACCTTAAGCCCAGTCAAATATTGCGCAACATTTTTTTTATATATATATTCTTTTCCTGAAAAGACAACAAAGGTACCATAAATTTGGACGTGACTGACATTAATGAATTTCTCTCTCTACTATGTAGCAGTGATAACTGTTTAAGTGTTACAATTCACTTGGGTGCGATCAACCAGTTTACCTAAAAAGAGAGGGATGCTATAATGTCTTAAAATTAAAAAAAGCCTCACTTTAAGGACTTGAGCAGACCAAGTTATGTTTACAAACCCAAAACACAATTATGCTGACGTAAATTATATAAGTGCATATAACCTAGAGCATAAACAATTTTAGTTTTTTCAAGACTACAGATTTATTGTATAGAAAAGTAGGACAATCGAGGTTTAATTAATGAGAAGGCATTAACACTAAAGCTTTAACATCAAGATTATAGATCTATTCAAAAGAACTGCAAGCACAAAGATCCTAATTATGTAAGCGAATTCCAGGAACAAGATCCATGGTGCCTAAGCGACATAACTGCACTCTATGACTTATTGACTATCGGGCCTCAGGGAGCTTTAGTTATTGCTAAGATCCTAATGTGATTGAAATTAGTTTTCCCCTCTCTGGATAATTGAACAATCAAAACATCATGTACCTTAACCATTGAGCACCATGTAAGTATTTAATCAATCAAGAAGCCTCCAAAAGACACGTCGTTAGTTTCCATATACAGTCAGCCTTACTCGAGCAGTTATTTCAGGGTGAAGCTTCAACTCTGCAGTGTACTCTCCTATTTCTCGAATCTCCGGGAGAGAACCAATTCTTTTATCGATAACCCTACAAATGATAATAAGAGCAGGAAGTATTTTGAGTAAGAATCCTAACCGACAGAAAATAAAATAAAATAGACTCAAATCTCTAAACTTCTTTGGTTTCAAGATACATGGTTATTTGTATAAAAAGCTATGTAAAACCAAACTACTTGATTAAGAGTAAAAATTTTAGAGATGAGAACAAGATTACAAGTTTGAAAAGGTTTATAATTCAACTTCCAGGTGAACAAAAGTCTTTGGAACTGATTGCATTGTTCATAATTACTCTATAGGTCAAAATGGAAAAAGAAATCAAGAACAGATCATAAGTTAATTAAAAACAAAACTTTTGGGTAGTTCAAAATTTCAGTCACAAGGCTTTCAAAGTGTGCCAGATATAGATAGCAAGATGGTACCTTTTTAGTTTTCAAAAACTAAAAAGAAGGTTAAGTGAGGCACATATATTATCCTTACCAGATGATACAAGGAATTTTGTAGTTTATAGCGATGCTTCGCATAGAGGACTTGGTTGCGTGCTCATGCATCATATCAAAGTCATTGCGTACGCGTCACGTCAGTTAAAGGATTATGAGAAGGCATATCCTATTCATGACCTAAAATTGGCAGCTGTAGTTTTTGCTTTAAGAATATAGAGACATTATTTATACGGGGAGAAGTGTGAGATATACATGGACCATAAAAATCTGAAATATATATTCACACAGAATGAATTGAATATGAGGCAGAGAAGGTGGTTAGAGTTGATAAAATATTACGATTGCGATCTCTTATATCATCCGGGGAAGGCAAACGTAGTAGCCGACACGTTAAGTCAGAAGGGTAGGGAAAAGCTATCAATGTTAACAACTCAAAATGAGTTAATAACGGAGATGGCAAGAATGGAGTTAGAAGTTAAGTTACCAAGTGAAGTGGTAGAGATGTTATTCTCAATGGAGACTCGACCAACGATAGTGGAACGGGTTAAGGAAGTATAAATAGGTAATGAAGAATGCGAGCGAATGAAAAATATAATGAAAGATGAAGTGAAGACAAAGTATAACCTTGATAAAGAAGGTTTACTTCATTTTGAAGGAAGAATTTGGGTTCCAAATAATTCTGATTTAAAAGAAGAGATTATGTGTGAAGCCCATAGTTCGAGGTACTCGATACATCCTAGTAGTACTAAGATGTATCAAGACCTTCGTCAGAACTTTTGGTGGCCAAACATGAAGAGGGAAATAACAGAATATGTCAGTAAGTGCTTAACTTGTCAGAAAGTTAAGGCTGAACACCAACGACCGAGTGGATTGTTACAATCACTAGAGATTCCAGAGTGGAAATGGGAGCATATCACGATGGATTTTGTGGTGGGACTTCCAATGATGAGGAAGGGTTACCACGCTATTTGGGTAATAGTGGATCTGTTGACGAAATCAGCTCACTTTCTACCGATAAGAATTAGATATAATCTAGAGCAGTTACCTAAACTTTATGTTAAGGATTTTATTTCAAGACATGGATTACCAGTTTCGATTGTGTTAGATCTTGATCCACGATTCACGTCGAACTTTTGGAGGAGTTTGCAAGAACAACTAGGAACATAATTGAGGTTGAGTATGGCGTATCATCCTCAGACGGATGGACAAAGTGAACGGACAATTCAAACGCTAGAAGATATGTTAAGATCTTGCGTTATGGATTTCAAGGGGAGTTGGGACGAACATCTACCTTTGGTGGAATTCAATTACAATAATAGTTTTCACGCTAGTATAGGAATGCCGCCTTACAAAGCGTTGTATGGGAGGAAGTGAAGGACACCACTTTGGTGGGATGAAGTAGGTGAACGTCGAATGTTGGGACCTGAGATGGTACAACTAACGACATATATGGTTAAGCTAATATGAACTCGATTGGTAGTGGCTCAAGATAGACAAAAGAAGTATGCAGATCCTCATCGTGAGAAGAGGGAGTTTTAAGTAGGTTCGTATGTCTTTCTAAAAGTATCACCTTGGAAAGGGAAGATACATTTTGGAAAGAAAGGGAAGTTAAGTCCAAGGTTTGTAGGACCTTTTGAAATTTTAAGAAGGGTAGGAGAGGTAGCTTATGAAGTAGCCTTACCTCCAGAGATGGAAAGAATACACAATGTGTTTCACGTGTCAGTCTTGCATCCTTATAAACCGGACTACAAGCATATAATAGATTATGAATCTATTCAAGTTGAAAAAGACTTAACGTATGAAGAACTTTTGACTCAGATTGTTGATAGGAAGGAACAAGTCCTGAGAAATAAGATAATACCTTCAGTAAAGGTAATTTGGAGTAACCACGATGCCGAAGAAGCAATGTGGGAGCTTGAAAGTAAAATGAATGAAACGTTTCCTCATTTGTTTATGTAATTATAGCGAGATTCTGGGGACAAAATCCTTATAAGGGGGGGGGGTGAATGTAACGCCCGAGATAATCGGATCTTTATGTGAATTAAATTTTATTTGATTATTTGAATTAAATGTTTTTAATTGATTATTTATGTGAGTAAGATGTTTGAAGGTCGTTTTATGACCTAGAATGTGCAGATGTGGTTAGTATTCTAGATATGTGCTAAGATTAATTGTTTTGAATTTCTAAGACGAAAATAAATATTTTTCGAGAAATTTTCGTAAAAACACTATTCATCCGTTTCTGCTTGGGAATTGAGTTTGAATTTCCGAGAAACGTGTAATGATAAAATATGAAAACGTAATGGAATATCCAATAATATTTCAGTTATGGCAAACGAAGTTTTCGCATGTAGACTTAAAACCTAAGGGTTAGTGGAAGTGATTTCTGAGAAGAAAATGTAATGCGTATAATGATTAGGATTCATATACGTATGATATATGAGTAGGATACTAGTTAGAATACGAGTATAGGATGAAGAATATTTTGATGTATAACCGAACCGCGGATCGAACCAGCGGGTCACCGGATAGGTAAAATGTGAGACCCCAAATTTTATGAAATGAAAGTATTCAATTTTCTTATAATTATTCTATTTAGTAAATGGTTAAATTGATAAAAAGTTAAAGTTAAGGGTGATATTTAAAAAAATTTCAAAGTAAACAAGTTTTCATAAAATAATCGGTGATAAAAGTATAGTAATACGCGTGGTTGCATAGTAGCACACTGTATTGATTAGTGATGCTTACGTGAGAAGTTACTCAGTTATACTCAATTATTGCTACAGTAATTGCTGCATCATATCTCTCATATTATTGATTCAATTATTGTCACAGTATCATCTGCATAATATTTTATATTATTAAATCAATAATTGAGACGATAAAGTAATTCATATTATTATTTACAATATTGACAATGTCTAGAAGTTCTGTCAAGGAGAGGTTTGGTCACCTATTTGCGCGCCAATAAGGAGAAATCCTTATCGGAAAGCCCTCTCTTTCCTAGGAACGACCTGGTTGTTAAATATTGTGAGTTATAATATTAACGATGAATAAGTTCATGTTGATTAAAGATTTAATTGATAGTTCCATTGTGTTGGAATTATTATTGTTAGTAGAAATCGACATTTTTTTTTATAATAATTGATGTCTGGAAGTTATATTGACCAATTGGGTAATTAATCGAATAAATGAGCAATTAATTGCTATTAATTCACATGCTTATAACTATGTGTTCACATGTGTGTACTATTGAATCACATGATTTACTATTAGGAGAATTGGTGCAAGATTGATAATACTTGCATGACTAAATTAAAAATAGAGGTATAGATGAAGGTACTTGTGACGCCCCCAAAATAGGTATACATCACCTATTCTGAGTCGCCAAATACATGGTACAGAATACAAATACAATCGTTAATATACAACAAGAGAGCTGTGAGTTTTAATACAAATATTGTCTTCTAGACAATATCCACTCTTAGAATAAGTCCTCATTACATTTATTGTCACAATATTTAACAGAATAGTGAGGACTACTAATACTATCATCTGGTCCATCACTCCGTTCCCCGATTCGTCCCAGCTATATTCTCATTTCCTGAAGAGAACAATGAAAGAAAGGGTGAGCTCAACTAGCCCAGTAAGAAATATTATGACTAAGATAATGCAGAATAAATTATCATTAACATTAAACAGTGTTAAACTGATACAATATAGCAAACAACAAGTTTAACTGCAGCGGAACAAGCAATCCATTAGAAGAGTCAAGTAGAGAATAAAATCTACTATCTTCTATGATTTAAAAGGTTTTTCATGACTTTTATCGCTGAGACTCAGGTTAATAAATAATTCACATCATCCCTGTACTACGGCCAAGGATATTCATTAGTATCACAACCACAAATTATCCATGCACCAGAGCCAAGGATACTCGTGTATTCATCAATGGTCATGATCATGCCAACAACTGTCCATCAATGCACTACGGCCAATGAGGAGTTTTACCACATCATTTGTAATATTACGGTCATGATTATATTGAATAATCCCTGATTATAATCATACCAAGTCCATCTATGCACTACAGACCACAGATGACTTTCAACATAATATAAACACGAGGATGATGACAATGATATAAGAATTCAATAAAACAAGTTCAAGAATTAATTTATCTAAGAACTAATAACGTCCAAATTGTCAACATGATACTTCTTTGTAGAGTAAAATTCAAGAATGCTCAGAAGAATATTTTCATGAAAAGATACTGGATGAAGCGCAAATATCAAGGATATTCCACTAATTTCATGGAGTATAGAAGTCAAAACTTTAATTAACTGAGTATAATAACGAATGGAATAACAAAAAAAATCACCATGCATGCGGTACTTCGCATAGACATTTATTCCAACAGAATAATAAGTAACAAAACTAGGTCAGGCGAAATTCGCACCGACAGGATGTTCCAACAGAATAATATAGACGGAACCAGGTCTGGCGTAATACGCACAGACAGGATATTCCAACAGAATAATAATAAAGACGGAACCAGGTCCGGCGTAAAACGTACATACAAGATATTCTAAATAGAATAATAATAAAGACGGAACCAGGTCCGGCGTAAAACGCACAGACAGGATATTCCAACAGAATAATAATAAAGACAGAACCAGGTCCGGCGTAAAACGCACAGACAGGATATTCCAACAAAATAATAATAAAGACGGAATAATAGAAGAATGTCACCAAGTATAGGGTAGTCCGCGTATACTGGTTATTCTAGCAGAATAATAAAGAATGGAATAACAGAAGTTCTCTTCATGAATACAAGAGAAATAATAACCCTTACCGTAAAAGAAACTGAATATAAGAGTAGAGAAGTAGCAAAATACTTTTCTATAGTTTCTTTATATTTTCTCTCTCTAGAGTTTAAGTGAATTCGTAAGAAATAATGAAGGAATGAGCTTCTATTTATAGAAGAATGGACTGCATAGTAACTAACTCATGAACGGTCCAGATTGATTTACTTTAATCTGACGGTTCATATTTAAAGTAAAATCTTTTAAATAAAATATAATATATTCTATTTATAATCTAATAAAATGAATAACTTTATAAAAGATTTTACTATGCAAACACTATGCATAATAAAATATAATATATTTTAATTATTGTTTAATAAAACAGATAACTTTATAAAAGTATTCTATTTTATATAAAAAGATTTTACTATTAGCCTAATAAAATGAATAACTTTATAAAAGTATTCTGTTTTATATAAAAAGGTTTTCTGTTTTATTAAATTAATAATACCAATAAAACAAAACTGAGTGACTTATCACATAAGCATCAATTATCAATACTGTGTGCTACTGTGCAACTACGCGTATTACTGTACTTTTAACACCGGGTGTTTGAACAGTTAACGGTAAAACTTCCACCGTTATTTTCATAAAATATTTTTGTCATTTTCTCAATCCGACAATAATTCCTTTGTGTGGTCCACCAATGATTTTGCCGTTGTACAAATATTCCCTGTTAAAACAAATATTCCCCGACCAATCGAATAACTTGCGTACTTTGCAAAATTTATAAATATTACCCACAATTATAATATTATATCAAATTTACTCCATAATATTCAAAAATGATATTTATAAAAAATTCATCTTTATTTATAAAAGTTGGGGTCTTACAACCTCCCCTTCTTATGAAATTTCGCCCTCGAAATTAGGGTACGTACCTGGTATGTCGAAGAGGTAAGGATACCTTGATTTTATTTCAGATTCTAACTCCCAAGTCATTTCCTTAACATCGTGGTTTCTACACAAAACTTTGACTTGAGGTATAACCTTAGAGCGTAGAATATGTTCTTTCTTATCCAAGATTTGAACATGAACCTCTTCATACGTCAAATCTTCCGCTATTTTGTCCGGTTCTAACTCAATAATGTGGTTCAGGTCTTTCACATATTTACGTAACATGGATATGTGAGAAACGTTATGAACACGAGACATACTTGGCGGTAAAGCGAGTCTATAGGCCACAGTTCCTACTTGATCGAGGATTAAAAATGGGCCGATGAATCTAGGATTGAGTTTTCCTCTCTTTCCAAATCTCGTAACTCCTTTTCATGGAGCAACACGTAACAACACATGATCTCCTATATCGAATTCCACGTCCTTTGGATGAAGATCAGCATAACTCTTTTGTCGATCTTGTGAGGTTTTTATACATTGTCGGATCGTTTGAATCTTTTCTGTAGTCATACGTACAAACTCCAGTCCCAACAATGTTGCTTCTCCCACCTCATCCCAGCATACTGGAGAACGACACTTTCTTCCATACAACGCCTCAAATGGAGCCATGTCAATACTTCCTTGATAACTGTTGTTATAGGAAAACTCCACCAATGGTAAGAACTTATCCCAACTTCCCTTGAAGTTAAGGACACAGAGTCTTAATAAATCTTCAAGAGTTTGAATAGTCCTCTCCGACTGCCAGTCCGTCTGAGGATGATATGCCAAGCTAAATCGTAAATATGTGCCCATAGCTTTCTGCAAACTAACCCACAATCGTGAAGTGAATCTTGGGTCTCGATCAGAAACTATGGATACTGGCATACCATGCAATCTTACAATCTCATTTACGTACATACGAGCAAGATGTTCAAGTGTATAAGTTTATCGTATCGGTAAGAAATGAGCAGAGTTGGTTAATCTATCAACAATGACCCAAATTGCATTTATACCTTGAGAAACCTTAGGAAGACCGGTAACGAAATCCATGGTAATGTGTTCCCACTTCCATTCTGGAATTTTAAGTGGTTGCAATGGACCTTTTGGTACTTGATGCTCCGCTTTAACTCATTGACAAGTTAGACACCTTGAGATAAACAACTCTATCTCTCTCTTTATATTGCTCCACCAAAATGTATGACGAATATCATGATACATTTTGGTACTCCCATGATGGATTGCAAACGGTGTGTTGTGCGCCTCCATCATGATTTTATACTTTAAATCAAGGTCGTTAGGAACACAAAGTCTGGAGTTGACTCGAAGTATTCTTTATTCATTGATTCTTGCTTCCGGCATACCACCTTCTTGCACTTTCTTCCTCATACGCATTAGCTCCAGGTCTGTAGCTTGAGCAACTTTAACTTTATCAATTAAAGTCGGTTCTACTCGTATATTCACCATAATCTTATGGATCCCTGGAGTCTTTAACTCTATCTCCATCCTTTGCAAGTCACACAAAATGGGCCTTTGTGTTGACAATATCACACTCGTACTTGCATATGATCTTCTACTCAATGCTTCAGCTACCACGTTCGCTTTTCCAGGATGGTATTGGATTGTATGATCATAATCTTTCAACAGTTCAAGCCAAAGTCATTGTCGCATGTTGAGTTCCTTTTGAGTGAAGAAATATTTGAGGCTTTTATGATTCGTAAAGATCTCCACCTTCTCCCCATACAAGTAATGCCTCCAAATTTTAAGTGCGAAAACAACATCTGCTAACTCTAGGTCATGAGTAGGATAATTCATCTCATATTCTTTGAGTTGTCTTGAGGCATAGGCTATGACTTTCCCATGTTGCATGAGAACACATCCCAACCCTTTGCCCGAAGCATAACTGTAGATGAAAAATCCCTCCGAGCCAGATGGTATTATCAGAACAGGTGCTAAAATGAGTCTCCTCTTGAGTTCTTGAAAACTCTTCTCATATTCTTCGCTCCAACCGAACTTTGTATCTTTTCGATTCAGTTGAGTTAATGGAGTAGCTATTCGAGAAAATCCTTCCATGAATCTCCGATAATAACTAGCTAAGCCGAGAAAGCTACGTACTTTGGTCACTGATTTAGGTTGCTCCCAGCTTTGAATTGCTTCAATCTTTGCCGGGTCAACAAATATTCCATGACTTGATACTACGTGCCCAAGGAATGCTACTTCCTCAAGCCAGAACTCACATTTCTTTAACTTGGCATAAATCTTGTATTCACGAAGCTTTTGGAGTGTCAGCCTCAAGTGTTGCTCATGATCTTCACGGCTTTTGGAATAAATTAGGATGTCATCAATAAAGACGACCACAAAGTGATCCAAATATTCCTTGAATACTCGGTTCATCGTATCCATGAAGGCAGCAGGAGCATTAATCCATCCAAAGGACATGACTAGGAATTTATAATGCCCGTACCGAGTTCTGAAAGCCGTCTTTGGAATGTCATCTGTTTTAATCTTCAATTGGTGATATTCGGAACGAAGATCAATCTTTGAAAAGAATTTGGCTCCTTGCAACTGGTCAAACAGGTCATCAATACGTGGCAATAGGTACCTATTTTTGATGGTGACATGATTCAACTCCCGATAATCAATACAAAGTCGCATACTCCTATCTTTTTTCTTCACGAATAGAACAGGAGCACCCCAAGGAGAAGTACTAGGACGAATAAAGCCAATGTCTAAAAATTCCTGTAGTTGGGTTTGGAAATGAGTTTTGTACCGGGTTTAAGGTCGATACAAAATTTAATTTCACACTCTGGGGGTAGGCCAGGAAGTTCTTCAGGGAATACGTCAGGGAATTTATTAACAATAGAAATATCGTTCAAAACTGACGTATTTTTGTTTAGATCCGTGACGTGAGATAAGAAAGATTGACATCCGTTTTTCAATAAATGAATAGCTTTATGGCTTGAGATGACCGTGATTGATATTAATGGTTTGGTCGCTTGAATTCGCATAATAGGTTGATTAAGAATATAAAAGCTAACAACCTTACGAAAATAATCAATTTTTGCATGATAAGTAGTTAACCAATCAATCCCTAGAATCACGTCAAATGCAAGTATTTTCATTGAAATAAGATCGACGGGTAATGTGAGGGTACCGATTTGAACCAAACAAGACTTATAAACAGTGGATGTAATGAAAGTTTCTCCCAACGGAGTTTCCACATATAAGTCAAAGTCTAATTTCTCCGGAGTCAAATTTAATCGTTGAGCACAAGTAGGAGAAATAAAAGAATGGGTAGAACCGGTATCAAATAAAGTATAGACTTCGTTAAAGTTTATGATAAGCTTACCCGTGATGACCTCATTTAGATTCCTTTCTTTCTGGGAGGTCATAACAAACGCTCTCCCTTGCACTACCGGCTTTGACTTTTCTGGGACGGCCTTTGGTGCCTCCATCCTAGCTGAACTTGTCTTTGGTGAACGACAAAATCGGGCTAACTGACCTTCTCTTCCACAATTATAACATGCTTTATACGGCATCGCGCAGTTTAGACCGATGTATCCCTCCCCTTCGCATTTGAAGCATATGATAGGTGGTCTCTCTCCTTCCTTGACAACGGGTGCGGGTGCTGACGTCTTTCCATCATTGTTGAATCTCCTCTTCTTGAAATGTCCTCCATTCTTATTGTTTTGGCCGTGATTACCACCGAAGTGGTTACCACTTCTGGCATGTTGATTCCCTCCACGCTTGTTGTCACCGCTTCGATGACTACTCTCATTGGTATTATCATTTTGTCGGCTGCTCTCTCTTTTGGTTGCGTTGACTCATTATCACAGTCTACTAACTGAGCCCTATTTACAACATCTAAATACAAACACAGTTTATGAGAAATAAGATGTTGACGTATCTCCGGCTTTAAACCTCTTAAAAACATTTGCGTCATTCTCTCTTCATTATCCACCAAGTGGGACACAAACTGGGACAACTCGGCAAACTTTGCTTCATACTGCGACACGATCATATTTTTCTGTTCCAACTTGATGAACTCCACCTCCTTCATATGACGAATACTTTTGGGAAAGTACTTGTCGTTGAATAGTTCTTGGAACTTCTCCCAAGACATTTTTAGTGTGGCAGGTTGAGTAAGATTTACCGATTCCCACCAGTAATCTTCTTCTCCTCACAACATAAAGGCGGCAAAGGGAACCTTTTGCTCCTTGGAGCATCCCAATACATCAAATATCTTGGTGATCTGCTTTATCCATGCTTCCATCTTAAGTTGTTTTGGTTCTCCAATAAACTCTGGTGGTCCCAGCTCCTTGAACTGTTCAGCGGTGACCGTCCGAGAGTTTCCAGTGGTTCCACCTACATTCTGGACAGGAGCCGCTCTCGCCTGCTGTTCCATGAATTGAATAAAGCCTCTGAATATTCCATCATTCATCATTTGGTCAGTGTTGTTGTTTGCACGAGGATTGTCGCCTTCCTGATGCACATTATCCTGATTATTGATATGTGGTGAATCAACGGTCGCCTGTGCTCCATTGCTATTCTCAACATTCTCGGATGTCATTTTCAGATACTGCCACAAAACAAAAGATTAATTGACATGTGTGACGCCCCCAAAATAGGTATACAACACCCATTCTGAGTCGCCAAATACACGGTACATAAAGCAAACTACAACTTTAATAATACAAATGTCGTGTGAAATACGACAATACATACTGTGAGTTTAAATACAAATATTATCTTTTAGACAATATCCACACGCAAATAAGTCCTCATTACAATTATTCAAACACTATTTTACAAAAATAGTGAGGACTGCTAAAACATCTTTCTAGAAACCTCACTCCATACCCCGACTCGATCCTGATATGTTCTCACCTCCTGAGAAGAAAAATGGAACAAAAAGGAAAAGGGTGAGCTCAACTAGACCAGTAAAGAATATTATGACTAAGATAATATACAATAAATTATCATTAGTCTTCAACAGGGAAAAAATCTGATAAAATATAATCGACAACAAGTTTTAGATCAACAAATACAGCGGAAACAACAATCCATTAGAAGAGTCACGTAGAGGATGAATTCTACTATCTTCTAATATTTAAAAGTCCATCATCAATATTTCATCCTGTAACAACAATCAATATACATCTTTAATCATCTTTTCACTACAGGCCAAAGATATTCATTTGTATCACCAGTTAGTCATGTTCATCTCAACACCTGTTCATCTTTGCACTACGGGCCAAAGAGATTCATCAGTTTAATCATTTATCTTTGCACTACAGGCCAAAGATATTCATCAAGTATCACCATTAAGGACCGAGGATGATGAAAAATATTTTTTTAAGAACGAATCCAGTGAGATAGAAGGACAAATATTAGGAATTCGTTTAACAGTTTATCCAAGATCACTAATACTTCATAATAACCGATTTTGAAGCAGAACTCAAAAATAACGATCAAAACATGGATAAAATCAAAGATAGTAGCCAAAATAGACATCTTGGACAAAAAGGAAAACTTTCATATTTCGGTGAATAGTGCCGTATTCGTGAATAGTGCCGTATACGTGAATAGTACCGTATACGTGAACATTAACCCCGACACAACAAGTTCCAAATTTGATTAAAAAGTTCACCAATATTTTGGCATAATGATATTGAAGAAAATAATATCATTTAAGAAGAAAATAACATCTCTTACCTCAAAATAACCGTATTTCTGACTGAATTTCGGGAATAGTGCTGACAGAAACTTGCACTGTATAACAACACTCAAACTATACTCACAATAATACGCTTGATAAAATAGAGAGAGAAAGAGAGCAAACTTATTTCTGGTGTGATTTTCAATTCTAACTTAGCCCTCTATTTATAGGAAAATATTAGAACGCCAAAGGAGACTAAATTAATAAAATATTAATATTAACCAAATATTCAAGCCCACCACCAAGGAATCTGATTTTAGCATTTCCCACATGCCCACCTTCTAGAAAAAAATAAAAAAAACGTTTTTGAAATATAAAAATAATTAAACTTTCAAAAATCAATTATTTTGGAACCCCGGAACTTCAATAATTCACAATAAATAGCCCCTTTGTCAGAAAATTCTAATCTCGCAACTATTTATAGGAATTTCAATTCTCTACAACTTTGCAGACGAAATTTTTTCCAAATTCCAAACCGAAATTATCCGAAATCCACAAACGGATGATTTTTAATTCTTCCAGTCCGACAAAATACTGATAAAACAACCTCAACATTAATTCCTTCAATTATATCCACATAAAATAATATATTCATCAATTATATCCACATCAAATAAATATTTTTTTATCATATGAATCAATAATTAATTATTCTTAAATAATATTACAGAATCACAATTATGACAACCAGACCATTCCTAGGAAAGAGGGGGCTTTCCAATAAGGATTTTTCCTTACTGGCGCGCAATTAGATGACCAAACCTCTCATTGACAGAACTTTCTAGACATTGCCAATAATGCTATCAATTAATATTATTCAAATAATATGAATTATGGATCTGATAATGAGAAATACTATGCAGTGACAATTATTGAAAAAATAATAATACAAACTAACAATGCAGCAATTATTGAATCAATATAATAAAATAATGAACAGTAACTACTGTAACAATTATTGAGTAGTGCCTTCTTACATACGAATCAATAATTCAACCATACTGTGCAATACCGTGTGCTACTGTACAACCGCGTGTATTACTGTATTTTAACCACCAGTTATCCAACAGTGTTAACGGTAAAAATTATGTCGTTATTTATAAAAATCCAAATTTATCGTTTTCTTCATCCGACCGTTATTCTGTTATGGGGCCCACAATTGACTGCGTCGTCGTACGAATATTCCCGACAAAAAGAATATTCCACGACCAAACGAATATTCCCCGAAAACAATGATTATTTTATAACCACTTGTTTATTTTGTAAAAATTTTCACATTTCACCCATAACCAAAGTATTATATCAAACTAACACCTTATTATTTTAGAATAATGAATAGAGAAAAATTTAATTTATTTATAATATGTTGGGGTCTTACAACTATGACGCCCCCAAAACAGGTATACAACACCCATTCTGAGTCGCCAAATACATGGTGCATAAAGCAAACTACAACTTCAATAATACAAATATCGTGTGAAATACGACAATACATACTGTGAATTTAAATACAAATATTGTTTTCTAGACAATATCCACACGCAAATAAGTCCTCATTACAATTATTCAAACACTATTTTACGGAAATAGTGACGACTGCTATAACATCTTTCTAGAAACCTCACTCCATACCCCAACTCGATCCTGCTATGTTCTCACCTCTTGAGAAGAAAAATGGAACAAAAAGGAAAATGGTGAGCTCAACTAGACCAGTAAAGAATATTATGACTAAGATAATATACAACAAATTATAATTAGTCTTCAACAGGGAAAAATCTGATAAAATATAATAGACAACAAGTTTTAGATCAACAACTGCAGCGGAAACATCAATCCATTTGAAGAGTTAAGTAGAGAAGGAATTCCACTATCTTCTAAGATTTAAAAGCCCATCATCAATATTTTATCCCTGTAACATCAATCAATATACATCTTTAATCATCTTTGCACTACAGGCCAAAGATATTCATTTGTATCACCAGTTGGTCATGTTCATCTCAACACCTGTTCATCTTTGCACTACGGGCCAAAGAGATTCATCAGTTTAATCATTCATCTTTGTACTACAGGCCAAAGATATTCATCAAGTATCACCATTAAGGACCGAGGATGATGAAAAATATTTTTTTAAGAACGAATCCAGTGAGATAGAAGGACAAATATTAGGAATTCGTTTAACAGTTTATCCAAGATCAATAATATTTCATGATAAATGATTTTGAAGCAGAACTCAAAAATAACGATCAAAACATGGATACAATCAAAGATAGTAGCCAAAATAGACATCTTGGACAAAAAGGAAAATTTTTATTTTTCGATGAATAGTGCCGTATTCGTGAATAGTGCCGTATATGTGAATAGTAACCCCGACACAACAAGTTCCAAATTTGATTAAAAAGTTCACCAATATTTCGGCATAATGATATTGAAGAAAATAATATCATTTAAGAAGAAAATAACATCCCTTACCTCAAAATAACTGTATTTCTGACTGAATTTTGGGTATAGTGCTGACAGAAACTCGCACCGTATAGCAATACTCAATGTATACTCACAAGAATACGCTCGATAAAATAGAGAGAGAAAGAGAGAAAACTTGTCTCTGGTGTGATTTTCAATTCTAACTTAGCCATCTATTTATAGAAAAATGCTAGAACGCCAAAGGAGACTAAATTAATAAATTATTAATATTTACCAAATATTCAAGCCCACCACCAAGGAATCTTATTTTAGCATTACCCACATGCCCACCTTCTAGAAAAAAAATAAAAAAAACGTTTTTGAAATAAGAAAATAATTAAACTTTCAAAAATCAATTATTTTGGAACCCCGAAACATCAATAATTCACAATAAATAGCCCCTTTGTCAGAAAATTCAAATCTCGCGATTTTCTATAGGAATTTCAATTTTCTACAACTTTACAGAAGAAATTTTTTCCAAATTCCAAACAGAAATTATCCGAAATCCACAAACGGATGATTTTTAATTCTTCCAGTCCGACAATACACTGATAAAACATCCTCAACATTAATTCCTTCAATTATATCCACATAAAATAATATATTCATCAATTATATCTACATCAAATAAATATTTCTTTATCATATGAATCAATAATTAATTATTCTTAAATAATATTACAGAATCACAATTATTACAACCAGACCGTTCCCAGGAAAGAGGGGGCTTTCCAATAAGGATTTCTCATTACTAGCGCGCAATTAGATGACCAAATCTCTCCTTGACAGAACTTTCTAGACATTGCCAATAATGCTATCTAATAATATTATTCAAATAATATGAATTATTGTTCTGATAATGAGAAATACTGTGCAGTAATAATTATTGAAACAATAATAATAAAAACTAACAATGCAGCAATTATTGAATCAATATAATAAAATAATGAACAGTAACTACTGTAACAATTATTGAGTAGTGCCTTCTTACGTACGAAACAATAATTCAACCATACTGTGCAATACCGTGTGCTACTGTACAACCACGCGTATTACTGTATTTTAACCACCAATTATCCAACAGTGTTAACAGTAAAAATTATGCCGTTATTTCTAAAAACCCAAATTTGTCATTTTCTTCATCCGACTGTTATTCTGTTATGGGGCCCACAATTGACTGCGCCGTCGTACGAATATTCCCGACAAAAAGAATATTCCACGACCAAACGAATATTCCCCGAAAACAATGATTATTTTATAACCACTTGTTTATTTTGTAAAAATTTTCACATTTCACCCATAACCAAAGTATTATATCAAATTAACACCTTATTATTTTAGAATAATGAATAGAGAAAAATTTAATTTATTTATAATATGTTGGGGTATTACAACTATGACGCCCCCAAAACAGGTATACAACACCCATTCTGAGTCGCCAAATAAATGGTGCATAAAGCAAACTACAACTTCAATAATACAAATATCGTGTGAAATACGACAATACATACTGTGAGTTTAAATACAAATATTGTTTTCTAGACAATATCCACACGCAAATAAGTCCTCATTACAATTATTCAAACACTATTTTACGGAAATAGTGACGACTGCTATAACATCTTTCTAGAAACCTCACTCCATACCCCAACTCGATCCTGCTATGTTCTCACCTCTTGAGAAGAAAAATGGAACAAAAAGGAAAAGGGTGAGCTCAACTAGACCAGTAAAGAATATTATGACTAAGATAATATACAACAAATTATAATTAGTCTTCAACAGGGAAAAATCTGATAAAATATAATAGACAACAAGTTTTAGATCAACAACTGCAGCGGAAACATCAATCCATTTGAAGAGTTAAGTAGAGAAGGAATTCCACTATCTTCTAAGATTTAAAAGCCCATCATCAATATTTTATCCCTGTAACATCAATCAATATACATCTTTAATCATCTTTGCACTACAGGCCAAAGATATTCATTTGTATCACCAGTTGGTCATGTTCATCTCAACACCTGTTCATCTTTGCACTACGGGCCAAAGAGATTCATCAGTTTAATCATTCATCTTTGTACTACAGGCCAAAGATATTCATCAAGTATCACCATTAAGGACCGAGGATGATGAAAAATATTTTTTTAAGAACGAATCCAGTGAGATAGAAGGACAAATATTAGGAATTCGTTTAACAGTTTATCCAAGATCAATAATATTTCATGATAAATGATTTTGAAGCAGAACTCAAAAATAACGATCAAAACATGGATACAATCAAAGATAGTAGCCAAAATAGACATCTTGGACAAAAAGGAAAATTTTTATTTTTCGATGAATAGTGCCGTATTCGTGAATAGTGCCGTATATGTGAATAGTAACCCCGACACAACAAGTTCCAAATTTGATTAAAAAGTTCACCAATATTTCGGCATAATGATATTGAAGAAAATAATATCATTTAAGAAGAAAATAACATCCCTTACCTCAAAATAACTGTATTTCTGACTGAATTTTGGGTATAGTGCTGACAGAAACTCGCACCGTATAGCAATACTCAATGTATACTCACAAGAATACGCTCGATAAAATAGAGAGAGAAAGAGAGAAAACTTGTCTCTGGTGTGATTTTCAATTCTAACTTAGCCATCTATTTATAGAAAAATGCTAGAACGCCAAAGGAGACTAAATTAATAAATTATTAATATTTACCAAATATTCAAGCCCACCACCAAGGAATCTTATTTTAGCATTACCCACATGCCCACCTTCTAGAAAAAAAAATAAAAAAAACGTTTTTGAAATAAGAAAATAATTAAACTTTCAAAAATCAATTATTTTGGAACCCCGAAACATCAATAATTCACAATAAATAGCCCCTTTGTCAGAAAATTCAAATCTCGCGATTTTCTATAGGAATTTCAATTTTCTACAACTTTACAGAAGAAATTTTTTCCAAATTCCAAACAGAAATTATCCGAAATCCACAAACGGATGATTTTTAATTCTTCCAGTCCGACAATACACTGATAAAACATCCTCAACATTAATTCCTTCAATTATATCCACATAAAATAATATATTCATCAATTATATCTACATCAAATAAATATTTCTTTATCATATGAATCAATAATTAATTATTCTTAAATAATATTACAGAATCACAATTATTACAACCAGACCGTTCCCAGGAAAGAGGGGGCTTTCCAATAAGGATTTCTCCTTACTAGCGCGCAATTAGATGACCAAATCTCTCCTTGACAGAACTTTCTAGACATTGCCAATAATGCTATCTAATAATATTATTCAAATAATATGAATTATTGTTCTGATAATGAGAAATACTGTGCAGTAATAATTATTGAAACAATAATAATAAAAACTAACAATGCAGCAATTATTGAATCAATATAATAAAATAATGAACAGTAACTACTGTAACAATTATTGAGTAGTGCCTTCTTACGTACGAAACAATAATTCAACCATACTGTGCAATACCGTGTGCTACTGTACAACCACGCGTATTACTGTATTTTAACCACCAATTATCCAACAGTGTTAACAGTAAAAATTATGCCGTTATTTCTAAAAACCCAAATTTGTCATTTTCTTCATCCGACTGTTATTCTGTTATGGGGCCCACAATTGACTGCGCCGTCGTACGAATATTCCCGACAAAAAGAATATTCCACGACCAAACGAATATTCCCCGACAACAATGATTATTCTACAACCACTTGTTTATTTTGTAAAAAATTCACATTTCACCCATAGCCAAAGTATTATATCAAATTAACACCTTATTATTTTAGAATAATGAATAGAGGAAAATTTAATTTATTTATAATAAGTTGGGGTCTTACAACAGTAACATATTATCCCTATATTTTGACCGACCAATTAAATAATAAAAAAACTTAGGTAGGTCATACTTGCGAAGGAATTCCCCGTCTCTCCATTCCTAGTTCTATTCTCACATCTTAGCTAGGGATCATATCCCTAAGCTTTGATACCAACTGTGACGCCCTCAAAATAGGTATACATCACCTATTCTGAGTCACCAAATATATGGTACAAAATAAAAATACAATCGTTAATATATAACAAGAGAGCTGTGAGTTTTAATACAAAAACTATCTTCTAGACAATATCCACACTTAGAATAAGTCCTCATTACATTTATTGTCACACTATTTAATAGAATAGTGAGGACTACTAATACTATCATCTGGTCCATCACTCCGGTCCTCGACTCGTCCCAGCTATATTCTCATTTCCGGAAGATAACAGTGAAAGAAAGGGTGAGCTCAACTAGCCCAGTAAGAAATATTATGACTAAGATAATGCAGAATAAATTATCATTAGCCTTAAACAGTGTTAAATGATACAATATAACAAACATCAAGTTTAACTGCAGCGGAACAAGCAATCCATTAGAAGAGTCTAGTAGAGAATAAAATCTACTATCTTCTATGATTTAAAAGGTTTTTCATGACTTTTATCACTGAGATTCAGCTTAATAAATAATCCACATCATCCCTGCACTACGACCAAGGATATTCATTAGTATCACAACCATAAATTATCCATGCACCACAGCCAAGGATACTCGTGTATTCATCAATGGTCATGATCATGCCAACAACTGTCCATCAATGCACTACGGCCAATGAGGACTTTTACCACATCATTTGTAACATTACGGTCATGATTATACCGAATAATCACTGGTCATAATCATACCAAGTCCATCTATGCACTACAGGCCACAAATGTCTTTCAACATATTATTAACATGAGGATGATGACAATGATATAAGAATTCAATAAAACAAGTTCAAAAATTAATTTATCTAAGAACTAATAACGTCCAAATTGTCAACATGATACTGCTTTGTAGACTAAAATTCAAGAATGCTCAGAAGAATATTTCCATGAAAAGATACTGGATGAAGCGTAAATATCAAGGATATTCCACTAATTTCATGGAGTATAGAAGTCAAAACTTTAACCAACTGAGTATAATAACGAATGGAATAATAAAAGAAATCACCATGAATGCGGTACTTCGCATAGACAGGTTATTCCAACAAAATAATAAGTAACAGAACCAGGTCAGGTGAACTTCGCACCGACAGGATGTTCCAACAGAATATTACAGAATGAACCAGGTCCAGCGTAAACCATACAGACAGGATATTCCAACAGAATAATAATAAAGACGGAACCAGGTCCGGCGTAAAACGCACAGACAGGATATTCCAACAGAATAATAATAAAGACGGAACCAGATCCGGCGTAAAAAGCACAGACAGGATATTCCAATAGAATAATAATAAAGACGGAATAATAGAAGAATGTCAATAAGTATAGGGTAGTCCGCGTATACTGGTTATTCCAACAGAATAATAAAGAATGGAATAACAAAAGTTCTCTTCATGAATACAAAAGAAATAATAACCCTTACCGTAAAAGAAATTGAATATATGAGTAGGGAAGTAGCATAATACTTTTCTATAGTTTCTTTATAATTTCTCTCTTTAGAGTTTCAGTGAATTCGTAAAAAATAATGAAGGAATGAGCTTCTATTTATAGAAGAATGGACTGTATAGTAACTAACTCATGAACGATCTAGATTGATTTACTTTAATCTGACGGTCTATATTTAAAGAAAAATCTTTTAAATAAAATATAATATATTCTATATATAATCTAATAAAATGAATAACTTTATAAAAGATTTTACTATGCAAATACTATGCAGGCACTATGCAAACACTATGCATAATAAAATATAACATATTCTAATTATTGTCTAATAAAATAGATAACTTTATAAAAGTATTCTGTTTTATATAAAAAGATTTTACTATTAGCCTAATAAAACGAATAACTTTATAAAAGTATTCTGTTTTATATAAAAAGTTTTTCTGTTTTATTACATTAATAATACCAATAAAACAAAACTGAGTGACTTATCACATAAGCATCAATAATCAATATCTTGTGCTACTGTGCAACTACGCGTATTACTGTACTTTTAACACTGGGTGTTTCAACAGTTAACGGTAAAACTTCCGTCGTTATTTTTATAAAGTATTTTTGCCGTTTTTTCAATGCGACAATAATTCCGTTGTGGGGTCCACCAATAATTTTGCTGTTGTACGAATATTCCCTGTTAAAACGAATATTCCCCGACCAATCGAACAACTTGCGTACTTTGCAAAATTTATAAATATTACCCACAACTATAACATTATGTCAAATTTACTCCATAATATTCAAAAATGATATTTATACAAAATTCATCTTTATTTATAAAAGTTGGGGTCTTACAGTACTATACTATAATTAGTTTTTTTACATGATTATCCAATTAAGTCACATGAATGAACTATTAATTCACATGATTTACTATTAGGGAAGGTAGTGCATGTTTGGTAATACTTGCAGGACTAAATTAAAAATGAAAAAAAAGAGGAAGATATTATACTGTAATATTTCGAGCCCCAAAATGTGCAATTATCGAAACTATGTTATCCTATAAATAGAATCTCATTCTTCCTTCATTTCTCAGCAATTCACTAAGTCTCATAAGAGCAATTATTATAGAGAAATTATAGAGAGAAAGAAGAAAAGAAGTCGGCTACATCACTATTCCAATATCCAGTCTTTTCTGAGGTAAGGGATATTAGTTGTTGTATTCGTAAGGGATATTATTTGTTGTATTCATAAGGGATATTATTTGTTGTATTGGTAAGGGGTATTATTTATTTCATATTCTGAAGAGAAACTATTTTTCGTATTCGTATGAATATTATTTTCATTTAATATTTGTAAGGGATATTATTTGTTGTATTCGTAAGGAATATTATTTGTTATATTGGTAAGGGGTATTATTTATTTCATATTCTGAAGATAAATTATTTTTCGTATTTGTATGAATATTATTTTCATTTAATATTCGTAAGGGATATTATTTGTTGTATTCGTAAGGGATATTATTTGTTGTATTGGTAAGTGGTATTATTTATTTCATATTCTGAAGAGAAATTATTTTTCATATTCGTATGAATATTATTTTCATTTAATATTCGTAAGGGGTATTATTTCTTACGTATTCATGAAAAGAGATATTTTCTTTCAATACTCGTAAGGGTTGTTATTCTATTCTTTATTATTCTGTTGGAATAACCTGTATGTGCGGTCTATCGCATGCCTGGTGAATTCTTTTGTTATTTCATTTTTTATTATTCTGTTAGAATAACCTGTCTACGCGGGCTACCGCATTCATGGTGAATTATTCTGTTATTCCATTCTTTACTATTCAGTTGGAATGACCTATCTTCGCGGACTACCGCATGCCTGGTGAATGAACATTCATATTCATTCTTTATTAAATTGTGGAAATGATCTGTCTACGTGGATTACCGCATGGCGGGTAAAAAATCCATTTGCAGTTTCATATATTTTATTATACTCGTATGAGATATAATTTCTTTTGTACTCGTTATGGAATATTGTTTTCTTTTGTATTTTCCTTTTATAAGTACTATTCACGGAGTAATATTCATGAGTTACTATTTACGGGTTACTATTCACTCAAATATTATTCACTCAGGTATTCGGGGCACTTTTGTGCCAGAATACTATTTATGAGTTACTATTAACAAGTTACTATTCACTCTAGTGTTATTCACTCAGGTATTTGGGACACTTTTTATGTCGGGGTACTATTCACGAGGTACTATTCCTGAAGTACTATTCACAGGGTACTATTCACTTGAAAAATATATTTCTTTTCTGTCCAAATTATTTTGGGTACATGAATATTATTCTTGAATTTTACTCCACAAAGCAGTATCATGTTGGCAATTTGGATATTTTTAAACTCTGGATAAATTTAAAGTCTTTAATATTTATCCTTGATTTCATTTGATTAATTCTTATATCATTGTCATCATCCTCATGCTTATATTGTGATGAAAGTCATCTTTGGCTTACGTGCATAAATGGACTGTTGATTACTGGTTTTACAGTTGTATATCTTTGGCTTACGTGCAAAAATGGACTGTTGATTATCAGTTTTATAGTTGTATATCTTTGGCTTACGTGGAAAGACGAACTGTTAATTGATAGCTTTGGCCCGTAGTGCAAAGGTGGACAAGTGTATGACATGATCATAACCATTGGTGATAATAACGAATATCCTTGGCCAGTAAAGCATGGATAATTCGATGATGTGATTGGCAGGATCATTACCATTAGTTAACAGTTGAATGTCTTTGGCCGTAGTGCACTGACAGACAATTGATTGATATGATCATGACCATTGGTTTTATAGTTGAATATCTTTGGCCCATAATGCAAAGGTAGACAACGGATTGGCATGATCATTGTTATTACACTTGAATATCTTTTGCCTTTGGGGTAAGGATATTGAGTAAACATTCTATTAAGCCTTTGTGGCAAGGAGAAATTGTTGATTTACATGATTATAAATATAAATTGTGGATTTAACTATAATCTTTGGTGGTTCAGGTGATGAGAGTTCTTTTTGTCTTGGGTATAACAAAGAACTGTTGATGAGTATTACAGGAATGAAATATTAACGATGGACTTTTAATCTAGAAGAGATAATAGATATTATATTCTACTTGACTCTTCTATTGGATTGCTTATTCCGCTGCAGTTAAACTTGATGTTTATTATATTTTATCAGTTTAACAATGTTGAAGGCTAAGGATAATTTATTCTGCATTATCTTAGTCATAAAATTTCTTACTGGGCTAGTTGAGCTCACCCTTTTACTTTCTTTTACTCTTCAGGAAATGAGAATATAGCTGGGACGAGTCGGAGAACGGATTGACGATCCAGATGGTTGTTTTAGTAGTCCTCACTATTCTATAAAATAGTGTGACAATAAATGTAATGAGGACTCCATTGAGTGTGGATATTGTATAGATGACAATATTCTTATTAAAACTCTTAGATTATGTTTTATCGTATTTTACACGACTGTTGTATAATTAAGTTGTATTTAAATTTTGTACCATGTATTTGGCGACTTAAGATGGGTGATGTATACCTATTTTTGGGGGAATCACATTAAACCCATGGGGCAACCCATGGGTATGTGGGTCGGCCACTTGGCCACCAAGTAAAGTGATTACTTGGTGGCTAAGTTGTTATGGAGGTGGGAATAGTAAGGAGGTGGCCAATGGACCATTTTACCCTCTATTTGGTTTGCCTATAAAAGAAAGCTTAGGTGGGTCATTTTCTGTTTTACAAACTTTGTCCAACAAATATTGACAGAGAGAAAGAGCTAGAAACAAGTAATCAAGCTACTTCAAAGCAAACCATACACATTTAGTCAAGAACACGAAGAACGAAAAGGTAATATTTCGTAAACGTTAGTCTTCGACCTTTTCGATTTATTTTTTGTAGAGAATCGTAAATTGGTGGTTCATGTCTCTTCTGGAGGGATAAGGATGGCTATTAATGATTAAAACATTGATAAGTCATATTTAAGTAGAAATCATAAGTGATTACGTAAGTTAAACCGAAGAAAACCTTTGAACGTTAACTTGGTTGTTGATGGACAAATTGAAAACCATCATTGATAGGGTATGTGCATATTTCTTGGTTAGGATATAGATGATGAATCAATGAAGTTGTTTCATTTGATTTGGCGTATAGAACACGAGTAACGAAGTTATGGCTAATTTCACAAAATTAGACGTTAAACGTCGAAAACGTAGAAATCTCGGATTGGTAGTCGAAAGTTGCCGTTTAACTTGGAAACTATGGTTTTCAATGGCAACATGTGAGATAAGGTATTCAAGAGTCGTGGACTCAAGACTCGTCGAATTCCAACTTATAATGAAGAAAACGAGTTATGAACACTAAACGAACACTCGATAATGAACTAAAAGTTGAATTCTTAGTTAACTGATTCGAACATGAAAAATTGTTGCATGAACACTTAGAGTATGTAATTTATGAGCTAATGGCTTTTGAGCGAGCCAATTCGGATGTAAAAAGAATAAGGTATGATCCCGGGAAGTTCGTAGAAAAACTAAATAGTCAAAACCAACTGAGGCTTAGGGATGGCGCTGTAGCGCCAACCCCAATGTTAATGGTCGCGCCGCAGCGCCTGCTCCAGGCTCCAACTACTGTTAGTTGGCACCGCAACGTCAATGGTGTGCTAGAGTCTGGCGTTACAGCGCCGGTAGTGGGATTTTGTTGACTAAGTTATTTTTCTAATTCCAATTGATTATAAACCAATAATGGGTTATGAATGTACTTAATGTACATGGTAAAGACTACTTTTAAATCACTTATTTAGTGATGATTTTAGAAATTTAAGTATATTGGATTCAACATTGGTACTTTACCAATGGTGATCGAGTTTCGGTTAATAAACATAAGAACATTAACAAGTCATAATGAAGTATAGTTAGTCGAATTGACATTATTAATGGAATAAATTCACTAAAGACATAGAAGAGAAAGAAGTAGGTTTAAACAATGAAGTTAGATTATTTAGTAACTAATTACAGTGTATTATGTGAATATATCATGTAGATTCTGTAAATACTGAGAACTGTTGAATATTATATTCGAAGACGCTTGAAGGAAAGTTTTCTTAACGCTTGTCTAACCTCCGTGTTAGTCAAGTTTTCTGTGATTCATGTTCAGAAATGCATGAATTATTTTACGAAAGGGTCGATGCCAGTTTTAACTCGGCTAGACTATTATTAAGAGTTAGATTGATTTGTTTACAAGTCTTTCGATATAGAACTATTAACGCTATCCTACGCCAAGTAATTGGTACGGATTCAAGGTAAGGTTGTATATAAACAAACAAATGTATTTTCATCGATTATTCGATGGGCACGTGAGGTTGCCAAAACTTAAACGTAAATACGTTTAACAGATGAATGTTGATCAACATAGAGTACTATAGGCTGATCACCTAGAAGTACTCGTAAATAATACCGGATGTACGACCTTAGTGCCAGAATGTCCTTTTCATGTATGAAAATGAAAAGAGTATGTTCATGGTCTTTCGACCGATTCAGAATTCCTAAGCTATTATATATACTTTGGAATCGTTGTTATGAAATGAGAAGCACTAGTCAATGTTTCATAGTACTTCATAGTTATTTGTTTAGTTATGGAAGATAATCATATAATTCTCGATGTGGTATTTATATTATCCTTTACTAGACTTACTGAGCTAGTTATGCTCACTTCTTGCTTTAATTATATGATTGCAGCTAAGGCCGAACGAACTGAGGGTTCTAAGAAAGATAAAGGCACGGCTAAGATAGATAGTTAATTATCTTGTAATAGACTAGTAAGTTTGTATGTAATATACTTATGAATAACGAAGAATGTATTCGGTTTCTGAACCTGGGAGAGAATTTATTACTATTGTAATAAGAATATTGTGACAACTCGAAAATTTAGAAAATTTTTAAAATTTTAATTAATTGATTTAAGGTTCAAAATTAGAACCTAGACAGAAAATTAGTGTATACGTTTGATATTTTTAATAAGGAATTTTGAGGATATCAAAATTCTGTGAAGGATTTAGGTGAATTATTCATGATTAAGTGTATATGTGAATAAGTTCTGTGTATATATGAGCTTGATGTGGTTAAGGGTCAAGGGTTGACCAGATAAACGATATCTGTAACACACCCTAAGTATATATATTAAGAACGTCAACGTTCGGTTAGAAAATTCGTACGGATTATAAGAAACCCTAGAAATCGGTTCTAGAAACCTTAATTTCAGTTTTGGGAATTCGAAACCCTAACTCAGAAATTTAAAACCCTAATCTGGGAACTTGAAGGATGATTATAATTCGTAAGTGATATTAATTATAATCTTAATTAGGGTAAAACTTAATTATTTAGTAAACCCTAATTTTAAATTATTAAACCTTAATTTCGGGATAAGAAACCCTAATTTAGAAATACGAAAAAACCTAATCGTTAATTAAATAATTTTAATGTTATTTAGGAACCTTAATCCTAATTTTCAAGTTAATAGTAATTAGAAAACCATAATCTAATTATGAAATCTAATTTCTATTTTATAAAATTAATTTTCAATTAGAAACCCTAATTTTGGGTTATAAACCCTAATCCGTGATTTTGACCCTAATTGATAAATTAGCAATTTTAATTAGGAAGTACTAATCTTAATTAACAAGATTTAAGTAATGATTAAGAAATTTTAATATAATTAGAAAATTCTAATTATAATTTAGAAATATTAATTTTTTATTTTTGAAAACCTAAATCGGAAATTTTAGAAAATTAAATTTATGAACCCTAAGGGTTTCAAATCCTAAACCATAAATTTTCCAAACCCTAAATCCTAACCAAACCCTAAACCCTAAGGGTTTGGCTAAATGTCCAAAATACCATTAAAATTAAATGCAAAATGTCCAAAATACCCTTTAATGCATTATTAGATTTTTTTTGCCAAGTGTGAGAGTTGGTGAACAACCCTAGCAACTCCTTGACTTTAAAATCACAGCAATCAGCCATTATTTACCAGCCATTTCATTATTTATAACAATTATATAAATCAAAGAGAGAGAAAAGTTACTTTACTTTTCATTTTTTGCACTACAAGAAAAGCACTCATTGCCGACGGGCCATGCCGTCGCCAATGACACTATTGTCGTCGGCAATGAGGTCATTAGCAACAGGACATGCCGTCGCCCCAACCGTCGCCCCTCAGGTCGTCGCCACTGTCTCCCGTCGCTCGCCGTCAATAACTAAGTCATTGTCGACGGCCCCATTGCCGACGACCGCATTGCCGACGGCACGCCGTAGATACTATAACATAAGCGACGGTCACAGCGACGGACAAACCGTCGATGATTGCCATAATTAAAATTTAAAATTTCAGTCATTGTTGACGGCGTTCCCGTCGCTAATGAGTATCATCCCCGTCGCCAATGACCTTTATTTATTTTAGTTATGGATTCGTAGCTATAGATTATTGCCGACGGCACGCGCTGTCGCCTAAGCCCCCGTTACCAATGACCCACCTGCAAAGAAACATTACCTTTACTCTCAATGGGTAACAGTCGCGAGGAAGAGTTCGAAGCAACAGTCGCGGTGAACAGTCGTCGGCCGGAAGGAAAGGGGCGAACTGGGCAGTGGGTAGAATGGGTGAAATCAATCGAGCATTCACAGCCAAGTGAGTATTCAATTGAGAGGGAAACCGACGAATTGAGAAGGAAAGGAGAAAACTCAGAGGGAAAAGGAAAAAAGAAGTCGTTTCCGTCGCGAACCAGGGCTTTAAAATATATTACCCATTCTCGACGGCGTTTCCCATCGCTCTATACCCCGTCGCCAGTGAGTCATTAGCGACGGCTATGAGTTTTCCCTCCACTGCCAAATTTTCGCACCTATTTTTCCTGGTGGAAAAGGTATTATCGACGGTGATCATTAGCGACGGCGTGCCCGTTGGCATTGAAGTCATTATCGACGGGTTCATGGCCGTCGCCAAAAACCCCGTCGCCAATGACTAATTTCCTTGTAGTGTTCTCCAAGACTCTCTCTCTTAAAATTTCGGAAATAAAGAGTGGGGAAGTGAGAAAGTTAAGCTAAGATCATCTTTTAGTATTCCCATAATAGATTCAAGGGTCAGAATCTAATGATCAAAGCATATAAAGGTATAAGAACCCTAATTCTAGAAATTCGTAAAATTTTGTGTTAATGTTGTTGTTTGTTGTTTAAAACAGTGTTAGAAGATGTCATTCAGTGATTTGGGTTGTTAAAACTCAGATCCATAACATCAAAGTACACGAAATAACATTTTTCAAAAATCTGGAAAACTTGAAAATTATAACCTGACAGCCATATGTCAGGGCTTGTAGATTTTTATGTGTTAACTGTTTTTTGTGTTTTATGTTTTGGATCTGTTCTACGTCATGAGGACTGTGATCTAAAACTGGAATTTGGGTCGGATCAAGTCTAGATCGTCAGTTATACTCAGTCAAAGGCCGTTGACCGTTCACGGAAATGAAATCTGGGCAACCCAGAATTTCCAGATTTAGTCTGACAAGTTTTGTTTGACCATGAATCTTGCTGTGGATTGTTATTTTAGCCATGTTGTTGTTGTTATATTGTAGTCTGGTATGTATAATACATGTTAAAGTCACCAGATCACTGAGATCATAACTGGAATGAAAGCAAATCATGGTCAAAATAGCTTTGACCATCTGCTCTGGGTAACTTTCTGGAAAACCCGGAAAGATAAAGAGTAAGTTTTCTGACATGGTTTGACCATGCCAGATCTTGGTCATGTGATGATGTTATTATGTTATAATGATATATACTTGTGCTAGGGCATGTTGTCTACACGATAAAACACTAATATTACTCAAAGAAGGCTTGAAAATCATAGAATCAAAGGCCCTAAGGCAGCAGCTCGACTGTTCTTCAATTTCTGGGAAACCCAGAAATTGAAGAACAATGTCTGACAAGACTTTGATGCACTATATCTTCTTGATTTGATGCAGGATGTCCATGAATTTGGTTTGTGGTTGTAATATTACATTAGTACTACTACTATAACATCATTACCAGTCCCGAAATCAAATAGAACATAGGTTTATAACTGGTCAAACCTCATACCTCGGTGATTGACATGAACACTCACGAACACTCAAGAACAGGCCAAGAACACCTATAGCGACGGGTCTGTCGCTATAGGGTCCTTTAGCGACAGTTTTATTAATTTTGAATTTCCAATTTCCAGAAATTAATTAATAAATTGAAATAAATAGTTTTCAATTATTAAAAAAACTAAATAAATTCCAAAAAAATTACTTTAAAGTCTGAAAAATAGTTTTTAATTTTTTTGAGTATATTTCATAAATATTTAATATTTTTGAAATATAAATGGTATTTAATTTATTTAATTATAATATTAAATAAATGATTTAAAAATGATTTAAATACATGAAAAATAATATTATGTTATAAGAAAATATTTTAAGTTATTTTTAGTGACTTTTAATATTTTGTGATGAATTTCATTAATTAAATTAATATTAATGGTAATTAGTTTATTTAATAAATATTTTAAATAAATTATAGAAAAATAGAATTAATGTTTTATAAATCATATAAAAATGATTTAAGTGTTATAAAAATATTTTAAGTTATAACCTATAACTTCTGATATTTTGTCATGAAAATATTAATATTTTAATATTAATAGTAATTACCGGATAATGAACTTAACGGTTTAAAAATCATATTTAAATAATTTTAAGGTATTAAAAATACTTTGATATATTATAAATATATTATAATATTATGACATGTATTTCATTAATATTTGATAATAAATAAATATTAATAATAAAGGAATTATGTGGTATTTAATTCATTTAAATACGTTTTTAATGATTGAAAAATCAAGATAAATAGTAATAATTATTTAAAAATTATTACGAGCTTACAAAAAATATTTTGACTGTTATTAAAATTATCTGAGATAATTGTTAAGTGTTAGGCAGAGTTTAATTGAACTTAAACTCGAAGAATTATCCGGCTAGACCGTCGGGACGTTAGAACTTTGTCGAACTCAAGTCAGACTGAAATAGTTTGACCTGATACTGAGTCTTATATGTGTTATAGACTGATAGGGTTATGTGTTATGTGTTATGTGTTTAGGTTATTTTATAAATTGTGATGATATTATTCTAATTAGCAATCCATATTATTTATATATTAGGTTCAGACAAAGTGTTATAAATTGCGTAGCGGTAATCAACAGTTCATGCAAGTTTGTTTTACTTAACTCTAATAAGAGTTGTTTTATTCGGATAAGCTTATGGTTAATCAATGCTGGTTGTCATGAATTGTACTCTGTACATATTGCATGTATAAGTCAGGTATGAAAGGCTGATCACATTCATTATCAGTTGGTTCAGATATATTTGTTCATGTATAATACTTGTTCAGTCATAAATTTATTCCTACTAGTTCACAATTATATTGTTGACTTATAGCCAGCTTATTTTTCAGATTCTTTCTATCATGATATATCATTATATTGTTGAACTTAAACTTGCTGGGCAATCCTTATGCTCACCCTTGCTATATCATGATAAAACATTGCAGATTAAGGCGAATACATCGGGTACAAGGAAAGGTCCAAGACAGTTCCAGCTAAAGTTAAATTGCGCGATTAGTTTTGTAATAGTATAGTTTGAAAATGATAGTATGTGTTAAATAAGTTATGAATGTGATTAAGTTAAGGTTAATCGACCTTGGGTAATAGTGTGTAAAGTATTGTATAAACAACTTATGTGTATATCTTCCGCAAATATAGTAATAGTGTTAGAATGATCGAACCGGATCCGCGGTGATTCGGGAACTCGGATTCGGGGCCCTCACAGTTGGTATCAAAGCTGTTGGTTATGAAGCTTAGGTAGGAATACCTGAGACTAATAATCGCAGTGATTAGGATAAGTACTAGCTCAAATAAAGTTAGTTGGTTAGTAAGATTCAAAGATGAATCTCGGCGAGTTATAATATACAGAGTTCCCTAACTCTGATAATAAAGTTGAATAGTAGTGATGAATAGAGAGAGTCTAAAAGACTAAAAGCAAAGTGATAGAAGATCGTAAAACAAAAAGATCAAGACATAGAAATAAATCATAATATATACGATGAGATCACCCCGTGATCTGATAAGGTTATAGTATGAAGAAGGATCAAGTGAATGATTGAAAAGTTTACAGCAAGATTGTTGGGTGTCAGTTGTACTATGAATTGGTACAGATTCAGGAAAGGATTATGAATACGAGTGAATGAAGTTCGTATTGAGAAGGGGATTAGGATTAAGTGGGGATTATGAAATGTTTGTGTCGCGCTATTTGCTATATGCATGTTAAGAGGGTGATTCCTTTCTCATGTGTATAACAAATAGATAGGTTATAGGTAGAGGATATAAGGTTAAGTACGAGTTCTTAAAACTCATACTTATGTGACATACTTGATTTATAGTTATATGAAATGTTTATGAACCCCTCAGCGAACGGACGCCAAAGATCAAACTAGGAAAGTTCTTAAACTCATATGATTGTGGCAATTTATGGACTCATATGTGTGGTTTTACGAACTGGGTATAGTTGTTTGTAAATGGAGTATTGAGGATTATAGGAACAAATAGATTGTTAAGAAAATGATTATTAGTGGAGACATAAGTTTTCCAAAACTCCTAGCTATGCTAGAATTCGAAATGTTGACATCAAGCTAAATACGCACTATGTGCTTTTGAAAAAAAAAATGTAGACTCGTAATCATTTTTGAAACGGTTTAAAGTATAGTCTATGCTACTTATTTCAGCTAGATGCAAATGATTTGAAATATCAAAATATTTTTATTTATCACTCATGTACCATGTAACCTGATGCAGAGATGATAAAAATTTGATGGAGTTGTAAATACAGTAATACTTAGTGTGAATTTGATCTAAAATCGTTGTTCCACTATTGTATGATGTGTTATGACAAAGTCATACAATGACGAATCCTCAAACAGACTGTTAATACAGTGCGACATCATGACATCATTCTCGAAAATATTTTCAATAAAATTTAATTTGCCAATGGGGTTTGGCTACATCTAAATAATTCGATTGAATTGAATTATTGATATGAGTCTATGTTATTCGATTCAGCTAGACTAAAGTTTATGAAAACTCTAAAGTATTCATTGAAAGAAATTTCCCGAACCAAATTGCTTTGGTACGGAATCCTATGATAAGACTGAGGTGAACTATGTTGTTTGGATAAATAATCCAATCAAGTAGCGTAAATATTCGCTATACATAATTAATACGTTATGCATGACGTAAGAGTACGATAGGCTGATCACCTAAAGTACTAACAATGGTAGTTTACTTTCTTTGTGACTGTAAACATACTAAGTAATGTATTGTTATGCGGTATGATCAATACCGTTAAAACTATGTGTTCATGGTCTATATGACCCCTCAGCATAATTTGAAAACTTTTACTCTTGTGAGTGATGTATTGGGTAGCAAGAGAATATGTGTGAATAGTGTAAGCAGTGTGGTGTAAGGTGTAAGGTAAATTTCGGGGACGAAATTTTTAGAAGAAGGGGTGAATGTGACAACCCAAGAATTTAGAATTTTTTTAAAATTTTAATTAATTGATTTAAGGTTCAAAATTAGAACCTAGACAGAAAATTAGTGTATGCGTTTGATATTTTTAAGAAGGAATTTTGAGGATATCAAAATTCTGTGAAGGATTTAGGTGAATTATTCATGATTAAGTGTATATGTGAATAAGTTATGTGTATATATGAGCATGATGTGGTTAAGGGTCAAGGGTTGACCAGATAAACGATATCTGTAACACACCCTAAGTATATATATTAAGAACGTCAACGTTCGGTTAGAAAAATCGTACGGATTATAAGAAACCCTAGAAATCGGTTCTAGAAACCCTAATTTCAGTTCCGGGAATCCAAAACCCTAACTCAAAAATTTAAAACCCTAATCTGGAACTTAAAGGATGATTATAATTCGTAAGTGATATTAATTATAATCTTAATTAAGGTAAAGTTTAATTATTTAGTAAACCCTAATTTCAAATTATTAAACCTTACTTTCGGGATAAGAAACCCTAATTTAGAAATACGAAAAAACCTAATCGTTAATTAAATAATTTTAATGTTATTTAGGAACCTTAATCCTAATTTTCAAGTTAATAGTAATTAGAAAACCATAATCTAATTATGAAATCTAATTTCTATTTTATAAAATTAATTTTCTATTAGAAACCATAATTTTGGGCTATAAACCCTAATCTGTGATTTTGACCCTAATTGATAAATTAGCAATTTTAATTAGGAAGTACTAATCTTAATTAGCAAGATTTAAGTAATGATTAAGAAATTTTAATATAATTAGAAAATTCTAATTATAATTTAGAAATATTAATTTTTTATTTTTGAAAACCTAAATTAGAAATTTTAGAAAATTAAATTTGTAAACTGTAAGGGTTTCAAACCCCAAACTATAAATTTTCTAAACCCTAAACCCTAACCAAACCCCAAACCCTAAGGGTTTGGCTAAATGTCCAAAATATCATTAAAATTAAATGCAAAATGTCCAAAATACCCTTTAATGCATTATTGGATTTTTTTGCCAAGTGTGAGAGTTGGTGAACAACCCTAGCAACTCCTTGACTTTAAAATCACAGCAATCAGCCATTATTTGCCAGCCATTTCATTATTTATAACAATTATATAAATCAAAGAGAGAGAAAAGTTACTTTACTTTTCATTTTTTCTCTCCAAGACTCTCTCTCTCTCTCTTAAAATTTCAGAAATGAAGAGTGGGGAAGTGAGAAAGTTAAGCTAAGATCATCTTTTAGCATTCCCATAACAGATTCAAGGCTCAGAATCTAAGGATCAAAGCATATAAAGGTATAAGAACCCTAAGTCTAGAAATTCTTAAAATTTTGTGTTAAGGTTGTTGTTTGTTGTTTAGAACAATGTTAGAAGATGTCATTTAGGGATCTGGGTTGTTAAAACTCAGATCCATAACATCAAAGTACACGAAATAGCATTTTTCAAAAATCTGGAAAACTGAAAAATTATAACCTGACAGCCATATGTCAGGGCTTGTAGATCTTTATGTGTTAACTGTTTTATGTGTTTTATGTTTTGGATCTGTTCTACGTCATGAGGACTGTGATCTAAAACTGGAATCAGGGTCGGATCAAGTCTAGATCGTCAGTTATACTCAGTCAAAGGTCGTTGACCGTTCACGGAAATGAAATTTGGGCAGCCCAGAATTTCCAGATTTAGTCTGAAAAGTTTTGTTTGGCCATGAATCTTGCTGTGGATTGTTATTTTAGCCACGTTGTTGTTATATTGTAGTCTGGTATGTATAATACATGTTAAAGTCACCAGATCACTGAGATCATAATTGGAATGAAAGAAAATCACGGTCAAAATAGCTTTGACCATCTGCTCTGGGTAACATTCTGGAAAACCCAGAAAGATAAAGAGTAAGTTTTTTGACATGGTTTGACCATGCCAGATCTTTCTCATGTTATGATGTTATTATGTTATAATGCTATATACTTGTGCTAGGGCATGTTATCTACACGATAAAACACTAATATTACTCAAAGAAGGCTTGAACATCATAGAATCAAAGGCCCTAAGGCAGGACCTCAACTATTCTTCAATTTTTGGGAAACCCAAAAATGTTCCCAAAAATTGAAGAACGGTGTCTGACAAGACTTTGATGCACTATATCTTCTTGATTGGATGCAGGATGTCCATGAATTTGGTTTGTGGTTGTAATGTTACATTAGTACTACTACTATAACATCATTACCAGTCCCGAAATCAAATAGAGGGTTTATAATTAGTCAAACCTTATACCTCGGTGACTGACATGAACACTCAAGAACACTCAAGAACAGGCCAAGAACACCTATAGCGACAGGTCTGTCGCTATAGGGCCCTTTAGCGACGATTTTATTTAATAAATATATTATATAAATTATGGAAAAATAGAATTAATGTTTTATAAATCATATAAAAATGATTTAAGTGTTATAAAAATATTTAAGATATAACCTATAACTTTTTATATTTTGTCGTGAAAATATTAATATTTTAATATTAATAGTAATTATCGGATAATGAATTTAATGGTTTAAAAATCATATTTAAATGATTTTAAGGTATTAAAAATACTTTGATATATTATAAATATATTATAATATTATGACATGTATTTCATTAATATTTGATAATAAATAAATATTAATGATAAAGGAATTATGTTGTATTTAATTCATTTAAATACGTTTTTAATGATTGAAAAATCAAGATAAATAGTAATAATTATTTGAAAATTATTACAAGCTTACGAAAAATATTTTGACTGTTATTAAAATTATCTGAGATAATTGTTAAGTGTTAGGCAGAGTTTAATTGAACTTCAACTCGAAGAATCATCCGGCTAGACCGTCAGGACGTTAGAACTTTGTCGAACTCAAGTCAGACTGAAATAGTTTGACCTGATACTGAGTCTTATATGTGTTATAGACTGATAGGGTTATGTGTTATGTGTTTTGGTTATTTTATAAATTGTGATGATATTATTCTAACTTAACATTCGATATTATTTATATATTAGGTTCAGACAAAGCGTTATAAATTGCGTAGCGGTAATCAACAGTTCAGGCAAGTTTGTTTTACTTAAATCTAATAAGAGTTGTTTTATTCGGATAAGCTTATGGTTAATCATTGCTGGTTGCCATGAATTGTACTCTGTACATATTGCATGTATAAGTTAGGTATGAAAGGCTGATCATCTTCATTACCAGTTGGTTCAGATATATATGTTCATGTATAATACTTGTTCAGTCATAAATTTATTCCTGCTAGTTCATAATTATATTGTTGAATTATAGCCAGCTTATTATTCAAATTCTTTCTATCATGATATATCGTTATATTGTTGAACTTAAACTTGTTGGGCAATCCTTATGCTCACCCTTGCTATATCATGATAAAACATTGCAGATTAAGGTGAATACGTCGGATATAAAAAAGGTCCAAGACAGTACCAACTTAAAGTTAAATTGCGCGATTAGTTTTGTAATAGTATAGTTTGAAAATGATATTGTGTGTTAAATAGGTTATGAATGTGATTAAGTTAAGGTTACTCGACTTTGGGGAATAGTGTGTAATGTATTAGATAAACAACTTATGTTTATATCTTCCGCAAATATAGTAATAGTGTTAGAATGATTGAACCGGATCCGCGGTGATTCGGGGCCTCCGATTCGGGGCCCTCACAAATATAGTAAATACAATCATTTTGATGTTGTTTCAACGAAATGACAGTATAATTTGTAGTACTGTGTAGCACCATATGTCGGGTTGGAAGATACCCGGAATTGGGGGCGTCAAAAAACACTACCTTAGACCTATTCAGAGTATGAAGGTTTACACTTTTATTCTGATAATAAATTATCGCAGCATGGTTACACAACCAATCCATTCCCAATATTACGTCAAACTCTCCTAATCTCATCGGAATCAAGTCTACGCTTAGTTTATGATCTCTAATGTTTGCGCGACAATTTTGGTAAACATATTCTACTTGGATTACTTCTTTATTTGCAACTTCTATGTTCAAAGGATTTCCTAATCGTTCTCGGGGTAAATTAAATTGACTAGCAAATTCTTCAGACACAAAAGAACATGTGGCACCTGAATCAAATAATACATATGCATTTATATCATTGATTGGGATAATACCGGACACCATGTCCTTCGTAGCTATTGCGTCCTGGAAGGTCATGTTAAAAGTCCTAGCAGTTGGTCGGTTGGATTGCGTCGGTCCACCATTCATCAGTTTGCTGTGATGCCCCCAAATTAGGGTACTTGAAACCCGAACTCGGTGCTTCACGATACCATTTCTTTGAGAAAAATAATAACGATAATATAAATACCAAACTTAGTTTACATATATCAGAGTCTAATCCCAGGTACGCGACCTTTACTACATTTTATTTCATCATAGATAATAAATATCATTATCTTAATAATGTCTAACTATTACAAAAGATACCATTAAACATATTCTATTTACTTTCTTTTTCCCTAGTTCTTGCTTCTGAAAACATTTAAATTTAAAGCAAGAATGAGCATTTGATTTCCCAGCAAGTAATAGCAACAATAAATATTAGCTGAAAGGATTAAATTTTTTCTTTGAATGACACTTCTACAACGAATCAACAGTTGTGAAGTAAGCTGAACCAATAATAACAACATATCAATTCTATATCAAAATTTTAAAACTACGTACTGACTATAAATAAAGAGCAGTCGACAGACTATGGACTTTGTTTTCAATTTTTGATAAGGTTTAGGGTTGGTAGCTATTCCCATGATTAGAACTGAGACTGGATACCTCGTGGTTATCTCTGAGATTAAGCAGTTTTCTCCAGTGTGTGTTCCGGTATTGGATCTGTACGCCTCGGGGTTATATCCGAGGTTGGAATTTTTACTCCCAGTGTGTGCTCTGGGGTTGATGCTGAACTTCCGGTAGTATCTGAAATGGATATGGATTGTCTTTCAGGATTGCCTCTTAAAAGACAAATCTGTCCTCCTGCAATGTTAGTGATAGTAATACAGAAAATTTCGAGAGTCTAGAGATGCCCCTCTTTATCATACTTATGCATGGCAATGCATGGGTAGGATAAAGAATCCTAGACACTTGAAATGCAATAAGACAAATATGGTACTATATGTAGCAACATGATGCAAATGTATGATGCATGTGTACGGGGTTGTAGCCCAACATGCTGGGGATGATTGATGGCTCCCTGTTGCTTCAATTGAGGATTTGAAATGATGACCAGATTTGATGTGTAATCCGAATCTGTTAGGATGTTGATGTTGGGGTTATCACCAAATTCCTGGGTTCTTGATAACAACTTGATCCTGGAGATGTACCTCTTATGCGTAAGAGATATGTGGGGATAAATCTTGGTCTATTTGAGGATGTGTATAACATATTCCATCATCGATCCTCCTTGATAACATTTACCTTTCTTGGTTGGTATCGCTAGGACATGTCAAGATTCTGTTGGATTAACTACCAACAGCAAATGCTGTCAGGGATGTCTGACCTTCGTTGACGTGTACTTCACCGATAAGTGAATCAACGGCTAAAAAACCTTATGGGATATACAGCCAAGGTTACTTGACCTTCGCTGACGTATGAATCAATGGCTGATACTCTGTGGGTAGATTATAAAGGTTGCTTGACCTTCACTGATGTGTGAATCAATGACACATTGCGTTATTACTCCCGCCGGGGATCCGCTGGGGAATTTGAGCAATTGAGAATGAAACGCTCGAATAGCTCTAGAGCTCTGATAGGTTTTATCGCCATCAGCTGAGACAACGTCAAGGCTGCTTGACCTTTATTGATATGTGTGTCAACGGCTGTATGTACGTTGTAATCCCCTGTCGGGGCTTCACGTTGTAACCCCCGTCGGGGATCACGTTGATCTTTAGGGTAATGACCTGGAGTTGGTGGCATTGGACCTGTATAAGGTATTACCGGATGTGATTTGTAACAAATGAGATCATTGGCAGGGTATACCTTGTGTTTGGGTGACTACCAATGAGCGATGTATAGACTCAAAGTTTCATATGAGAAGACAAGGATTACATGCTTTTTTGCTCAATCGCGTGGCGTTTTTATTCCCGATTTGACCTTTTTAGTCCGCAAGAACTCCTTTGCAACTCGAACTGGACCGAGCCAAAGGGGTGGGGCTCACATAGGGGTGTCATAGGTGCACCTGCTTTAGCCACAAATGAACATGCGACCAATTGTGGATGATATAATCCTGCAGGTTGGTTTCACAAGTAATTTTCAACTTGATTTGCTAAGAGAAATCTGTGAGCCTCCTTCAGATCTGCTGAGTTCGGGCTATTTTTTGCAAATTCTGCCACCATACAAGTGTTCTGCACTATCCTGGTAATGTATGCATGTATTTTTTCCAATTTTTATCTGTTGGAAAATGAGTTATCGCATGAAATGCATCTAAACACATAGTAGTGATTGTGTATGCACAAATGACTTGATAAAAAATATTCAACATAGTAAATGCTAGTATTAAATCACGCTGAACATAATGATATAAAATTATTTGACTTTTGAGATAGTCAAATTGGCACCATTTTCTGCTATTTTTTTGTCCTAATTGAGGTCCAATGAGCAAAAGGTAGAAAGGCAAAATACTCCGGATATTGAGTTTTACCTTATGCATGGATGATTTTAATTTTTAATGCATTTATTATGTATATGATTTTGGGCCAGGTGTGCTACTGAATGGCCACCTAGACATGCCTATGTGCATGTGGATAGTCTTATTTTCAAAGGGGACTATGGCAAAAAAATTTCAAAATATAGGCATTGGGTAGTCATGCATTTTAATTCTATTATATGTTAAAGTAAATGCATGCATGCATATAGTCATAAAATGCATTCTAGAAATCTCCAGGTAAAGAAATACCACACCCTTTCTGAGGTGATTTGGAGACTTGTTTTCCAGATATCATGGATTCGGATCAGCCGAGTAGTTCCCGTAGGACCACTTCTGGTATATGGAGGAGGGCTTTTGAAGTGCCTCGACCCCGTTCTGTCAGACAGCCCTGTCGATTGGTGGAGGCCGTGATTCGTTCAGTCTGGGCTGACGTGCCAGACATTGAGGACGTGGATGAAGATATTCCGATTGAAGATCCCGCTCCTGCTGTACACGTTTCCCGTAGGAAGCTACCTTGTATTCAGGTGGCAAACCCAGAGCTTCTGGGTGATTTGAGCAGACATCGCTCAATGTATTTGCATGCTAACGAGGTATGACGTTAGATCTTGATCTTCCTTCTTTTCCTATTGATGAGGAGTAAAGGATTCTTATGTTGATCTACATTTCATGCAGGTTCCCGGCTTCACACAGCCTCGAGGGAATTGGTTTAGTATATATTATACGTATCAGGCTCTTCATCCAGATTACAAAACTGTAGTGCATGATTGGGGATTCGAGGCATTCTTCTCCATCCTTCCCCGTCGTTGTCCTTGGGGTTACCTTAGGGCATTGTCTGAGTGATGGTTTCATCAGACTCAGTCACTCCATTTGCTGGATTGTGAGGTGATGATGACGCCGATGGATTGGAGATTTATCACCGGTATGGAGTTTGGAGGGGAGGCAGTGCCTTGCATGGCGAATATTACCTCTACTACCGTCAGATCCTTGTTAGGAGTTCCGGTGGAGGCACTCAAAGGCAGGATTGTCCGTTCAGGTCCTTTGAGCATAGATGCTATGAGCGGGCTTTTGAGTGAGCCCATGCTTGATGATATCAAAGTCAGGGATCGCATTCTTTGGCTATTGTTCCTGATGATCATTAGAGGCTACTTCATAGCAGATATCTCTTCTACGATGTATTTCGGTTTGATCAGCGCCACGCGTCATGTGGACCGTATTGGAGAGTATGATTGGGGTTTCTACACCTTTGCCAATTTCCTCTAGGGCATGCGTATGCGCTCACAAGGTTTGACCGAGGCTTGGCTAGGCTTCTACCCATTTTTGTTGGTGAGTATTTCTCTTGTCATTTCCCACTTATAGGTTAAGAGTGTTTACTGATAGCAGATGTTTTGCCATTATGTTGGCAGTTTTGGGCCTTTGAGAGGCTCCCATGCTTGCGTCCTATGAGTGTGTTAAGTTTAGATACGTATTCACGAGGACTACGATGGCATCATTCCATTTTGCCGGAGGTCCCTGTAGCTAAGGGTTTCACTCACTACCGTATGCAGCTGGAGTTGTTGACAGCTGATACCATCACATGGATTCCCTATTCAGGGGAACACTTGACCATCAGTTTTGAGGACGGATACCTGACCGTAGTTGAGTATGCGATTTCCACCAGGAGAGTTCCTCTCTTCACAGATGGAGGCTGGGAGCTCTATTTAGGAGATCGTGCTATTAGGAGCACCACAGGGGAGATTCGTATATCGATCTTGCCTCCTGCCAGGCGTCATTGGCCTGTATCGCAGTCACCCGTCACTGATATACCATTGTTGGTGATCGACGACTTTACATTATCAAAGGGTCCTTGCACTCAGGAGACGTTCCAGTGTTGGTGGTTCCCTCGTACTATCGGAGCCCAGTACCGCGTCACACAGTTTATGGGGGATATGGTTCCTGGATCCGTGATGATGACGGATTGGATAACTTGTGTCTGAGATCCGACTCATATGACACAGATTGATAGTTTGATCCGGCAGTTGGACCAAACACATATATTTATCCGGCATTTGGGCAGAGATCCAGCAGAGGCAGCTTCGTTTGATCCTTCCAACTCAGGCGTTGGCCCATCAGATGACCCATTCAGTTTTACCGGTACAGATCCTCCTCTATATAGGCCTGACATCCCTGTTGATAGAGATCCAGTGACTCAGGAGGAGTTACATCAGGTGGACAGGATTGATGATGCAGATATTGACACCATTATCTTCTTCTGATGTGTATTCTCGTTATATCTTTTGATAGGCCTCTGTTAGATATTGGGTGGCTATACCCCATTCTCACTATATCTTTTGATAGGCCTCTGTTAGTAGTAGGGCATCTATGCTCCATTTCCCTGTATTTGTAGCTGTACATAGACTATATTTTAGATGATGATATACTTAGGAATGTATGCACAATTTTTCATTCCCTATATCATATTGCCATCTATTATCTGCTATGCATGTATCGTGTTATGTATATGTATGTATGTCAAGAGATATTCAGCCTTGACCCCTGTATGGTCTTATGACACGGCCCGTACAGATGTCTTCTTCGATAGTTAGCCATATAGATCATACCCCACCATCATTGGTGGCATCAGGTATGCGATCGTGGTATAATATCATATCACCATCAGATAGGGTGACCGTAGATCATTTGCTACAGCATACCATGACCTTATTGATGTTTCAGGTTCTCGCAGGGTTTGTGGATGGCCTGCTAGAGCATTGGGTACCAGATCGGCAGGTTTTCCATTTTGGGACCCATGAGTTGACTCCTACACTGGAGGAGTATGCACGATTGACAATGCTGTCGTTGGATAGATCTTCCATGCATATGGCTTTGGGAGACATGAGTCGACGGTTCATGACTCTCACTAGATTACAGGTAAGACTGGTGCATGATGAGCTTACATCTGGCCACGCGATATCCCAGCATTTTCTGTATGATATATTTGGCTCTGAGGATAGTTATTCACGACATTCCGGGGATTTCATCGCATCGGAGGATTATTGGCATCTAGCCAGGGTTGATGTACTGTTGTTATACGTACTGTCGTATGTCTATATGCTACGGTACATGGATTAGATAGACATCGGAGTCATCATGGCGGTGAGAGCTCTCAGGGAGGGTCGTACCATTATACCGATGATTGTAGCAGAGACCCTGCGGTCAACATCTTATTGTTGTACTTATCCGATAGGAGTGTTCACGGGTAGCTCGGTCATGCTATATATGTGGTTTATGTCCCACTTGAGACCGATTGGCACTCTTAGACGGCATGGGTATTGGTTCACCCATGATATAGCCATGTCATACTCCTTTCAGCCATTCGAGTGTATAGATGTTATGTCTTGGTCCACATTTTTGGCGGATATCTGAGATCCATTTGTCATATTGTCGTATTCAGGGCTTAGCTCACTATACAACTTTATTACTCATGCTTCGGGCATGGACTACCTCCCTCTGACTGGTATGAGGGGCGTGACTACTTATCACCCGTTGACCATGATGTCGCAGTTTGACCAGTTTTAGGATTTTCATCCTTTCAAGGGGGCGATAGGTAAGCATTTAGCTTCTCGATATCTTTCAGCAGAGGATCGATCCCGTGTGTATCTTGTTGGGATCAGCGTGAGATAGCTGATTTTTCTGTCAGTCATCCAGGTTGTTCTGCAGAGTATTCCGCATGGATGGAGGCAGAGATTTTATCAGCTGCAGCAGTATCCACAGTACCGGATAGCGAGTCAGACGATGTAGAACCCATGGAGGACATCGATTCCCACATCGAGGAGGATTCCGCTGCTGGGTTGCCAGCATTTCCTATAGATTCTCCCAGTACCAGTACTATTGTGATTCAGCACTCGACACATTACCTTGAGCAGAGTCTTCATCTGATGACCTTCGAGAGAGATCATGCTCGATCTTTGATGTTCACTGCCCTTGATGGGAGAGACGCAACTCTATTAGAGAGAGACGAGGCATTAGCTCATAGAGATATCGCTGTTATTGAGAAAGATGAGGCTAGGTCAGCCAGAGATGCAGTGATAGTCGAGCAGGATAGTGTCATATCTTCCCGGGATGTAGCCGTCATAGATAGTACTGCAGTGAGGTCCCTTACCACTGGCATGATCACAGAGATGAGCGCTTACATTGATGAGCATATGGTCACCATGAAGATGGCTGCAGATCTGTTGGGTCGTGTAGATATTCTCGTACATGAGATCACAGCTTCGCCTCTTTTTTTTGAGAGGGACGCCATGTTGGGCTTGTTAGCTCGCAAATACCCTGACTTGTAGATGGATTTGTATTTTCCTTCACAGACTAGCTTAGCCATTTTGTCATGCATAGTTTACATTGTATATATCAAACAACATTATATATATGACAGGGAAATATATTTTTGGATCACTTCCCTTTTAGATATGCTTTGCTACTTGCTTGATATTTTACCTGCTGCTTCAGGGCTTGTGATCTTGATGTATTCTGAATTCCTCCTGGGTGGATGGACATTGAGTTGTCTCTGGATATTTCAGAATGGATCATCGATCCGTATGTATCCCTACCATCTTTGGTGTCTTGGGACTGGTTTATGTATGGACATGTAGAGAGGAGTGTGGCTTTCCTCTATGAGATTGACCGCACCACAGATGGTCGCTAGTACTTCTATTTAGGAGAAACCTAGTTAATTCCATCTCTTATGGATTGGTGTTGCTCTTCAAGGTATGACCACAGCTTAGATGGTCGTCGAATCTCCTATTTAGGAGGAGTTCTGGTAATTCCATCCCTTTGGTCTGAAGCCAATAAAATGTAGTGGATTGAAAGGTGATCCCAGTATTAACTGACAAGTGTTTGTGTTTTGGTAGGGGGTGAGACTGAACCATGAATGGCTACCTACGTACTCCTATTGAAAAAGAGATCAGGTCTGCGTAGTTGAAACCTGGTGTAAGAGGTTCAACACTGTATATGGCAGAAATGGTGTAGGATTCTATTTTTGTTTTTGTAAGGAGAAGAGGGTAGAAATGTTTTTATTGTTTATGTTTTATTGCGACCGGGCCATACGAAATGGTTGCCTACGTACTCCTATTGAACAGGAGATCAGGTCGACGTAGTTCGCCCATCAGGGCGAGATGAAAAACGTGATCCCATGTGAAAGTCAGATTGCGGGGAGGAGAAAGTTTAATCTTAGGTTGAGGATAAACTGTAGGTATGAGAAGTTTGATCCCATGTATGGGTAGCCAAACTGCAAACGCGAGAGGTTCAATCCATAGTGGGATGACCTAAGTTGTAGGAACGCAAAGGAGCCAGGCTGCTAGCTTGAAGAGTATATTTCCGTGAGGGGCCAAGTGTGGAAGAGTTGTATGTGGTAAAGGGTTAAAGAACCGGGATAATTGGTGATCTGATAATCCAATACCAGGATGTTTGTTTGATGGTCACTTCAGACATAGTACCGTTTCATGGTGTTTGAATTGATGAGTTGTGGAAATTCATCGCCATCCATTTCTTGCAATCTGAGAGCGCCCTTTGTCAATATTTCCTTGACAACAAACGGGCCTTCCCAGTTAGGAGCGAATTTTCCCTTAGACTGATCTTGGTTATCAAGGATCTTTTTCAAAACCAAGTCATGTTGTTTAAATTGCCGTAGCCGGACATTTTTGTTGTAGGATCTGGCTATCCTTTGTTGATATAACCGACCATGGAAGATAGTCGCAGTTCGCCTTTCGTCTATTAGAGACAATTGGTGATACATGTCTTGTACCCATTGGTCTTCATCCAGCTAAGCATCTATCAACACTCTGAGGGATTCCATTTCAACTTCTATGGAGAGCACTGCTTCCATCCCATAGGTTAATGCGTAAGGGGTTGCCCCAGTGGAAATGCGTATTGAGGTTCTGTAGGCTAATAGAGTAAGAGGCAATAGGTCAGGCCAATCTTTGTGGTTGGCGGACATCTTTTGCATAATCTTCTTGATGTTTTTGTTAGCCTCTTCCACAACACAATTCATCTTCGAACGATAGATGACGGAGTTAAGATGTTTGATGTTGAATTTACTGCATAATCCCTCCACCATTTTGTTGTTGAAGTTTTTAGCATTGTCTGACACAATCACCTCTGGTTGTCCATATCGACAAACGATATTGTTTCTGATGAAAGTAATGATGACTTCTTTAGTAACCCTGGGGAAGGAGGCTGCCTCTACTCACTTGGTGAAGTAGTCGATCATGGTGAAGATAAATCGATGTCCATTACTGGCTTTAGGCTCAATGGGCCCGATAACATCCATTGCCCACATTGAGAAGGGCCAAGGTGAACTCATGGTGTGGAGTTCCCATGGAGGGGCGTGTATAGCATTTCCATGAATCTTGCACTGATAGAATCTCCTAACGTGGTCATTGGAATCAACTTTGAGAAATAGCCAATAATTCCTTGTCCTGAGGACTTTCTTGATAAAGACGGGGCCACTCATGTAGGGGCCACAGACTCCACCATGGATTTCATCCATAAACCTTTGGGCTTGATCTTTGTCTAAATATATGAGGAGACCTAGTCTTGCATCTCTTTTGTAGAGCGCATCTCCACTCAGGTAGAATTTCATAGCAAGTCGATGGATCTACCTTTTCTCAGTCGGGCTCACTTCCGCGGGTGTAGATCCAGTGTGAGCCCGACTGAGATCAGCATATGAAACACTCCCGTGTGTTCCAATTCCTTTGATAGCATGAAGGGTCTCTTCCATTTGGAGGACTTTCTTTTTGATGTCACCAGTGTCTGGATCTCCAGTGGTATGGGTAGCATCATGATTTTTGTTGGTCGTATCCAACTGCAGTTCAGGTATTTTAATGACCTGGGTTCTCCCTTGTGTGGAGGATTCAGTATGCACGTGTATTTTTGGAACCTGATTGGACTGGTGTTGTTCTTTGAGTAGAACAACCAAATCTGTAATTTATTTACTTAATCCGTCGAATTCTTTGCGAGAAACTGGATTAAGTTCAGTCTGGTCGGATGACGACATAATTGACTGTAGGCCAGTAGCCTTTTTTGATTTTGACCAGGTAGTAGGTCCGATTGGTTCCCTACGAAAGACTTAAAATAGTTTAGTCTTTAGGGAATGTATATAATAACATGCTATGTGATGTGCCCATTTTAGGAATTTTATCCTGTAAAACGGATGTCAGTTGTTTGTAGCATGTTAATTAAATAGGTACGTGTACGCATTTCTTCATATTTCTCATTACATGGAGATAGATATGGAATGAAATTATAAGTAACTTTGTTTACAAGTAATTGAAATGAGAGAGCATGAAAAGACTTTCCTCCGTTTTGGGTTTATCAGAGGCTGACCTATCTTAGGTTACTCTCGCGACTTTTTGGCATGAAGGTTCCCAAATCATCGCAATTTACTCAACGGGAAATTAATCCGGTCTTTCAACTGGAGCGAATTTGGGTGGTGCATTTCCTGAGCCTCGGGGAATTAGTCTTCCCACGAGTCCAGTAATCAAACACGACAGGATAGCCTCCTGGTGGAGGGACCACACAACATAGATTCACATTCATCGCGTCTCACCGTATGAAAATGATGACATGTGCGAAACACTAATATCACAAACAGATATGGTGCGAAACACTAAGTGCAATAAGAAAATGCATTCGTACACATTCATCATAAATGTAAATGCAACATCCACACACAAGCAGATAACAGTTTTGAAAAGATTGTAATAGCGGCTTAAGTCCTTTTACTGGAGTCCCCAACAGAGTCGCCACCTGTCGACGTCGGGATTTTTAGTTGTCCCTTTCCGTTACTTGTTCTTTGGTGTTCTCATTTTAGGTGAGATTTGTTTGAAAAAACAAGTGAAAAAGGTCCGACATGTATAATGTCGACGATGGACTGTTAAGAGTTGCCATTTGGTTTTTTAAATAGTTGTACCAACACAACCCAGAAAAGGTTTGCACATTGACCCAGTGATGTGACACTGTGAAACGGGTCGATGAAACCGAAATTCATTAGGATCCGGGGACTTGGTTATGCGGAGGAAAGGTGTTAGGCACCCCCCGACATCCGTGTTACCACGATGACCGCCTCTTTTCAAGAAACTATTATCTGAATGTGTGTGTGTGTGGGTCAATGTGCTGTTATTTTAAAGTAGTGCGAGGCCTTGTTCGCACCTATATACACAGAGTTTGAATTTATATAAAAATTCAATTTTAAGCAAGATATGACAGTGATATTTTATAAAAGAGGTGTTTCAAACCCTGATTACACTCCCATTTTATTAAGTATTCCGCTTGATTGATTTTATTTAACAGATGTGAGGCATCAATACGAAAATAATGTAAAAAATAATGCTGACTTCTTCGTGGGTATGAGAACCATCTGAGGACGTTCAGACTCCGCAAAATAATTTACAAGATGCTTACAGCTGGAAACGTCCATCACGGGAACCGAATCTAGATCCAATAGGTTGAATCTGTGATCACATGATTCCTAAGCGCAGATGATACCGCAATTTGTATGAAAGCAGTAAACAGGTATATATAAAAGCTGTAAATATATATATATATATATATATATATATATATATATATATATATATATAGACATGATCACCAACAACGAAGCACCTCCACGGGGGATCCGAAATGTAAATAAAGCTGTAAAAGCTATCAACCGCCACGGAGGAAACTCCAAGCGGGAAAAAACGTAAATAAAGCTGTAAAGCTATTAACCGCCACAGAGGGAACTATAGGCGGGACAAAATGTAAAGAAAGCTGTACAAAGCAATGAACTGCCACGAAGTAAACTCTAGGAAGGACGAAACGTAAAGAAAGTTGTAAAAGCGATCAACCACCACGAAGTGAACTCCAGGTGGGACAAATATATATATATATATATATATATATATATATATATATATATATATATATATGCGAATAAACGCACCAGATGTAAAATTCAGGCTCATCGAACAGAGTTCGACAACAGTTCATATATATATATATATATATATATATAAGAAAATAAATGCTCTAGACCGAAGTCTAGGCTCAATCGAGGCATAACTAGATAATGTTAGTCCATATATATATATATATATATATATATATATATATATATAAACTGAAATAAAACCACTGACTGAAGTCCGGACAAACGCACGCAACACGACTCTCAACGTGAAGAAGGGTGTGTGCAAAGATGAAGAGAAAGACTCTAAAGTGTGTGAGAAGGCTTACAGTGGGCTGCCAAAGAAGACTTCTATATCTTTAAAGTGGGTAAACACTGGATTTTGTAGGTACAAAAGAAGCTATATATGAGCTCACAGGTGTTTAAAATGAGAAAGTACACTGTATGGGGTAAGTGCAGAGCAAATTGGGCAGGGCTTCCTCGTCGTTTTCTCTTGCAAAATGGCCACCCTAAGCCCTCTATTTATAGAGGGTGGAGCCAAAGTTGTACCTGCGGCTCAGCCGCAGGTGTACCAGAGGCAACCCAAGTTGGCCCAGGTTTCTCGGGTCGGCTCGTCTCGTAGTACGTGCACTCGAGCACGGTAATGTCTGCTCGAACTTTTAGAAGTGCAATATGGGCATCCTATTGAGGTATAAAGGACCTATTTCGGACTGCCTTTATCGAGAGTTGTACAATGGCATAGGATTAGAGTTTGTACGAAGTCTTTGAAGATGGGATGATGCCCTCCGGTCTTCAAGCTTCAAATTCTATCTGTCACCCCACACAATAGTCACCCGGGATTGGTTTTCCTTGATTCTTGTGGGACATCGTTGTGTAGAGATGTGTATGAAATGTTGAGATGATGTGGTATGGCATCGTGTTGGCGAGATGGTGATGTTTCCCCTCACCGGTGTTATTGCTGGTTTGGGTTGATAAAACAGACGTTGCTCAGGGCTTCCCTGAGATTGGACTGCTATAATTGTTGAAGGTCCTCAGTGTCATCTTTGAGGTGTGCCTGTCATCCCGGTGTTATCTCCGGGTTGGTACAGAGTATCTCGTTATGAGAGCCAAAATTGAAGCTGGTTGCATTTGAAACAAGCATTTCCGGGGTTATCGCCGAAACTGCATTCCTTGGGGTGATCACCAAGGTTGGTGGCTATTCCCATGATTGGGACTGAGACTGGATACCTCGGGGTTATCTTCGAGATTAATTGGTCTTCTCCGGTGTGTGTTCCGGTATTGGATCCGCACGCCTCGGGGTTATATCCGAGGTTGGAATTGTTACTCCCAGTGTGTGCTCTAGGGTTGATGCTAAACTTCTGGTAGTATCCGGAATGGATATGGATTGTCTTTCAGGGTTCTCTCTTAAAAGATGAATCTGTCCTCCTGCAATGTTAGTGACAGTAGTACAGAAAATTTCGAGTGTCTACACCTATAGAGTTGAAACGCGTTCATAATGTTTTTCATGTTTTGGTGTTACGATCGTATAAACCCGATTACAAGCATGTGTTCGAGTACGAACCATTGCAGTTCGGTAAAGACTTGTCTTATGAAGAGGTTCCTATACATATAGTCGACAGGAAAGAACTGATGCTCAGGAATAAGGTGATACCTTCCGTGAATGTAATATGGAGGAACCACAATGTCGAAGAGTCTACGTGGGAACTCAAAGCTGAAATGATGAATAATTACCATGAGCTATTTGTTTAATCTATGTCTTCGATTCTGGGGACAGAATCTTTGTAAGGAGGGAAGAATGTGACGAATAATTTATTTGAGTTGTGATTATGGGGACATAATCCTTGTAAGGAAGGAATGATGTAACAATCCAGAATTTTAAATTGTAATTTTTAAATATTTATTGAATTATATAAATATTTAATGGATGTGTTTATTTTTGAATAAATATTTTTTTAATTTGATTTGATTTGATTTGGTTAATTATTTGTTAAATAAATAATTAATGAGTTAAGAAAATTAATTATTATGAGATAATATTCTAATTTAATTTAATAATTAAATTAGAAAGTTGATATGGATTAAATGGATTATTATAATGTTTTAAATTTAATTTGGTAATAAAAGTTCGACAAATAACTATGCTATAAATGAGTTATTAAAATAAAGTAAAGGATTTTAATTTAGTTTTTACCAAACAAGGATTAAAGATATTAAGTCTTTAATTTTTAATGATTTTTGCCAAACAAAGCCTAATAGCTTTTGAATTTTAATTATAATAAATAATACAAATAAAATAAATAAAATATAAATAATATATATTAAATTATGGTAACTGATAATTTATTAGGGACTTTAGTAAGACGTCGTTTTTAGACGTTAGAAAGTGTGTGCATTGAGTTGAGTTTATTTTACGTTAAAATGTATTTGGTCTAAAGCCTGAGCCTAAGAAGAAAGGGAAGTTGTCAGAAAAGATTATAGAGAATTGAGAGAGACTAGAGAGAATTGAGAGGAGAGAAAGGTGTTGTGAATTACAAGTCTTGTAACAAGGGTTAACCAAGCAAGAGAAGGTATGTTACATAACCATAATATTATATATATATATGTGTGTGTGTGTGTGTGTATATATATATATGTATATATATATATATATTACGGCTTAATTCCTAAATTTATTTGTTCTTGAGTTTCACTGTAGTATAAAGTCTTTATAAAATTTTCTGTAATCCAAATTTTTATAATTGGTTATGAAATTATGTGTATATATAATTTTAATGTTATAGCTACCATATATATGTGATTGTATGCTATATATATATATATATGTGTGTGTGTGTGTGTGTATGTGTGTGTGTGTATGTGTGTGATTGTATGTTGAATTACGTCCAAAAGAAAGGAAATTGTTTTATAGTGAATGTATGTATGAACATGGCTTGTAGGAGTACCAAAATTAATATTTGATTGTGAGCTAATTGTGAAATTGAACCTTGAATATGTTAATTTGGTAAGAAATAAATAGAATGAAGTTCGAATGAATTAATTTGGTATATAATTGTGGTTACAGTGTTAACTTTGTCAAATAATGTCAAAAATGGAGTTTTGGTTTAAAACATGACATTCAAGGATTTAATTTTTCTAAAGTTGTTGTTTAGTTACTTTAAATCAGTATATATATATATATATATATATATATATATATATATATATATATGATGGGTAACGTTTATGTGTAATTTATGTAAGTTATACATGATAAATTGGTGTTAAAAATTAAGATACAACCAAAAATTAGCTTTGTTCAGTTCTTCGTGCTTGATTATGTAATTCGACGCCTCAGCACCGCAGCTCCAAACTTCGCGCCGCAACGCCCCTGCCTGGCTTAGGCACCGCAACGCAGCGCCAACACTGCGCCTGTGACACCCCCAAATCTGGGTTCCCTAACCTCGAGTTTGATGCTCACGATCCATCATATATATCACATCTAACTACTCATTCATTAATGAAAAACATCATTTATAATATTTTTTAATACAACTTATAATAATATCTCAGGTTAACTAACATTGACATAACTTACATACCCTTATATAACCAAAAGGTTTACATAATTAGTTACATAATAAAACATAACCATTAAAAGTTTACACTAACTACTCCTGAGCTTTGTCTTTGCCTTTGTCCCTGTTAGAACCTTCTGCTACAACGACATTAGCTGAAATATTTTATTTAAGCAAGGGTGAGCAACGAATTTGCTCAGCAAGTTAAAATATACAATAAATGACATATATCATGAATAGAAGAGTCTAGCTTCTATAGAACTTCAGCAATAATCAAAAGATTTTGAAGTAGCAGAATAATAATTCAATCTCAATAATAAAACTTTCTGCCATTTCATACTGAATAACATATCACATATGAAAGAGTAAAATTCTTTCACAGATTCAATAATATTCAATTGACTAAGAAGAATTAAATACTGCAACAATATTCAATGAAGTGGGATATGCCCAGATTTCATCTCTGGGTACTCGTCATGATCGCTTGCTAGATCTACCGCAGGTTCGTCTCTTAAAATTTCCTCAACTGACTCACTCTGAGCTAGAACCTCAGCAAATGACATTGGTGCAGCTGCTAACATTTCTGTAACCATCTTATCATCTCCTGACATCTTGTCACCAGTTTTAAATAACTTCATTAGTACATCACTATCAAACATAATCCATAAGTGTCCCTATATCTTATTATTGATGAATTTTCTTAATCCATCACTTAGATCTCTAAACGATTTTTCTCTATCCTGTTTGTGGTTATATTCCTATGGCTTTCCCCCCCACCTAAGGTTTATAACCTAGAGCTTTGATACAAACCTGTGACGCCCCCAAATTCGGGTTCCCTAACCTCGGGTTTGGTGCTCACGATCCATCAAATATATCACATCTAACTACTCATTCATTAATGGAAAACATCATTTATAATATTCCTTAATACAACTTATAAAAATATACCAGGTTAAATAACCTTGACATAACTTACATACCCTTATATAACCAAAAGGTTTACATAATTAGTTACATAATAGAACATAACCATCAAGAGTTGACACTAACTACTCATGAGCTTTGCCTTTGCCTTTGTCCCTGTTAGAACCTTCTGCTATAATGGCATTAGCTGAAATATTTTATTTAAGCAAGAGTGAGCAACGAGATTGCTCAACAAGTTAAAATATACAATAAATGATATATATAATGAATAGAAGAGTCTAGCTTCTATAGAACTTCAGTAATAATCAAAAGATTTCGAAGTAGCAGAATAATAATTCAGTCTCAATAATAAAACTTTCTCGCATTTCATACAGAATAATATATCAGAGATGAAAGAGTAAAATTCTTTCACAGATTCAATAATATTCAATTGAATAAGAAGAATTAACAATATCGCAACAATATTCAATGAAGTGGGATATACCCAGATTTCATGTTGAGTGATCACAAAAGGATCATGAACTAATAGAGGAATTATTTAGTTATTAAAACTAAATTACCACAAGAATATAAATTAGTTATAAAAACTAAACTATACTCTTCTGCAAGTACCTGGAGCGGCCAACTCCTTTGTACCTTATATTATGCATACTACTCAATAATAGCACAATAGGTCGATTTACGACATTAAAATTTTTTCATCTCAGTCTTACATCACGAGTCCTTACAACAATAATATGGTTTGGATTACTTTCAAAGAAATACTATGATTTCAATAATTAATAAAAATATTAATCTAGCCGAAACCAATGTCATAGATCTTTCAATACCAATTCAATTCATAATAAATAGAACATTTCATGCTTTAACAAATATTAGGCTTGCCAAAACAATTAGCTAAAACATGATTTATAAACAGTTCAAATAATAGAACAAGAATCAATTGCACTACGTGCGAATTACAACAATCATTATAGATGTGAATAACTATCAATAATTATTCACTACCATGCTTGAAAAATAGTAACTCAAGTTGAGTTAGGAAACTTGCCTAATTCGTTGAGTACCGCTACACAATTTAAGTTAACTTCTTTTGTAAGACCTATCATTAATAAGATTGGTCTTTTAATCAGCATATCATACTTTGTATCATAGTACAATCACTTTACAATCAATTATCTAACACTTAGTCACATAATTAAATATTAGATAACACCTTACAATATTAGTATTATTATCATCATTTGATAATTCTTTAATCACTATATCATATACATATCATATACATTATGATTTAACACTCTAATCTTATATATTATAAGTTCTTCTTTAACATCTAATAAGTCAAATACTAATCCAGCAACCTGAATTCTAAATCTAGCAATCAAATTACCAATTCAAGAGATTGGATTTTAAATCCAGCAACCAAATTACAATCCAGCAAGCTGGATTCAATATATTTTCAATTCAGTAAACTTCTTTTCAATCCAGCAAGTTAGATTCATCAGATTTTTTAATCCAGCAAGCTGGATTCCATATCCTTTTCACAAAAACACCAAATCAGCTTATTATTTTTCTATCCTTTGTCCAAACATATATACATATATTTCATACACAACAAGTATTTTTCCAGAATTTTCCAACTTCCTTTAGTATTTTTCAAAATTCATTTTTAGTTTGTAGCTTAAGAATTTAGCCTCATCATGCTCAACTCCAAAAATTCTCATCTTTTGACATAATCTTATACGTGTTAACATGAGCATCCAGTTTAAATTTTGTGGCCATCGGAGTTATAGAACTCCGATTATAGCAATTTTCGTTCGAAAAACTTAAAAATTGAAATGGTCATAACTTGGTCATTTTATGTCGGAATGAGGTCATTTTTGGAAAGGAGGTACCTAATACCATATATTTTCATTTACCAAAAGACCGTAATTTATTTCATAATTTAAGTGGTTGAAATAGCCCTTTTAAAATTTTGGCCAGTAGTACTTTGTCATTTTGCAATTTTTCATGCTTTTCGAAACATAGTCCATACTGAAATCTACAACATCTTTTCAAGTGATTACACTTGGATATGTTAGAAAATACATAGATCTAACTCTAGGACTTGACCACACTCAAAAATTCAAAATATAATAGGAGATATGGTCATTTGAATTTCATGTTTTATTTTCACAAAAATTTGATTTTCAACCCTTTGTGATTTCTAAGAAAACTTCTATGTTCTAACATTATAACCAACATAACTCATCATAATACCTACTAATACTTTATATACCAATGAATCTACCATAATACATGATCTATTTCATCAAATAAGCATTAAACACAATGTTAAACACAATCAAGGCTAATAACAATTAGGTTTTCTACCTTTTGAAAAACCTAGTTTCCATTTCATACTTTAGATCTAACTTTTGATTCTCAAAAGGGTTAGATCTAAACATAAAAAACTTATATACACATAGATCTAAGGTTTTAAACCTCAAGATCAAAACTTCATATTATCAAAAAAATCAAATCAAACTAAAAAGGAAATTAAACTACATAAATAGAAATTTTGTTATACCTTAGCTTTTCCTTCTTCTCCTTCTTCCTAAACCTTGATTAGGAACTATGAAACTTAACAAAACTCTCCCTATCTCTCTTCTTCTTCTTCTCACCGAAATCTCTTAGATTTCTCTCTTTCTCTTGCATTCTTTCTTTAGCAAAATAGAAGTAAGAAATGAAATAGAAAGGTAATATATATTTTTAATTTTGTTGGGGAAAATGTATAGATATAAGATATGTAAGTATATTATTTACCCAATACTTCTCCCCTTCTGTCTTTTACTCATCTCCTAGAGTTTTCTTGCACTTTATGCTTAATGTGTTGGTCAAATGAAAATTGGACACTTGTTGAAAGTTGTTCACCTACTAAAGTAAGCAATCATTACATTCTTCCCCCTTTATCTCCTCACTAAATTTCGGCCAAGTGGCCTTTCTCTTGCCCAAAATTGGTTTAATTTTATGCTTTAATTAATTTACTTAATGTCCAAAAAGTCATCTCCCACTTGGGCTAAAAATTGGGCCATCCAATAATTCATTTGGGCTCTACTTAGCATATTTGGGCCATGTAAATTAAATTAGGTCCAACACTTTTAATTTTATCCTTTCCTAATTATTTAATTATGGTTTTTATTTCCTTAATTATAACATAAATCCTTACTCATGCATATTTAATTACTTACCCCAATTAGACTTGTTATAATTAGGTCATAAAATTAATTAATTGAGATGTATAAAATAAATCTCTTAGGATTAGTATATCTTTTTAAATACTATCATTCTCTTAAATTATAACCCATTACGTTATTTAATTATCATACCTAATATATGTATTATGTTACATAACTTTATTCTTCATCTCTTTACAAAATAAATGTATGCACATTATATAATACATATTTACTCAATCACGTACATAATTCATATATGTCCTAACATATTTCCCCTAGTTTATTAACTTATTAGCCCAAAATGTCTTAATAAGTTATAAACACATACATACTCATATCAATAATCAATTACTTAAGGATTGTAAATCCTTTTAATTTAATAATCAAGGCTAACATTCAAGCTATGTTAATTTCTTACATAACTTTCATTACTCTTCCGTGAGAATGATTAAGTATACTTCTTAGTTGATAAATTAACTATCTAGCTTAATTATCATATACACTTATATGATTCAAGAACTTTCTTTATTTTTTTTCATTAAAAAAATTATTCAAAAAAAAATTGAATTATGTGAAATTCTGGGTTCTCACATTCTCCTTTCTTTATAAGGATTTCATCCTTGGAATCACCACTTTCTTACTCCCTAATATCTTTTAAAGTTATATCATCAATTCATTTATATCAACACAATATTAATTTGTGTTTCAAATACTAAATTGTGACTTGGGATCTATAAAAGAAAACCATACGTACGTGCCTGGTATGTCGAACAGATGAGGATACCTCGTTAGATTCTAACTCTTGAGGTATAACCTTTGAGCATAGAATATATTCCTTCTTATCCAAGATTTTAACAAGTACTTCTTTATACGTTTAATCTTC
>JAINUV010000391.1:0-107632 GCA_020205505.1 Panax japonicus | reverse complement strand
TTTTTTTTGTCGGAGAATATTCGTACGATGGCGCAACCATTCGTGGGGCTCATAACAGAATAACTGTCGAATAAAGAAACGACAAAGTATGATTTTTTATAAATAACGACGTAATTGTTACCTTTAACACTGTTGGAATACCTGATGGTTAAAAAATACAGTAATACACGTGGTTGTATAGTAGCACACGGTATTGCACAGTATTGTTGAATTATTGATTCGTACGTAAGAAGGCACTACTCTAATTGTTACAGTAGTTATTGTTCAATATTTTATTTTATTGATTCAATAATTGTTGCGTTGTTTAGTTTATATTATTATTGTTTCAATAATTGTCATTGCACAGTATTTTCTATTATCAGATCAATAATTCATATTATTTGAATAATATTATTAGATAACATTATTGTCAATGTCTAGAAAGTTCTATCAAGGAGAGGTTTGGTCATCTAATTGCGCGCCAGTAAGGAGAAATCCTTATTGAAGAATCCCCTCTTTCCTAGGAACGGACTGGTTGTCATAATTGTGATTCTGTAATATTATTGTGAATAATTAATTATTGATTTATATGATAAAAAAATTTATTTGATGTGGATATAATTGATGGATATATTTATTTTATGTGGATATAATTGAAGGAATTAATGCTGAGGTGTTTTATCAGTATTTTGTCGGAAAGGAGGTATTAAAAATCACCCGTTTGTGAATTTTGGATATTTTCTATTTGGAATTTGGAAAAACTCAAAGCTACAAAGTTGTAGAGAATTTGATTTCAGGCAAAATGGATATAAAATTTATATTTTTTTGATAAACGGACTATTTTCTATGAATTGTTGAAGTTTCGGAAAATAAATAATTTTTTAAATTTATGGGTGGGATCCACGTTTGGTTGGTGTTAATAACATGTGGGCTGTTGAAATTTCAGAAATGAGGGGATGATGGCTTTCAAAGCATGCATAGAAAAAATGAGAATAATAATATTAATTCATTATTTTAGTCTCCTATGGCGTTCTAGCATTTTCCTATAAATAGACGTTTAGATTAGAATTAAAAATCACACCAGAAACAAGTTTTTTTTCTCTCTAGATTATCGAGCGTATTATTGTGAGTATTTTGATACATAAGAGTTGTTGTTCGGTACAAGTTTCCTTTGGCTCTATATCCGATATTCCAATCAGATGTACCGTTATTTTGAGGTAAGGGATGTTATTTTCTTCTTAAATTATATTATTTTCTTCAATATCATTATGCCGAAATATTGGTGAATTTTTTAATCAAATTTGGAACTTTTTGTGTCGGGATTACTATTCACGTATACGACACTATTCACGAATACGACACTATTCATCGAAAAATGAAATTTTCTTCTTTTTGTCCAAGATGTCTATTATGGCTATCTTTGATTGTATCCATGTTTTGATCTTTATTTTGAATTCTGTTTTACAATTGGTTATTATGAAGTATTATTGATCTTGGATAAACTGTTATACGAATCCTTAATATTTGTTCTTCTGTCTCATTGGATTCATTTTCTTTTAAATATTTTTTATCATCCTCAGTCCTAAATGATGATATTACTGAATATCTTTGGCCTGTAGTGCAAAAATGAATGATTAACTGATGAATATCTTTCGCCCGTAGTGCAAAGATGAACAGGTGTTGTTGAGATGAACATGACCAACTGGTGAAATAAATGAATATCTTTGGCCTGTAGTGCAAAGATGAATATTTGATTAGAAGATGTATATTGATTGATGTTACAGGGATAAAATATTGATAATGGACTTTTAAATCTTAGAAGAGTAGAATTCATTCTCTACGTGACTCTTTTAATGGATTGTTGTTTCCGCTGTATTTGTTGATCTAAAATTTGTTGTCTATTATATTCTATCATATTTTTCCCTGTTGAAAACTAATGATAATTTGTTGTATATTATCTTGGTCATAATATTCTTTACTGGGCTAGTTGAGCTCACCCTTTTCCTTTTTGTTCCATTTTTTTTCTCAGGAGGTGAGAACGTAGCAGGATCGAGTCGGAGTATGGAGTGGGTTCTAGAAAGATGTTTTAGCGGTCCTCACTATTTCTGTAAAATAGTATATGAATAATTGTAATGAGGACTTATTTGAGTGTGAATATTGTCTAGAAGATAATATTTGTATTTAAACTCACAGTATGCGTTGTGGTATTTTGCACGACAATTGTAATAATAAAGTTGTAGTTTTCTTTCTGTACCATATATTTGGCGACTCAGAATGGGTGCTATATACCTATTTTGGGGCGTCACAGCAGTCCTCACTATTTCTGTAAAATAGTGTATGAATAATTGTAATGAGGACTTATTTGAGTGTTGATATTGTCTAGGAGACAATATTTGTATTTAAACTCACAGTATGTGTTGTCGTATTTTGCACGACAATTGTATTATTGAAGTTGTAGTTTGCTTTCTGTACCATGTATTTGGCGACTCAGAATGGGTGTTGTATACCTATTTTAGAGGCGTCACAGCAAGAATATTCCATGACAAACGAATATTCCCCGACAACAATGAATTTTTTTAACCACTTGTTTATTTAAAATATTTGCGCATTTTACTCATAACTAATCACATTAATCGAATTAATCCCTTACTATTTCAAAATAATAAATAGAGAAAATTCTATTGTATTCATAAAAGTTGGGGTCTTATATATATATATATATATAGGGAAAAATGTATGTACACAGCTGTGTATTACACAGTAGGCTATGCCGACGGTTTTTGGGCTACAGCGACGGTTTTACCCGTTGTCATAGCTGTTCTGGGCTATAGCGACAGTTTACCGTCGCTATAGCCCAAAAAATCTGTCGCCATAGGCCTACTGTGTAATACACAGCTGTGTATATACATATAACCCATATATATATACGGTCCGGATCTTAAGCTCACCCCTTATCTAGCTCACCTTGCTCATCCCCCTTTAGCGACGGACCGGACGATGATTCGGTCCGTCACTATATAAAGAACCGTAGTCTTAGCTTTTAGCGACGGACAACATAAGACGACGATTCTTTATATAGCGACGGACCGAATCGTCGCCCGGTCTGTCGCTAAAAGGGGTGAACAAGGTGAGCTAGATAAGATGTGAGCTTAAGATCTGGATCGTGTATATATATATATATATATATATATATATATATAGAGAGAGAGAGAGAGAGAGCAAGGATCAAGTGCATACCCCTTATCTTACTCACCTGTGCTTACCCTCCTTTAGACGACGGTTTCGATCATACAACCGTCGTTTATACTTTTAGCGACGTTATATGTTGTCTGTCGCTAAAAGTATAGACGACGGTTGTATGACCGAAACCGTCGCCTAAAGGGGGGTAAGCACGGGTAAAGTAAGATAAGGGGTATGCACTTGATCCGGACGTGTATATATATATATATATATATATATATATATATATATATATATATTATATATATATATATATATACGGTCCGGATCTTAAGCTCACCCTTTATCCAACTCACCTGAGCTCACCCCCCTTTAGCGACGGACCCGGATCCTACTAACTGCATTATACATGTGGTAATGAAAATTTTCTCTTTGATCTAAGGAATGGTAACTAGTTAAAAAAATTTGCACAATTTTTTTTAAAGTATTAATAGAAAGAAGAGCTTTAGCGACGGTTTATAACCGTAACAATTATTAGCCTTCTATTTTGCAAAAGTCTATAGAGACGGTCCTTGCTCTTCGTGGTAATACCTAGTTAGTAGTTACCTACGGTCTCCACGGCGTCCCCAATAGTATGTATGTTCTTTTGGCAATTGAAGATTTTCTCTCACTGACAGTCATGAAATGAAACTGTGACGGATTATTGCAATCGTCTTTGCCAAGCTCTAGCTATAGTCGTGGACCCTTGGCCGTAGCTATAGCAGGGTTCGAGCTGCCAAGCTCACACGAAGGCTTGAAAGTATAATGCAACGATTAAAGCAGCCATTCTTCTAAAACTAATGAAAGAGCAAACTTGATTTCCTTGGATTTAAAAGGGTTATACTTGGATGTTCTTTTAGCATTTGAAGAACAATGTGTAAATGAGTATTTATAGAGGACAAAACTTGATTTTTTCTGGTTTGGAAAGACTCAACACAAGTTTGGTGAGATGTAGTTGGGGCATGTTTTGATAAAACATCTGGTTAGTTTAACTTCCAAGTTTGACTTGTTGCAAATTGTGATATAAAAAATTTCTTTAACTGATTAACTCATGAAATCCACGACAAGCACTTTTTAGGTATGACTTTTGAAGTTGTTACTTTTTCAGTTGGCCAGTGAGGAATCTTTGTTAAGTTCCGAGGCATGCTTGACAAAACACATTGTTGTAGGTGAACAAACTTGTCCTGTTAGGCTAACCAAAGCTCATTCATCTGATGCTATTCCAAGCTAAATCTTCAGCATTAGTTTTCTATAAATACCAGTTGATTCCCTGTCATTTCTCCAACAGCAAAAGAACATAAATTCTTCTATAACTTAACAGACACCAGAATTCGAAATTCAGTTTCTGATCCCACCAAACAATGGCTGCTTTTAAGCATATGTTTGTTTCACCATTGATCATATTGTTAGCACTTTCAACCATTCATGTGAGCCTTGCAGCCCGCAACTTATTGCAAACTTCAGCACCAACACTGCCTACTATTCCATCCCTTCCTAAGGTCACATTGCCTCCACTTCCTGCAATGCCAACGCTGCTGCCCACAGTAACTCTGCCACCATTGCCAACTACTCCTTTGCCAACACTACCAACAGCAGTAACTTTGCCAAAGCCCACATTGCCGCCTTTGCCAAGCACCCAAATTCCATCTTTACCCAATCCAACACTGCCAACCTTGCCAACAATTCCTAAGGTGACATTACCTCCTCTTCCAGCCACCTCACTGCCCACTATGCCGACAGCCATTCCTTCAATCCCAACTATTCCTTTTTCTCAGCTCCACCATCCACCAATAGCCCTTGAGCTGCTCCCACTTTGTTCATCTATCCTTGGAGGCTTATCCGGGATCCTAGAGTTGCTTGTTTATGTTCTTTTCGAGTGAGATTATTTGTATTTGTCCTTAGGAGTGGAGCTAGGATTCGGTTATATGAATATATGTGTAGTCATTGTCTCTTTTCACTTGTCAGTGTGTTTTGTGTACGAGCATTTGATGTACTCTATATGAATAGTTGAATTTTTTGCACTTTATCATTGATTATTTGATTACACAGTTGTTTATTTTCACAGTTCTTTGATTATTTTCACTTTTACTGGATATGTGTCGCGTATTTTAGATCATTTTGAGCATAAAAAAAATTGAGGAAATTTCAAATATGATGGGAGGCTCTCACATCCTCTCAAATTCATCCATGTATATCAGAATAAGCAATTTCCAGCTACAGCCTTTAAGAAAACAGGAATTCAGTTTGGGGTTTGAAGCCTCATTAAGTCATTAGGCTTATTTCCAAGAATGTGGAATAATATTAACCTGACCTTCTGTTATACTATGATCTTCTAAGATTGAATTTATAACATTTTAATTATTTGAATTTTGAAGTAAATCATCACAAAAGTAGCTCAAGGGCGTACCCTTGATACTATCTTTAGCGACGAACCAGGTGACGGTTCTGTCCGTCGCTATATGTTGTCTACCGCTAAAAACTAAGATGACAATTCTCTGATAGCGACGAAATATGTTGTCTACCGCTAAAAACTAAGATGACAGTTCTCTGATATAGCGACGAACTGAACCGTAACCCGGTCCGTCGCTAAAAGGGAATGAGCATAGTATGTAGAATAAAGGGTGTGAGCCCATTTACTGACATATATATTATATATATTATATATATATATATATATATATATATATATATATATATTCCCAAATTTCTTCAACTATAAACAGGCTTCATGAATTCATCATTTAACTATTTTCCCCAAACAATGGAGTAATGGACCATCACCATTTTCCTTTCAATAAAAATGATTTGACGACTGCCTTTACAGAACTGCCTTTGTCGAAATTTTTAATAGGTGAATGTAGAGCCTTCTGGGGATATATTGAACTGTTTTTCCCATCATTAAATTTGTTCATTTCCCATTTTCCGCATATTCTTCAACTAAGTTTTCCCCTACAACAGAATTTCTCTTTTTCCCTATGCAACTATTCTTGCAATGATTTACGTTCTATAGCATTCGGAACATCCGCCCAGTATTTGTATAATTTCAACTTTTAAAATGAGGTTTCAATGCCAATGAAAAACTATTGATTTCCAAATTTCAGTTGAAGTTGAAGCTGGTGACAATTGTTGATGCTAATATATATATACATCAAATGATCTGCAACACAAACGAGATATATCTAGTGATTGTGTTTTACAGAAAACATGAGAATAAACAAGTAATAATGTGATAGATTCAAGTAATTCAAATGATCACGAACTGATATTCAATACTTCATAAACATAAAGAAATAATACATATGAAAGTGAACCCGACTCCACTCCTTAAAAAAATACAAGTAATCTCACTCAGAAAGCACAGAGACAAGCAACTTCAGTAGAGCTTAAAACAGATGACATTGTAGACAATGGCAAAGTTTGCAGTAAATGGCAAGCCACTAGGCTAACATGGATGGTGCTTGAAAGTGATAATGCTATGATCAAAGAGCTTCCATTGTTTCGACAAGTAGAAGGGAATTAAAGAAAGGGCTACAACCTTTGGACTGAATTTAGTAATTTGATATTCTGATGTTTGTTTGCAAGAGAAAGAATAACAGGGTATTATGAAGAGCTAGTGTTGTAGGAATCTAAAGATTGGCAGCAGTCACCTGTTTGTGTTTTGATGAGATGTGGTTGGCTAAATATGGAGAAAAATTGATTTGTTTACTCTCCAAAAGTTGATTAATGCCCCAAGTTATATGGTCAGATGTTCCAATCTCTGCTTTATCTTGCATTTCTTTATAAGATAATAATTGCCAGCTATTGGACCCGTAAATTGACCATAATAAAGTAGCATCTTAGTAAAATTATCAGCAAATAATGGTTGATTAACCAGTAAATGTGCCTAATATGCCATGTCTCTAGCCAATCTTAAGTGCACAACCAAGTTATGAATGACTAATATAATTGGGAAATTAAAGTAACCATGATAAGTTGCTCTTGACTGGTAATTAACATATTTAGAATTACCACCTCTATCCGGCAACTTTTTTTTTTATATAACTAATATTAGTGTTTCCATATATATAAGACGTACAAACATAATTTTTTTCAATAATAAATCTTAGTCGTCGAATTTATTGAGAAAAAAGTAAATATCATCCAAATAAGTGTACGTATATCATAAATTAAGTTTTTTTATATAAAAAAAACAACTAAACGAATTTCATAGTCATTGTTAACAACCCACCTAAACTAAGAAACCCTCCTACATTATGAGCAACGAGTCATACGCATATTATGCTATGCTAGTCTACCAAGCAATGAATCATGCAGGGAGGTGAACAAACTACTTCCTCCAACCATATCTCATCAAATATACATTTAGTCTTTCCTAACCACAACAAAGTTTCAAAATTTTCCCTCTATAAATATACAACCCATTTTAATGTAATGTTCTCCACAGCGAAGAAGCACCAAAGTTTAGAAAGTTTGTAAGAACTCTGTAAATCATCAACTAATCATAACAAACAATGGCCGCTCAGTTCCTAGTATTACTACTACTTTCTAGCCTCCATATGAGTCTGGGCGCAACCTGCTTCCCTGCCCACAGTGCCTACAATCCAGCCCCTGCCTAAAGCTACATTGCCTCCATTACCAGCCATGCCAACGCTACCGAAAGCCACATTGCCACCACTTCCAGCTGCCTCATTGCCTACACTGCCAACAGTTCAAACTCTGCCAAAACCCACGTTACCGCCACTTCCAGCTACCCCATTGCCACTTCCAGATACCCCATTGCCTACGCTGCCAACAGTCCCAACTCTGCCAAAACCTACGTTACCGCCTTTGCCAAGCACCCAGGTTCCATCTTTGCTAGTTCCCACAGTGCCAAGCATTCCCACTGTCCCAAAGTAACACTACCTCCTCTTCCAGCTATCCCTACTTCAATTCCTTGAGTCCCAACCATTCCAACAACAATGCCTACATTTCCTTTCTTTCACCACCCCCATCCAATTAGACTCAATATGCTAAGATTATGTTCATCTCTCCCGCTACTATATATGAGAATTTCCATGTGTTGGCACGTTGTTCGAGTCCATATGTATCAGTTTGCTTATATTTGGAGTGAGATTTTATTTTTATTTTTTAATGAATTTAATGACATTTTGTTTCAATTTAAATGTTCTCTTATACATATACGGTATATTTCCTGCTTTCCATCAAGACTAGTAGAAAAATCCTAAAACTGATAAAATCATCAAAATCCATTTTCATCTATCCTATGAATAAAAAGAGCAATACCTTGAACTGAAAAAATATGAATCATAAGTTGAAGGCAGCATCACTTCCTAAAACAGTTAGAAAACTAAGTAAACTTCAGATAAGAACATACAGCATGCTATATTAGAAGAGAGAAATATAATTTATATTTAGCCAAAAGTTGTATGACAATGTACAGTATATGACACATTATGACCAAAATCATCTTTCCAGCATATTGGATGAAAATTTTTCCCCAAAATGTCAAGCTTCTATGGGTAAAGTAAGATGTAAACAAGCCACAAGGCCCATAACCAACTAATGCTATCATGTGATGGTTACTACAATAAATAGACCATGCTTTGATTTTAAGCAAGCATCAAGTCATGTTAAACTAAATAGGGCAAAAATAACATTAATCCCATTGAAGCACACTTTGTACAACATACCACTAAACTAAAAAAAACTGCAATCAACTAACTGAACTAACTAAAATATTAAAATTACACCATTCCTCTTTCATTCTAGTTTCTACGGTTGAAGGTGATGTTTCTTTTTTTCCCTAATTTTCTAAGTTATTAACATTTTAACGCAACTTGCATTGATCTCGGTCATGGTTCACTGTTTCAGCTAATGTGGCTGCATATTTATTTTCGATGTCATTTTCTTTTTTATTCCAGCATGCCACGTAAGAAAAACAGAGGTTGATTAAGACGACAGTTTGATTAATTGACAGAACGGGCTGATTTCAGTTTTTTTTTGTTCAGTTGGTTGATTGCAGTTTTTTTAGTTCAATAGTCTATTGCATAAAGTGCCCCAACTTCAACGGGGTAAAGGTTATTTTTGCCAACTAAATAGCATTCTGAACACCTATCCACGGAACACAGAACCAAAAATCACCAGGTTGGCAGCCTAAATCTGTATCAACGCTTGTAGAACACAAGCTCCCGGCTACAGTTATTTTGACAGCTTCTTCCAAACTCTCAGCCTTGTCAAAATCAACTTTGAAGGTGACCATTGTAGTTCCATCTTTTCCGGTATCATAATCCTGCTTAATGTCCTCAACTTGAAAAGATTGTAGCTGCAGACCCGCAAGCACAAGGTAAACTCAAGATGTCATATTCAATTTGCAACAATCATTTAGATCTACTAGAGTATCTGATAGAAAATTACTTTTATCATGGTCTCTACAGATTGGCTACTTATAAACTTCAGTGGTCAAGGGACACGAGTAACCTCCAGGTTCTCTATAGAGAACTAAAAACTAAGCAATGACACTTGTCTGACGACGCATGACAAGCCACAAAAGAAAATCCAAAAATTTCAAACCCTCTTTTGTCTATTTATATATAATCTACTGGGCAGTAATTTGAGTGTCATTCGATGAACAAAAGGGGATAGTAACAAAATTTCAAGCTTCCAACACTTGATATTGTTTTAAATATCTTTCGTTATTATAACTAGATTAAAATTTCACTTATGCTGAGAAAAATGGGTGAAAGTTGTTTCAGAAAAGCATGCAATATCTGTTATCAATATTCTAAAAGTAAAGGCACTTGGGCATTCACCAACAATTATTGCCACAAAGAGTTGGGGGCCATGTTTTATGACCACTAATTAAGTACAAGTAAAATCAACAATATCAACCCATTTTAGTTACTATTTCACATGAACCAATCTTACCTGATGGTACAGAACCCCCAAAAGGTCATATGGAACTTCCAAACCCATCGGAACCTACAATAAGTAATTCATATTTAATTAGATATACCGTATACGTAAAGCATAATTTGATCAATGAAAACAAGACATTTGAATAGCAAAGGATTAGCAGACTGCAAAGAGCAATTAGTACAAGTTAAAAGCAGAGTTATGAAAAGGCCAAAGCAGTTAGTATCTTACTTTAGATTTAACAAGGCAAGTTGGGGCATTTCTCAAGCATTCTGCCGCTACTCCTCCATAAGCCCGAACTAACCCTCCAGTGCCTAGTTTGATACCTCCAAAATACCTGAACATATGGATAAAAAAAATATCTCTAAAATGACAAACCCATTACTCTTTTCTAGTGATATAGTAATGAAATATATGCAGGATTTCATTTATGGGAATAGTAAAAGAAAATAAAAACATGATTTACTTGATGCTAGAACAAGTTGAATATGCCAACAATTGATTATAATAATTTAAAGCCAAGAGAAGAGATGACATAAAAATGAAATAAGTGGGCTTTGAAATACATAAAGACTATTATAAATTAAAATTATCTTCCAACTATATCAAATCAATTACTTAAGTCTTAAGTTGATAAGGAGGTAGTTACTAGATGGGGTTTGACCTAAATATGTATGTTGTCACAGCTTTGTATCTGCAGTTTGTTTTTGCTTTATGTTGTTAATGGCATTGTCTCAAGGCCTTGAGAAACAACCTTAAGGTCGCAGGTACCAAAACCACATACTTGAGGGCCAAAATCATCCTCATTCTATCCAAAAAATAAAGGTTCTTATCTGTTTATCTTTGTTGGTTTCAACTTTCAACAATATATGAATTTACACAAAAAGAAAGTTACAGTTAACAAGAGCTGACATATACCTGATGACAACCATCATCACTCTATCTAATCCTGAAGAAACAATAGCGGAGTAAATCGGTTTTCCAGCTGTACCTGATGGTTCTCCATCATCATTACTTCTGTATTGATCTCCAATCTGATAGACAGAAACAATGGCAATATTATATTAGAGCAAAAAACCAAAATAAACATCGTACCTGCATTTATCACATGAGCCGTCTTCTTCGTCCCCTACATCTCCAACAGAATTGTTGAATGCACGCACTTTAAAAAAAGTGCATTTTTAGATTTTCTAACACGAACAGCAGTCAGGGGCGGATCTATTTAAGGGGCAGCATAGGCAGCTGCCCCTATTGAATTTTTATATTTTTTATAGGTATAGGGGCAGGGGTAAATATGTAAGTTAATAAACTCAAGGGGCATATTAATGGAAGAGTTAAACTTGGAGGGGGTAAAAAAAAATCATAAACCAATTCTAAATACAAGTACAAAACTCTTCTTAGTTTTAAGGCTTGGTGAATCTTAGAAGTATACACAACATTTTAGAAGTACGCATCTTTCACCCAAATAATTGAATCAGGCACCAACGTGAAGCGAGAGGAGAACCAAACGGAGCAAATATCGCCCCCAATTCAGTCCTCTCTTTTCCCCTTGTGGTCTATCTGCATTCATTCAAACTATTTATAACCTTCTCTCAGTCTCATCCATCGCAGGTACTTTTGATTCCGATCTAGTTTTTAGATTTTTGGGTTTTGATTCTCTCTGTATTTTTTGTATAGTATTTGGTTTTGAATATTTATCGGCGTGTGAACTGTGAGGGTTGTTATATTCAAGTTTGAATTTTTTTTGTTATTGATTTGGTTGACTGTAGTTACTGTTTGTTTGGTCTGATTAGGTTTTTGTTTTTAGGATGTTTAATCTTCAATTGAAAATGGGATCATTTTGGTTTAGTAGTTTCTGTCTTTTATTGTGATAGCTTACAATGATTTTGTCTATTTTATAATGGGAAATGGAAAATGAGTATAAGCCGTTAAGAGTCCCTCATTTCTAGTTGTTATAATCACTTTAATTCCCTGCATCTAACTAATTGGACCCTCCACTCATTTCTAGTTGTTATAATCACTAATGGACCATGAGTATAAATTTTGGATGGTTTATTTCTCTTATTTCAAGTAAAGTTTATTTAAAACTTATAAAAAGATACCAAAACTGATTTATGCTTTAAAATTAATTCATGATTTTATTTGAAATTTATTTTTAGTTTGGATTATGAATATTTATTACAAGTTGTAAACATTATTATGATTGTTTAACATTATGAATAGTTCAAGTTTTCTTTTTTTAACTTGAACAAAAAAAATTAGTTAAAATCCGCTCATGCTGTAAAAAAATCCTGGATCCGCCCCTGACAGCCGTTCTTTTTTCAAAGTCAAAATTTATGAAGCAAATTAGAACATGTGATCCCAAGAAACATATGCCTCAAGAGAATATTCGATTCAGTGATTCTATAAACCATTTCAGAGAAATACCCACATGCTACGTTTATCAGAAACCATTATGAGGACCAAATTTAAGAATTTTATCTGAATTCTGAATAGCACTGGAATGATTCACATATAAGGAAAAACTTACCTTATAGGCCCAACAATTATGAGTGGCACGAGTCTCTCGAACCTATTTATGAACATAAAATTTATTACATTTCAACACCAAAAAACAAACAGCTACGACAATCACTAAATCATCAACCAGAAAAAAACCTAGAAAATGGGTAAAGGGGCAATCGGAGAAAAGTACGTACCTGGGAGAGAAAGGAATGGGCAGAGCGTTCGTCGGAAACAGGGGCAGCGATGGCGATGAATTTGCTCTTTTTGATTTCACGTTCGAATGTGACTTTTTCTTTGAGCGTGGTGAACGCGCCACTGCTATTATTGCTGCTGCTGGAGGTGGAGGAGGTGACCATCGGTCTCTTATTATTTACACTACTTTTGTCGTAGATTGAAAGAAGAGAAAAACAGATTCGAATATGATTATGATTAGGCTTTTGATGATGGAGAAGAAGAAAGTAATTCAGCTTATGGCTGCAAGTTAATGAAGTAGATGATGATATTATGCTGCTTGCTGCCTTCATTCGGCCTTTTATCGAGGCTACTAGCGGTTTGCTGCCTTTCTATATGCTTATGTTATCTCACTATTTAAAAAAACAAAAACTGAAATTCTTATTATGGATTTTTAGTTTGAAACTTTTGCATTATATATAACTTCAATGTATAACTCCATTATTTTATTTTATTTAAGATTTCTAGTTTTCTAAATAAGATTTTGTAACTAAGACTTTAAACGAATTAAACAGTTCGAATTCGATTTGAAAAAATACGAGTTAAATTCGGATTCGTTAATAATATGATCTAAATATTACCATAAAAAATAGTTTGAATAAAAATATGAGTTGAATCTGAGTAAGATTTTACTCGACTCGTTTAAGATTCAATCGAGTAATAAATATTCGAGTCGAGTTGAATTTGAGTAGACTTTTTCAAATACAATTCGAATTTGAGTTGAATTTAATATGTATTATCTATTATATATACTAAATCACAATACATGACACAATAATTTGACATCTGTCATTTTACAATTTTAACACTTGTCCATCTTATTTACTACTCTATATTGACCTTGACAAAACTACCCTTCACATAGCCGGCGCGGAACAAAATATGGATTGCAACGTCGATTTTCCCCAATTTTTTTCTGTTACTGGAGATGCAATCTTCGGAAGAAAAATCGATTAGGGGAGACGACGGTCGGAATCAGAGGTAGCTGTCGATATGAGTGGATCTAAACCCTAAGCCGCCGATATGAGAGGATCCAAAGCCTGAGAACATATTGTTTTTCCAAACCCAAAGCCAGCGAAAATCAAAACATATTGTTTGATCGGTATGCAAAGTCTCTCTCAGTCACACATACATACATATATTGCATCCCTGAAAATGGTTTCGAAGATTGCATTAATTTGTTTTTCTATTTGAATTTTCTAAATTCTGGGGTTTTGCTATTTGGGGTTTTGCTATTTGGGTTTTGTTCTGGCATCGATTTTTACTACTTGGACTTTTACTTTCTTCTGAAACGTTGTTGCTATTGGATAATATGGATTTTATTTCATTGTTGCCAGTATGTATTAATATTTCATTCTTTTTATCACATTCAGGAAAAAGAACCGTATATGCTAACTCTTTTGATTGATTTGAAGATAATTGCATTTCATACTTTTTGTTGAGACCGGAATGGATGAATTAAATTTATATATGTATATAATATTAATTCAACTGTGATTTTATCATTTATTCTTTCATTTCTTTTGTGTTTTCTGCCCCTGGTATGTAAAATATCTACTACTATGAAATATTAAGTTTCTACTTTGATGTTTATCAACAACTAAAAATGTACTTGAAGCTTATCTTTTTTTTCTATTCTAATATGGCAATTTAGAGGTAGGTGGGTGGATGAAGATGATCATCTTTTAAGATGATCTTAATTTGATATGGCAAATTAGTGATTGATTTAATCGAATGAGTGTTTTAGCCTCATTTTACTCTGAGGCTACTTTATTGTGATTTACTTGGTTTCTTTAGTTTTTTTTCTCCCATTGGCTTGTGTTTAATTATTTGTCCAACGAATGATTTGGTTTTTCTTTCCCTTGTGTGTCTCCTTTTTGGGATCTGTTCTTTGAGATATTTTTAATATAATGTGTATATTTAGTAAAAAGATAAAAATCTGAGAGACAATGAACATAAGGATCATTCAGACAGTTTCATTACTGTTGTAGATCTTCCGTATTTCTTTTTCCAAGACAGTTTACCTTCATCTATTTACTTTTGTTTTTTGTTTGTATATCTGCTTTATTTCAGTTAGTTATGCTGAGCTAGAATTGTATATCACTTTTCCCTTTTTTATTAACTGAAATGCAAAAATGAGATTTAGTTTCAGGCACATTCAACTCAAAACAGAGCTAGATTGAGTTTCAATGATTGATTTATATCTATAAAATGACAAAAAAGTAGTAATTAATCTTTCATATTGTGATGTTGGAAGTATTATTGATGGAGCAGCAAAGTATTATGGATGGAGCAGAGATTGTACGTCTGATTCCTAGCTGTGCAATTTATGCGCTAATATCCAATGGTGTATTTGTGTGTTCATATTCAATGCACTAATTAACGATAATAACAGGTAGGCTACAGGTATGTTACACCCTTTTACTATGTTTTATATATACTAAATTCCAAGCATTATGAAGAAAAAAATCCAGAACATAAAGGAGTTCGCGGGCAGCCACAGTGGTGAGGAGATATATACAATGCTCAATGAATGTAATATGGATCCCAACAAGACCACCCAAAAGCTCTTTCTCTACTCATGATGTAATTTCAAAGTTAGTATTTTTTTTTAAAATAACATTGATGTAATTTGATGGGTTTAACTGAAATTGGAGGACTTATCATGTGATCTGTGATTATGTAGTTGGCTTGAATGGCAAGTAGATGCTATGTGAGGCAGCTACTTTGTGCAAATAACTTATAATATTAGGTTTATGCACAGTATTACCCTTGTGGGCGTCCTTATTTAGTAGAAACCAAACTGTCTGGAAAATAAGGCAATAATGAAAAAAGCGAAGTAAGGATAACCTCCCTGCCTCCCTGGTTGAGGGTGGGTGAGTTGTAGTGGGCTGGGTGGTTTTTTTTTTGTGGGGGTTTTTTTTTGGGGGGGGGGAGGGGTAGAGAGAAAGTGACCTTTCTAACGGTAGCTTACAATATTCTGGCACCATCCAAAGATGAGTCCTATTTTGACTTATTTTATTAAATTCATTACCTCCAATTATTTAGCCATATTAAGGTTTGTTAAAGTTGATTTCGACTTATCCGAGACAGCCCTTGGAGTCACTATCCCCGCTGAACTTGGTTTCGTTATAGTACAATCTCGAGCGATATGTCCTTCCTTTTCACAATTATAACATACCTTGGATTGTTGTGGGCAGTTTGGACTGATATGTCCCTCTTTATCGCATTTGTAACATCTAACTGGCGGTAGTTCTCCTCCCCTAGAATTTGTTGTTGGTGCTGGTGCTGCTGCTGCTGCTGATGTCTTCCCGTCATTGTTGAATCTCCTCTTTCTGAAATTTTCACTTGACTCACATCTCCCATTATCATGGCCACGATTACCATCCGAGTGGTTACCGCCTTTGTCCGTATTTTTCCCTCCTCGCTGGTTATCATCGTTCTGATGACTTCTGTCACCGGTATGACTCTGGTTGTGATCCCTCGGTTGAGTATACTCATTATCTCTCTCTAATAATTGAGTCATGTTGATAACATCTGAATACAAAGAAAATTTATGAGAGATATTGTATTGACGAATCTCAGGTTTTAGACCTCTCAGAAACATCCGCGTCATACGTTCTTCATTCTCTACCAAATGAGGTACAAACCTGGATAACTCCGCGAACTTCGCCTCATACTGAGACACCGTCATGTTGTTCTGTTCCAGTCTAATAAACTCTACCTCCTTCATATGACGAATACTTTCTGGAAAGTAACAGTTTCTGAAATCTTTCCCAAGACATCTAAGTGCGTATGGCTGGGTACGCTTCACGGATTCCCACCAGTAATCTGCCTCACCACGGAACATAAATGTGGCGAATGGAACCTTCTGCTCCTCCGTGCATCCCAAGACATCGAATATCTTGGTAATTAGCTTGACCCATGTTTCTGCCTTAATCGGATCGGGCTTTTCGCAGAAATCTGGTGGTCCCAACTCCTTGAACTGCTTGGTTGTGACAGATCGTGCGTTGCCATCATTTCCACCCGTATTTTGTATACGAGTCTCCCTCGTCTGATTTTGCATGAACTTTAAAAAGCTTCTAAACATCTCATCATTCATCGTTTACTCGGTAGCGTTGTTTGCAGAAGGAATATTATCTTCCTATTGCATGTTCTCCTAGTTTGTGACTAAAGGTTGTTCCATAGTCTCATACACTCCATTGTTAACGTTCTCAGCAGCCATTCTTAAATACTGCCATAAAACAAGTGTTAATTAAACAAATTAACATATCACATAATATCCCTATATTATGACCGACCAACAAATAAGCTTAGATAAGACACACTAGCGAAGGATTTACTCATCTCTCCCCTCCTAATTCTATTCCCCGATCTCTGCCAGAGACCATATCCCTAAGCTTTGATACCAACTGTGACGCCCCCAAAATAGGTATACAACACCCATTCTGAGTCGCCAAATACATGGTACAAAAAGCAAGCTACAACTTCAATAATACAATTGTCGTGCAAAATACGACAACACATATTATGAGTTTAAATACAAATATTGTCTTCTAGACAATATCCACACCCAAATAAGTTCTCATTACAATTATTCATACACTATTTTACAGAAATAGTTAGGACCACTAAAACATCTTTCTAGAACCATCATTCCATACCCCGACTCAATCCTGCTATGTTCTCACCTCCTGAGAAGAAAAATGGAACAAAAAGGAAAAGGATGAGCTCAACTAGCCTAGTAAAGAATATTATGACTAAGATAATATACAACAAATTATCATTAGTCTTCAACAGAAAAAAATCTGATAGAATATAATAGACAACAAGTTTTAGATCAACACATACAGCGGAAACAGAAATCCATTAGAAGAGTCACGTAGAGAATGAATTCTACTATCTTCTAAGATTTAAGAGTCCATCATCAATATTTTATCCATATAACATCAATCAATATACATCTTTTAATCAAATATTCATCTTTGCACTACAGGCCAAAGATATTCATCAAGTATCACCAGTTGGTCATGTTCATCTCAACACATGTTCACCTTTGCACTACGGGCCAAAGATATTCACTAAGCATTCATCTTTGCACTACAGGCCAAAGATATTCAGTAATATCATCATTTAGGACTGAGGATGATGAAAAATATTTTTAAAAAAATGAATCTAGTGAGACAGAAGGACAAATATTAGGGATTCATATAACAGTTTTATTCAAGATCAATAATACTCCATAATAACTAATTTTGAAGCAGAATTCAAAAATAACGATCAAAACATGGATACAATCAAAGATAGTAGCCAAAATAGACATCTTGGACAAAAAAGAAAATTTTTATTTTTCGGTGAATAGTGTCGTATTCGTAAATAGTAACGTATACGTGAATAGTAACCCAGACACAAAAAGTTGCAAATTTGATTAAAAAGTTTACCAATATTCCGGCATAATGATATTGAAGAAAATAATATCATTTAAGAAGAAAATAACATCCCTTAACTCAAAATAACCGTACTTCTGACTGAATTTCGGGTATAGTGCTGACAGAACCTGCACCGTATAGCAACACTCAAAGTATCAAAATACTCACAAGAATACGCTAGATATTCTAGAGAGAAAGAAAACTTGGTGTGATTTTCAATTCTAACATAGGCGTCTATTTATATGAAAATGCTAGAACGCCAAAGGAGACTAAATAATAAAATAATATTATTATTAATTACAATTCCTACGCATGCTTTGAATTTTTGGGCAGCCATGTTGGAAGAATTCAGCAGCCCATGTGTGTATTCCACCAACCAAAAGTGGGTCCCCCCATAAATTTAATAAAAAAATCATTTTATTTATCGAAACTTCAATCATTCATAGAAAATAGCCCATTTATCATAAAAATATGAATTTTATGTCCATTCTGCCTGAAATCAAATTCTCTACAACTTTGCAAAATAAAGTTTTTCCAAATTCCCAACAAAAAATATCTGAAATCCGCAAATGGATGATTTTTAATACCTCCATTTTGATAAAATACTGATAAAATACCTCAACATTAATTCCTTCGTTAATAACCACATAAATAAATTCATCATTTATATTCACATCAAATAAATATTTTCTTATTATATAAATCAATAATTAATTATTCATAAATAATATTACAGAATCACAATTATGACAACCAGACCGTTCCCAGGAAAGAGGGGGCTTTCCAATAAGGATTTCTCCTTACTGGCGCGCAATTAGGTGACCAAACCTCTCCTTAGACAGAACTTTCTAGACATTGCCAATAATATTTTCTAATAAAATTATTCAAATAATATGAATTATTGATCTGATAATGGAAAATATTGTGCAGTGACAATTATTGAAACAACAATAATATAAACTATCAACGCAGCAATTATTGAATCAATAAAATAAAATATTGAACAGTAACTACTGTAACAATTATTGAGTAGTGCCTTCTTACGTACGAATCAATAATTCAATAATACTGTGTAATACCGTGTGCTACTGTGCCATCACGGGTATTACTGTATTTTAACCACCAGGTATTCCAACAGTGTTAACAGTAACAATTACGCCGTTATTTATAAAAACTCATACTTTGTCGTTTTCTTCATCCAACAGTTATTCTGTTATGAGCCCCACGAATGGTTGCGCCGTCGTACGAATATTCCCCGATAAAAAGAATATTCCACGACCAAAAGAATATTCCCTGACAAAAATGAATATTTTATAACCACTTGTTTATTTTGTAAAATTTGCACATTTCACCCATAACCAAATCATTATATCAAATTAACACCTTATTAATTTAGAATAATGAATAGAGAAAATTCAATTTTATTTATAATAAGTTGGGGTCTTACAAGCACAATCATTGGTGCACCCCACAACAGAATTATTGTCGGATTGAGAAAACGACAAAAATATTTTTATAAAAATAACGGCGGAAGTTTTACCATTAATATTGTTGAATTACTCGGTAGTAAAAGTACAGTAATATGCGTGGTTGCAAAGTAGCACACGGTATTGATTATTGATGCTTACGTGAGAAGTCACTCAGTTTTGTTTAATTATTGCCTCGGTAATTATTGCATAGTATCTCACGTTATTTGATTCAATTATTGTCGATATTTTATATATTATTAAATCAATAATTAAAATGACATAGTTATTAATATTATAATTTATAATATTAACGATGTCTAGAAGTTTTGCCAAGGAGAGGTTTGGTCACCTAATTGCGCTAATAGGAAGAAATCTTTATTAGAAAGCCCCCTCTTTCCTGGGAACGACCTGGTCAATTAATATTGTGAATTATAATAATGATGATAAATATTGTTAAAAATATTGAGGGGATTTTATGAAGAATTTGATGTAAATTTTGCTTATTATTTGGACCCCCCACTTTCCATTTTTAAAAATTATCGATAGAAGTTATCTCATTTTTTCGTTATTTATATATATATATATATATGTATACATATATATAAGTATTACATATATATATATATATATAAATATTATATTGTTAATGGGTGGGTGGGTGGGTGGGTGGGGGGGGGAAATTGGACATAAGGTGTATTATTATGAGTATTATATATATATATATATATATATATATATATATATATATATATATATATATGCAAGTTGAAAAAAGGTGGACGGAAGGTGTATTATTATGAATATTATATATATATATATATATATATATATAAGTTGAAAAAAATGGACAGAAGGAGTATTATTATGGATATTATATATAATATATATTATATTTTATTTAAAAGATTTTGTTTTAATTATGGACCATCCGATTAAAGTAAATCAATCTGGACCGTTCATGGATTTGTTATTATTCATTCCATTCTTCTATAAATAGAAGTTCATTCCTTCATTATTTCTTACGAATTCATTGAAACTCTAGAGAGAGAAACTATAGAGAGAAAGAAGAAAAGTATTCTGCTACTTCACTATTTCTTTATCCAGTTTTTCTTTATACGGTAAGGGATATTATTTCTTTTGTATTCATGAAGAGAACTTCTATTATTCCATATTTATTATTATGTTGGAATATCCTGTCTGTGCGTTTTACGTCAGACCTGGTTCTGTCTTTATTATTTTGTTGGAACATCCTATCTGTGCGTTTTACGCCGGACCTGGTTCCGTCTTTATTATTATGTTGGAATATCCTGTCTGTGCGTTTTACGCCGGACCTGATTTCGTTATTTATTATTCTGTTGGAATAACCTGTCTATGCGAAGTACCGCATGCATGGTGATTTCTGTTGTTATTCCATTCTTTATTATTTTGTTGAAATATCATGTCGGTGCGTATTACGCCTGACCTGGTTCCGGTATTTATTATTTAGTTAGAATAACCTGTCTATGCGAAGTACCGCATGCATGATGATTTCTTTTGTTATTCCATTCTTTATTATACTCAGTTGGTTAAAGTTTTGACTTTTATACTCCATGAAATTAGTGGAATATCCTTGATATTTGCGCTTCATTCAGTATCTTTCATGAAAATATTCTTCTGAGCATTCTTGAATTTTACTCTACAAAACAGTATTATGTTAACAATTTGGACGTTATTAGTTCCTGAATAAATTAATTCGTGAACTTGTTTTATTGAATTCTTATATCATTGTCATCATCCTCATGTTTATATTTTTTTGAAAGTCATCTGTGTCCTGTAGTGCATAGATGGACTTGGTATGATTATGACCAGGGATTATTCGGTGTAATCATAAGTGTAATGTTACAAATGATATGATAAAAGTCCTCATTGGCCCGTAGTGCATTGATGAACAGTTGTTGGCATGATCATGACCATTGATGAATACACAAATATCTTTGGCCTGTAGTGCAAGGATGATGTGAATTATTTATTAAGCTGAGTCTCAGTGATAAAAGTGATGAAAACCTTTTTAAATCATAAAAGATAGTAGATTTTATTCTCTACTTGACTCTTTTAATGGATTGCATGTTTCGCTGCAGTTAAACTTGATGTCTATTGTATTTTATCAGTTTAACACTGTTGAGGACTAATGATAATTTATTCTGCATTATCGTAGTCATAATATTTCTTATTGGGCTAGTTGAGCTCACCCTTTCTTTCACTGTTCTCTTCAGAAAATGAGAACGTAGCTTGGACGAGTCGGGAACAGAGTGATGGTCCTAGATGGTGTATTAGTAGTCCTCACTATTCTGTTAAATAGTGTGACAATAAATGTAATGAGGACTTATTCTGAGAGTGGATATTGTCTAGAAGACAATATTTGTATTAGAACTCATAGCTCTCTTGTTGTATTTTAAAGATTGTATTTGTATTTTTTTACCACGTATTTGGCGACTCAGAATAGGTGATGCATACCTATTTTGGAGGCGTCACATTAAATATCTCCAAAGTTTAGATATGTAATAGTTGATTTAATTATTATTCTGTTTGTTTATATGTAATAATTTTGAAAAATTATTTAAATATGGAAGGGTATTAATAATTTTAATTTAAAATTTTATTAGTATAATTTTTTAGCATTTTATTATTTATATTAATAATTTTTATATCATGTATTGATAACGATTTTATTTCATTAAATAGCTCCAAAGTTTAGATATGTAATAGTTGATTTAATTATTCTTCTGTTTGTTTATATGTAATAGTTTTGAAAAAATATTTAAATATGGAAGGGTATTAATAATTTCAATTTAAAATTTTATTAGTATAGTTTTTTTAGCATTTTATTATTTATATTAATAATTTTTATATCATATTATTGCTTAATTAACATTATGGAAGTTATACATTGGGTGCACTAATAATGTCGAAGTGACAACTATGGAACACTCATCTATCTAGCCATAGCGCATTTCTATTACAGATGAATTTCTCTAAATCTGTGATATGAAAACTCTTGAAGAAATACAGGATGCAACAGAGGTAAAATCGTTTTTAAAACACCTAACTTTTTTCATAACATTTACTAATTTTTTGTTGTTCATTTTTTTTACACTCCAAGAATCATCATGTGTGGTACTTGCTACTATTCTGTGTATAGAAACTGAATATAATTGCTTTAATTTAAAATTTCTGTAAAAAATGCCGCAAAAAAGTAAAACCAGACAACAAAAAATATTGGTATGATAAATGTTTTGACCATGTTAATTCTGTTACACCGAGGTATTGTGAAACAATATTTTGTTATACGTTATATCTACCTTATGTTCATACTTTGTTCACTCTGTTAATATTATCTAACTTTATAAATGTAACTTTTAATTGTAGATTTAAAGTTCAAGTTTAAGTAATGGATGATACATCCAGTGCATCTTTTGTTCTATTTGATCGCGAAGCCCAACACATCATAGGAAAGTCAACTTATGAATTGAGGGAACAATTGATTAAGATAAAATTAAAATATAAAACACATTACATATTTAAAGTATGCAGTCTTAAACTTGTGTACATAACTATTGTTAATTCATGTTTTTTAAATGCGTTAAAGGATGGAGACTCTAATTGTTTTCCGGATGAACTAAATATATTGTTGCAAAAGAGGTTCCTTTTCAAAATACAGATATCATCTTATAATTTGAAGGCAAATTATGCGACATACACAGTTGCTAAGATGACTAACGATGAAAAAATAATTGAATCCTACACAAGTATATGTGATGAGCCTCACGTAATTCATTTGGTTGATGTTGAATCCTACAATAAATTTGTTTATACTTATGAAAAAAATAATTGAATCCTACACAATTTAATTCTGTTACTACAGTCTATACAGGGTGAGTCAATGCTCGATGTTGTCAACTGTGTCACACCTATAAGCAAAAGGCCTATACATTCAATCAACGATGATGATGTACAATGATCTCAATCAACTGACGTTGAAATGTCAACCAACAAAATGAAAAAGAAGATCAAAATCGAGAAAGATGACAACTTTACTACTTCAAATTAATTTAATTCATTGTCTCATTTTACTGCGTATCTTGGTTGTTTTAAATATTAGAAACTTCTAAATACAATTAATACGTTGATCTTTGAGTTTTTAATTTGGATTATTTGGATGTTCTGTGTGAAATTTGATCATTGCACAACAATTTATCATTTTTTATTATATTTTAATTTATTAATTGTACGTACATATTTATTATTAAAAAATTGAATAATCCTGCCACAACGCGCGGGTTTGTATCTAATTTCAATTCGAATTCGAGCAACTCTTTATTCGTTTCGATTCGACTTGTTTACACTCTTATTTGTAACTCTGATGAGTTATTTGATTGAAGGTTATCAAGAACAATGGTTTTCATACTTATCAAAAGTTATTGTGATTTTTGACCAAAACAAAAAAATTTTAAAAATATATAAAGTGTCCACAAACAACATAGAGTAAAGTTGGTTTTGAGCTACAATTATTTTTTCTTCTATTGCTTTTTTTTTTCTTTTTGCTAATTAATTTACACTCAACTGATAATTAAGATTACTACAATTCAACTGATAATTAAGACTACCACAATTAAAATAAATGTTACATCCTTCCAAAGAGTCAATTAAGCTCTGATCACTCACTAATTGCTAAATACTATGATACTCATTGGCCAAATTAGTAATAGCAGTAGATCAAATTTGGGCATAAGACGTGTCGCTTTGGCCGAGTGGTTAAAGCGTGTGCCTGCTAAGTACATGGGGTTTCCCCGCGAGAGTTCGAATCTCTCAGGCGACGCTTATTTTGAAATTTTTGGCAGCCTTAGGGGTTGTTTGTTTTTGGCAGCCTTAGGGGTTGTTTGTCATTATTTAGGCTGAATAATTTAGTGTCATTTTTTTGGCTCAATGATTTTTTTTAACAATATTAACTATTATATTAAGTAATATTAAATATATTTTTGACAATTTTGAATTTTTTTAGATGGCTAAAATAATAAAAATCTGTTATTAAGACATGTCAATTATTAAATAATTTTTTTCATTCAGATTCAACTCATATTCAAATTCATTTAGTTTTTATCAAACAGTACCCCCTTAGCCCTTAGGGGCTGTAAACTGAATGAAACAGTTCTAATTAAGCAATCTGAATGAGCTGAATGAAACATAAATACCGAATAAAAAAAGTTGTTGATAATTAATATGTCTAAAATATTTGAATAATAATTTTTTTACTATTTTATTCCTTCCTCTAAATCAGAACCATGTTGAACAAGTATAGAAGTATGAACGTACTAAAATTTTTTTTTACTACAATATAACATCTTACAAATCAAATCAAAGATATCTTACAAATCAAGACACTGGAATTCACAATTTCATGATATTACAAAAATACAACCACCATTATTAACTCCAAGAAAACATATATTGAACCTTATTATATCTCATATTATTGACAAAAATATCAAATTTTGACATGATTATTTCAGTGAACTCACTTTACAATAATATAATAAAATTGAAATAGTATATAACCCCTGTGACAGCAAATTTTGTCTCCTAACAAAACTGGTTAAAAAAACCTTTTCTTCCAAGCTCTTTGATTACAAGTTATAACCGTCTAACAAACAAAAATTGGCTGCAAACACCTTACCAACTGATGGATAGTGGATACACAGAGTAGTTTTTAGTAGAAGTAATTATTGTCCCTATGGCTCCCGGCATCCTTGCAGAGCATTGAGCGCAGAGCCATTATCGATCTAGGCGGCTCCAAGTCTTTCTCGTGTAGTGAATTTCCTAGCAATTTTTGCATTTGCAACGCAAACGTGTCATCTAAAACCTGCAAGTTTGACCATAATCCTAGACTTAAAATGCAACGTATAAATTTGATGTTAATCCAACTGACTGACACAAGTAATAAAAATTTGATCAATGTTTGAGATTACATCTAAGGCCGAAAACTATTCCATGATACAAATAGAGAATTTATTTAATCCTTAAAAACAAACTGGAAGCTTGACTTACTGATAGTGCAACTCGTGCGCCTTTGTAACAAGACCTGTTTCCTTTCCTATTCTCCAGAAACCGTAGGATATCCTTAAACACAAAGAATACAAGTCCATTAGAATATAAAAGACAAGAATTCAAAGAATTGTAAATATCTCAATGCAGCCTACCTGTCCCATCCGATCCCAGAAACCTCTGCAGATAATTAAAAAGACTTGAGTTTCAACGACGTTGTGGAGGTGATCAATTGTCTTCGTAAGTAGGTCCTTTAAAGGTTGCATTCCACTTCGTACATCTGACTCTACAAAATCTTCGTTTGCATCTTGGATTATGTTCTTCAACTTAGTGGCACTATGCAACCTTGTCTGAGTAACAACGGGACAACAAAAATTCATCAAACCAACCAAGCGGAGTAGTTCTAAAATATAAGTAAGGTAAACAAAGAGAATCCATGAAATGAATCAAACAAAGAAAGATAATATTATTATCTATATAAACATCCATTTGCAAGGAGCATAATTTCCATGAAAATTAACTTTTTATTCTACTTTGAATTGCATTCTCTTGGGAGTAAAAAGAAATCACCATTGTGAGCATTGCAGGGAGTTCCACGTGAAACAACTTGCATATGGAAACCCAAAATGATTGTAGACAAATAACTACTGATGTCAAGAGGTAGAAATGACATACAACAATATTTTATAGATATTTCAAAACAATTAAAGTGTCACATATTTAAGACGTCATGATAGTATATGTCTCAAAACAACACAAAATAGATGGAGGTATTATGAGATATCTGTAAAAGGAAAAAAGTTATTACTCTATGATGAACACCCACATTTTCTGCAAGTTTCTCTACCACCGCCTGCAGGTAATTTCTGAATTTAGTCCTTAGCATCACTGTCACTTCACTGAGACGCTCTCCTGGAACAATATCTCCACCATCGGGGATGGAAGAACCCCATGACTTCAACTGAACTTCAATCTTGGGTCGCAGTACATCAAGCATCCTTTTCATAGAATTTAATAGAGTTCCCAACTAAAAAAGTACATGTACCTTAGGATTGCTGTATATGAAGAAAGCACCGGTTGCCAAAATCTTACAGGAAAGATAAATAACTCACCTCATTTGGGACAGTATAAGTGAACACATTTGCTTTTGCAATTTTCTGGACATATTTAAGGCCAAGTTTAATGGGTATCACATTATCTTTTAATGGTGATAGAACATCGGTGTACTGCCTGTCCAAAGTTTCCACAATTGCCCTTTCGACATCTGCTATAACCTTTTGAAACATCAAAAAACACACGCACACACAAATGAAAATATGTATTTAAGACAGTAGAGTAAAAACCGGAAAACAATAATAGCAAAGAAACAAAGTTAAGAACCTAAAACTTAGTGGATTTTAAGATGCTTAGGACCAAAGCCTACCAGATTCGATACCAGATTGGATTTCTAGTTGGCATAATTTTTACAAAATCCCCCAATATTATAGTGGGTGATGAAACTCAATCATCTATCACCTTTGAGCTTGAAATTTATATCTAAGATGTCCTCACTGATTTGGTCTAGCAAACTCATGAATTTTGCATCACTACATTAACATGGGGTCAATGACTCGATATTGTAGCAAGGAGCCAAGGAATGAAGATCATAATTTGTACATACACTCTCTAAGGAACAAACGTATTCTGGCCACCGACAAATGATGATTTCATAATCTCCAAGCATTTCCTTCAGCCGATTGTACATATGATCCACAAAAGGAGTCGTTGAGTCGGCTATTCTGACACTGGACCACCTCACCTAGAAAAAATTAGAATACATCATTTAGTAAAGGGTTCTGCTCAAAAAAAGCATCCTCCATGGCATCAGAATTGTATATTCAGTTTTTGCTTATATATTTACTCATAAACAGCCAACATTGATTTTGAAAATTATTTTCAAATTTCACAATGTTCAAGTGAAAGAAAGTAGAAATTTCTAGTTCATTAAAGAAGTCATAGCGACTAAAGCAGAAAGTCGACTATTACAACAGACTCTAACTTCTTTCCTTTTTCTTTTCTCCCCCTTACAAAATAGCATTGAACTACATTATCCATCTAAAGTCTGAACTGTTTCTTAAGTGACGTTATTCAATTGAACCATGTCTCTTAGACTATACTGCAAAGACTAGTACCTGATCAATCTTGCATGACTCAAGCAGAGAAAGATACTTTTCTTGAATCCAGTGAATTATATACGAGTGGAACAACTCTTTTGCATCAACACTGCCTTTTGTAGGACTGCGGAAGTTTTTTTGACACCCATAAATAAGACACAGGATCAGATAAAAGATTAGTATTGGAAGAGAGTTCAAAAGTTAGTTACTTGATATTCCAGCAAGCAAGATCTCTTTGGAAATTGGCTGTTGCAATAAGAAGTTCTGTTACAGGAGGAGAGGGGCCAGCAGGAGGACATGCACCAAGGAATGCACGCAATCTATTGCAAAACTCAGTACTATATATTGACGAAGTCAGATTCGGAAGGTCTATAAAACTGGATGAAAATAAAAACCAAAAAGAATCGATATTAACAATTAATAGTTGATTGTCAGTCCTCTAGTTCATAGCGAAAACATGAATGGCACAGAAATAATAAAATAAGAGGGCCATATAAGAGTTGTCAAACAAAAATTGCACAGATAATGCATGATTACAATAATTAACATAATCTCTTAGCAATCAAGGCACAGAAATTGAATTTCGGAGTTTGGGAGATGGAACCATAGTTGATGTCTAGCACTCAAATCAACTCACTAAACTTTAATCCCAAACTAGTTGAGGTCTTAATCTTAAATTAAATATTGCGATACTTTGAAAATTCACAAGTTCACATCTGGACTGTTCTGTTTGTCTGGAAGTCATGCATGTTTATTGTCTTTGTATGGAGGAAGGGAGCGAGGGAGTATTTGTACAGAGTATGGGAAAAATTGCATGTTAAGAGCCATTTGGATGAATTAATATGCTTAAGAGCAAATATTACTGAGAACTATGAGGCAAAAAAGCTTAATCAGTACTCAGTGTTATGTAAGCTAAATGTTAAAACTTAAAACTTAAATGTCTAATTTGAATAGGTTAGAACCAAACATATACAAGCAAACAAGAGTGAGCATTGTAAAATTATTAACACGTGAGCTCCCTAAATCAGCGAGAATAAACGTGATACATGATAATGAAAAAATTTCACTCAGTGAGGAAAGATGGACATATGCCAGTCTACAGCTCTCAACTAGACAATGAACCTGATTATTGGTGGGTCAAGCATTTTGCTCTAACTAAAATGTAAAACTGCATAACAATATAAAAAAACAAGTTTACCTAGGGAGAAAATGTTGATTCTGGATTTCTATGTCCGTGAAAATTTCATTTCTAATACTGAAGCAAAGAGACACCATCTTCTGATAAGCAGCAGAAAGTTTCACTGGATCCATCAACAAAGTCTCATTATTACCGCAAACAAACTCATCTGTTTCTGCCAAGCTTCTTCTAGATCTCTTTCTCACAGCAGTCTAGATGGACATTGGCACTTTAGACAAAAGTAAGATGGAGCCTAGATGAAAATAATTTGTGCAGTGTTCAATTTTGAATACCTGAAAGTATCTGCAGAGCTTCAATTGTGCCTCAGAAGAGCATATGTCGTGGAGAAGACTGTATAGCTTTAAGGCAGGTCCCATAGCCGGCGCTGCAATATTATTCGCAGGTCTAAAAATATCAACCATTCCTGATGGTGATAATTCATCCAATGACTTGTAGTTCTCAAACACCAGAGCAATAGCCTGCTCAACTTGATCAGAAACTTCCCCCCGGATACGATTCTGGTCCATGGTTCATAAAATTTAGGATCTCAGGGGGAAAGTATATGAAGAAAAAAGAAAGTGAAGGGAAGAGTGTTGGAAAGTAATAAAAGATACAAGAGGCTGCTGAAATATTAATTTGAATACAACATAGCCATGCTAATTTACGACTTAATGAAGAAGCTGGTGAGAAATGAGTTGGTAAAGATAAAAAAAAGGTTATCAGATATAAGTTTGCTAATACATAAGCCTGCGTGGAACCAAATCTCACAAGGTAAATTATTTTACCTCTCAAAGAAAAGAAGCATGGAGACTCTCAATTCCCAAAAGTACAAAAGAAAATTAAATAGCAGTCAAATCTGAACCTATATTCACTATTACAAGCTCCAGGAAGTACACACCTCTTGGTGACTCAGCGTGCACTTAATGTTGTCTTTCTTAATCACAGGTGATAACAAATCATGCACCAAGTTTAGACAGTCAGCGGTGGGTGTGGTAACATCCATAACATATGAGAGGTATCTGCAACACCATGTAAATTCAACACCAGCAACATATTAATTACCCTACAAATAATTAAAATAATAATGACAATGGTAATGCACTAATGCATCTCCCACGTCTCAATACCTTAGTTTGGTGTATGCATCTGAAACTCCATAGAACAATGCAAATTCAGTCAATAACCACCTCCATGAACCATGCAGCAGCAGATTTCTTTGGCAAAAATGTTGAGCTTTCATTGAGGCCTCTAAAACCAAGTCATATGCCACAGTTTCTGCGACTGAACCACACTAGGGACAAAAATGAATGAAATTATCGTCAGCTACTTCCCAACTCATAATAATAATTATTGCTTCAGTACCGAATAACTACTAATTAAACTAAGATATTTTTTTTAACTGAAACCACATCATACATTATTTTTAGTGAGAAGAAACAGTCAACTACAGGATCCATTGAGTTTTGATGATAGAATTTAAATGCTTGGATTCATTATATTTGAAATAAATTTACAAAATTATTTCCCAGTGTAGGGACCAACCAAGTTTTTTTTAAATGATCTACCATTTATTTTAGAAGAAAGTACATCGTTGACTCTTCCTACTTCCAACCTGATTAAAACCATCAGTTTCCTCTCAAAACAGTTCTTTTCCCCTATATACAAGTACAAGATAAATTTTATTAAGATTGTGTTCAAAATCTTAAATAATAAAAAAAATTGAGAAAGATTCTCTTGAGAAAATGAACAAGTGGTGGATCATTCAACCACAATACTGACTATTCACATCTTTAATGTTGTTTTGCAGTAACAACTTCTAAATTCTGTCTGTTCTATTGCTTATCTTTCCCAGAATGTATCCTAACTTTTGGCCTAATGCTCCATGAGTTATAACACCAATTATAGACTACTTCAATGATATTCGCCGGGATTGCCTTTCCCCTTGTCAAAAAGCATGTCTGGATAAATCAAATTGTGTCTTCTATATTAGCATTACTGTTTGCTAAGAGACATAACTAAAGGAAGTCATACGGATTGGATGACTTGGAGACGAGCATATTTCTACGGAGCAAGAAGCTAATACTATTATGTTAGACCAAATTATATAACTTGTAATTCAAAAGAATCTTTTGATAAAAGGTCTTCCAAGTACCTTAACATTACTATTCTCGTCCAGACTAGTTGAATAGTTTATAGATAATTGTATTCTTCCAACCAGCTCGTGCTCTGGCTCATGATACATAGGCCACCATCGAAGCTTGTCACCCTGAATAATTACTAATATGTTAGCCTTCCGGTGTTAGCTCTCTGCCTTCCTAATTCTACCTGTTTTGAGTTTTAGATGTCATACCAACTCGTCGGCAATATCGGCTACCTGAGCAACGACACGACCATAATGCCTTCCCTTTGAATCAAAGACTTCAATGATCAGATCATCTCCCAAACCATCTGGCAAACTATATTATGACAGCAACATAATGAAATCATGAACCTCTACCACATGTATCAGAAAAATCAAAAGAAATTTACTGAGAATATTGTACATACAATACATGGGTTTCACCAGATCCAGGCTGCATCCGGACAGCATCCTCTTCAGATAAACTTTTCAATCTCAAAGAACATGAATATGTTTCTACTAGCAACAACGATAAAGGAAAATTAGAAAACTTGATGCTTCAAAAGAACAGGTAAGTTCGAAAAGTATTAATGCAATTAAATGTGTAGCATTTGATAAATTAATGCAATTAGATGTTCTGTATTCACGTTTTCCGTTCTCATTTTTGTATTGGACCGGCTTATGCTAACCATTTTTCTAAATGACATCCTGAATTTGTTACAGAATATTCATTTCCTAATTAAGGAGGGTCATTAACTGAGGTAGGCAGCTCTAACATATCCGGAATTGGAAAATGTAATGTGATCAAAGGCAGGAGCATAAAAACCTTATCAAAAGCATATGAATTCCAATTCATCCCCTTAAAATAAAATCTTATTGGTTCATTGACAAGGAAACCCGTAATAACACGTAGATAGAATTTTGGTAAACATGGTTTCTAGCACAGAAAAGCAACAAAGAAAACAAAATTGGATATTGTTATATGCAATCCTAAAAATACATGCCATGAAACCAATTACCAAATTAGGCTAAATCATTGTCATAAGAGACGTATCGAGTTTGCCACAGTATTTTTCCTATATGTAGAATCTATTTTCCAAGGAGAGTAGAAATTGGCATAATGGCTTTTTAAGGCTGTTGAGCCCTTTGAAACACCTACAGAAGCCAAATCTACTTATGTGCAAGGATCCCAATAGTTATACGATAACAGAAGAACCAGAAACATACAATATAGGATGAAACAAAGAACAAGACAACACAAACAACAAGCAATTTAACACGGTTCAGACAAATTGCCTACATCCATAGAGAGAATAACCTTCACTAGACTTGTAGAACTTATGGTACTAAAAATATTTTTTCCTTTGTGATTGTTGCTGAAACGCAACCCCAAAACCCGTTGTACACCCTCTTGCAAACCCCTTTGAAGATCCTAGTCTCACTCTACACTCATTAGACACTACTTTGTGCTTTTACATATTGCCCTGTTCTCACAAAGAGACCCAAATCCCTAATGGAATAGAAAAATCCAAACAATGGACTAGAAACCCAAATCCTTCATGGGTAAAAATACAAGACACACAATGGACTAGAAACCCAAATCCTTCATGAGTAAAAATACAAGACACATCAAGAGAGTTTTGAAGCAAAGAGTCTTCATACCTTGAACCACTTCATAAGATGACGAGCTGTTGTGGAAAGTAGACACCCCAGTCTTCAAGAGCCCAGACACCTCTTTCAAATACCGAGTGCCTGCATACACATATGCAAGGCTTTGATGCGAAAACGAGTCATTTGCTGGTATTTGTGGACTCAGACGAACTTTGCGTATAGCTTCCCATTCAGAAGAGAGCGTGGATTTCACATTGGATAGACGAAACCCAAGTTTTACCATAGGTGATTTTAGAGATGAGAAACTGCAACCAATGGGTGGATTTAAATCCATTTTCACTTTTCGCACTGCATTGTAACCACAATTTTCAGGTCTATGCAATAGACATCAACTTCAAAACTTGGTATTGGAATGAAGAAATTTATAAAGAGAAGCAGGTAAAGTACCTTGCACTTTCATTTTGCCAAAAGTTTTCTTAAGTTTTAAAGCAGCAACTTCACTGACCAATTCCATAGATCTTTTCCTCAATAGTTCTTCCTCTGATTGTAATAAAACTTGCTGCAAACTATCATATTAACAACAAAAAGAAGCAAATCCCATATCAGAGACCATACATACAGAAGTACACAGAATTTATAAATAAAAAGAAAGATCCAGTATTAGCATGTGTGAAGAACACAATGTGTTGCTGAAAGGAAAAGAAACAATAAAGTTAGGTCAGATCACAAAATACAGTTGTTTCCTGTAATCAAAATTAAGCAGCACTACCTTGAGAATGTGTTGAAATAAGTATAGTACCCACAAGTTAACAATTCGCTTGTTGTAGACTATCCAAGAAACAGATTTAATATGTAGACAAAACCTTCTTATTTAATTCATAAATAATAATTTTTATCAAGTATAAATTGTTAAAACTTTATATACCACCTACAATTTATGAACATATTTAAAAAGAAAAATGGAAAATTGGTCAGGCCAAAAGACTTTGACACTCACAAGTTAAGGTTCAGCAAATTCCCTTCCTCCCAATTTCTTAATTACCTTCTCCTTTATCTTATGTTGTTAGATGAAAATGATATTTTTATGAATAAACCGAAGATACAAAGGAACTGAATAACAGAATAACATATTATTATAAAAGACAGAAAAGAGGGGATAAAATTTGAAATGATCTTACCCAAAAGCATTTCGAAGCAGTTGACATTCATTTTCCAGGAAGATGGGAGCTTCCCTGCATCCCCTTGCCCAGGAATGAAGACATAACCGAACACAAGCGTCATAAGAAATCACAGCATGCCATGGACCTAGCCCACTGATTCCAAAATGAAAATTCAAAGCATTAAAAGAAATAACAGATATTTTCATTGGGCTAGTTTATGACAAGATATTGGTCGAGAAACCAAATATCCAACCTACTAGTTTCTACCTTGCATGAAATGTGGGAAAGCGAGTTGGCACAGAGCTGGAAGAAACAGAGCCAGTCCTGCGAGCCATAAAGAAGGCACTTAAATTATTCAGAGTTCTCCATTGTACTCCGTTAAGAAAAATCAACACGTACCTCAAAGGTCGGTCAGAAATTATGTTTGCAGTACTGCCATCCATAGTGGATCCTAAAGACACTCTTTTGGTCACATTTGCTTCATCTGTAATTGTAGAACTACTTGAACTTTCAGGACAAGGTGTACTACTTCCCCTAAAATTTAAAAGCTCTTCAGCGACTTGATTGACTTCCTGAACAGAACCAGCTAATGGAGGGGCGCTGGGAGAATCATCATTAGCAAGCTTCTTATTTTGCAGTCCTTGACCACAGCAGCCCTGGAAAGATTTATCCACGAAGGGAAACCCGGGCATATTTATAGGTTCAAATCATGAGTGACTCAAATCCACGACCACAACATTAAGGGAGCAAGAAAAAAAATGAAATAAAAAAAAAGCAAAAACAAAAGAACTGCATATTCAAAATAACATTAAAAGATAAAAATCAAGCAGATAATATGCCTTGTCACTTATTTTATTTGAAAAAGCTGCCTACATTTTGCAGTGTTTCCAGAATTATAGAAGAATATGGCACATAACAATCTTTATGCATTCAATTTAGGTAATTAGAAAAACACTGCACATTGATTCAGAATATTGATTCAACATGCACCAAGAGCTTTATTTACACGACAGATAGTAAAACCCTAACACTTTTATGAATATCCTTCTAGCTTGCATTTATTATCATTCCATGCAAAAAAAATTTAAGATACGTAAGGTTTAAACCAGGGACGGAGCCAGGATTTGATCTTGCGGGGGGCCAAAATCAAACTTTCAGTCAAAGGCTATGCCATTGAGCTTTTCAAGTCCCAATTCTAGAAAATAATTCTCACTAATCCTTATTCCGGGCATTATTTCTTCTAACCATAGGTCCCACTGTATTTACGAAACAGTCCATTATCTCCGCCAATCCTAATTCCTAGCATTATTTGAGACTTGGGAGTGCATATAAATCTCAATAAAAGTAAATCTAACAACGCAAATACGCAATAAAAAATTATAACACATAAACAAACATAGATTGAATTGATAACTCCTGGTATCAACAATTTTAAACCCTAATTTATTTTTACACATACATAATATTATCTCACAATTCAAGTGGATGAGCCTTGGTACTTGATAAATTTTAAAATCTTGGGGGGGCCATGGCCCCTCCAAAGAAGTCTAGCTCCGTCCCTGGTTTAAACCCATAAGAACCAAGTTTTCTGTCCATTAATTCAAAGATGTCCCTAAATTTTTGTAAAAGAGCACCGTAAGATGTCATCAAGTTTGTTTCACTGAGAATAGTGTTAGTTTCTAAATTTCAAATAAAAAAATGTATCAAGTAGACAGTTTCTGTACAACATTAAAGGATTATGTTTTTAAAAAATAAAGGTAAAAATACATTTGCCATTAATCAGAGACATCTGTTACACATCATATGGTCCAGATAAATTGAACAACAAATTTTTAATTAGCCCAAAAAAAAATGAACTACAAATCCTCAGTGAAGCATGCATTTTATAACTGACATTTGATTAACTAAGAGAGGTAATAACTAACTTCAAGGTTGGTTCGAACAGGGAAAGTAAAATAATTGGAAACATTTTCATGTCAAATTTTCCATATTTCCTTAAGAGAACTCTCTTGAAACAACTATATCTTAGGTTCCAACTGTCAACTTAACAGTTAATGAATCCTATTTTAGCTTCTACAAACAGTCAACAATAACTGACAAGAGGCATACAGGAAAAAGGTAGACATCAAATCAAAATAATTTTGTATTGGAAATGAGCATGTGTACAAATTAGTCCAAAATTTTCTCCTATAAATTTTTCTGTCTTGCTATTTGACCAACCATATCCATTCTAATCAGTAATACCAATTCAAAACAGTAAGAAAGAGATTAAAAATCAGAACCTGTTTGGCCACTGTCTTCGTATTTGGCTGTAAATGACCGGAATGTTCACCCTCTAAACTGTACCTTTTAGGTACACCAGCACTGCTGCTTGAGAGCAGCCTAGATGAAACTTCAGAGCTACTAACTGAATCTAATGAGTCTTCAACTGTATAACCAGAACCTGCAACTCGGCTTCCAACACCTCCATCTCCCAATCTCTCCACACGATTCCCTTTTTTCTGTTGAATTGCATCCGAGTGAATTTTGTCTGCTGAATTCCTATACAATGATTTGGGAATTTTTTCATCCTTGGGCAATGAATTAACAGAGTACTTAACACCATAAACTTCACCATCCGAGTCTGAGCCTGTATCCATGTCTGATCCTGACTTACTATCATTGCCCCTCACATGAATAGCTCGTGACACCGGAATTTTACCAGATGGCAAGTGCCCAGTCTGGAATTTAGATGGGCATGGCAATCCAAAACCCTGGCCAATACCCCTCAAACCAAGAACTGAATTAGACTGTAATCTCTTCCGAGTCGACATTGGAAAGAAACTGCCTCTATTCTTTCTCTAATTCACACCGCAACCCATTAAAAAAGGAAATGAAATGAGTGAAGAATCAAATATGAATATGAGTAATGAGTTTCAACAAATTTGGCTGAGAAATTAAGTAACTAACAAAATTCACTTGCCATAAATTTAAACACATAATCTATCAAATAAAAGGAGTAAAATCAAAAATATGTATATATTATTGCTTACAGTTTGAAAGTGAGTGATTGAAGTTGAAAAGACGGATTTCTCTCGACAAATCTAGTGGATTATCTTTCCCCTGGCCGGAAAAAAAATTTAAAAAATTGTTTTAATAAGAAGTGAGGTTTTTTGCTTTGATGATCAGAAAAAAGAAAAGACGTTAATAAGAAACAGAGATTAACGGAGATGTGCGTGCGATGCGAGTAACATGAAGCTGACGCGGCCACCGGAATTTTATTTCTTTTTTTTTAAATAACGGTCTATCTTTTCCTGGCGCTTCTTTTGGGGTTCAACTTCAACTGCATCTAAAGGTGCACACAATATTCTGTGCTATGTACTAAATCTAAAGATACATTTTAATTCTAATGGTACGTTTGGATTGAATAAATTATTGTATACTCTCCGTCTTTTAAATAATAAAATTAATAATAAATTTGAGAGAAATAAAAATCAATTGAAACCAAACATAATTTTTTTTTATTTTATCGGAATACCGAAAATCAGGAAGAACTTAAAAGAAAAATACATTTTTAATTCTGGATAAATTAATGATTTTTTGCTGACGAGTAAAGTCGAATTTAATTCTTGATAAATTTTGAGATTGTTTGTGTGTACGTACATTGTGGGGACACAAAAAGCAGGGCAATTAACTTTGAAACTAAATTGAGATTATGTGAAGATGCATAAGAATGAGTATTACTGTTTCGGTTCCTTAATATAGGTCGTTTTAAAGTTATGCACAAGTATTAAAGAAATGATTGTATAACATTAATTATAATATCAATAGTCTATTTTACCTTCGTATTGAAAGAAGAGATTGTTATTTATTGGACAGAAAATAGTGAAAGAACCAAATTTACATTTAATTATTACCCCGTGTATTAAATTTTAATACATAGGATAATATTGGAAACTAAGCAATTAATACTTACTTGAAATTCTAAAACGACTTATATTAAAGAACAAAAATATTTCTCTAAAACGACTTATATTAAGGAACGGAAGGGAGGAGTATTGAATAAATAAATAAATAAATATTGTCTACTTATTATATATATATATATATGACATCCTTTATTCCAAAAACTATTCAGTTGACCTTTATGAAGATTATAACTGGGATAAACTTGAAATTATTTTTATCCTAATTATTGTTCAATTGACTCGAGATTAAATTTTAACTTCATCTGCCAAATTAGTCGGAAATAGAGAAATTTGATAGAAAAATGTGAACTGACTTTTTATTTATTAAGCATTTTGTTAATTTTTCAAAAATTAAATTGGACGCATATCAAATTCTCAATTGAACTTTTTAACTATTTATTCAAGTAGAATTTCAAGGTCCACATTAAATAGGATTTTGTGAAAACTTGAAGGTGTCTTTTAGATTTCTTCTTTATTTATTATTGAGATTAATGGAGGCAGCAGGGGATCACAATGTGAATTTTGTTCCTACTTGGTGAATTTTTCATCATTTGTTACGCAGAATTGTTACTGTTGGTGCAATTTTTACTCTCTCTCTCTCTCTCCATGGTAATCAATTTTTTTTTTTACCTTCAACAAATATTTCCAGTTAGTTACTTTGATACTCAACTCCTCAAGTATGCGTAATAAGCTACACCATGACACGTACCAGTACCAGTACCAGTGTAGTTCCCCCAGGATTCCTTGGAGAGGAATCCTATCCAGTTGCTTACCTCAAGTAAAATCACAATTTATTAAACATCAGAAACACCTACTGTAAATGTAATACAAACATGGATTCATTTTGACAGAGCCCTGCCCAGATTTCCTCTCCCCACTAGACATAAACTGAGGACCCATATTTACTATCATAAGGTCATTTCGTGTAGCTGGTACGATCATAGGTTTTTTCCCAATTCATTGTGAATAAGTACAGAAAATTAAAACCCTATTTAACCCATAATAGGTTGGTCATCAATAAGTAAATTTGTTAATAATCTAGATCACACTGCTGCATAACTGCATAACTCAGTTTTTATATATGTAGGCTCTTGTGATTCTGACGACCTCATTGTTCAAATAGGTATCAGGGACATGGATTCATGTGTTCAAAGGGACTAGTAGCCCATAAATTGAACTTCAAACTTCACCGAGCAATGAAACAAGAATTGATTGGGTAAGACTTTCTTTTGTCGAACTAAACAAAAAGAGATACATTGCCTCACGTCAAATTATTCACATTTGGCAAGGAAAACTACTAAAATTTCGACTATTGAACCTCTTATATAATAAAACATAGCTTGCATAGTGCCACAATCTAATTTAACTTGTGTGGAACCTCTCTGAACCCATGTCAATCATCATTTGAACCTAGAACCTGTTGCTTTATCTCTTCAATTTTTGCAGTCAATTCATCCCTATTTTCCTGCCAAATGTGCATGTCACCAAACATAAATAACGACCATCATATTAAGGAGCACATAAGCAGTACAAAAACACAGTTCTAGATGACTTGCCTTGAAGAGTAGATAACGGGTGCTGAACCAGAGTGAGTAAGCAAGACCCACGACTTCCATCAATTTAGGGAACTGGATTCAACAAATTAGGCAACACCAAAATGTCAGGAATAAAACAAACTTAATCAAAGATCAGAGAAGGTAGGTCTTGCTAAACAAATGAACATGAATACTCACCACAGGAATGGAATCAATGGCTCCAACAACTGCTGTGGTAAGCCAGAGTGCAACTAAGCTACCGCCGCCAAATAGGAGAACTGGAAATGGACTTTCTGAATCTAACTGCAATGCCTTAAAAACAAAGTTAGACTGTCATCAAGACCACAAAGTTATTGGCAAATGAGTACTCCATGGATCAGGAATGAAGAACAGTATGTAACACTGCAGATAATGGAAATAAACCCAGCCCCACCCGAGAATATATAAAGCTTGCCAACTTATGGAGGAAAATCACTCTACAAGGAAGAAAGTAAGATGTAATTTCCAAAGAATAACTTGAACAAAAATTACGAATGAGAGATCAAGTTGCTCAGGTAACCGCTCAGGATTGACACTATTGTCAATGTTTCATTAAGTACTTTAGTACTCATAATAAGTAGCATTCATCATAGCAACCAATGATCAATTATATGAAGCCCTTCACTACATTTTAACAATTAGGGTAAAAAAAAATTAGGGAAAAACAAAGTAGTTGATGAAAAAGAACTTAAAGTTCACATAGCCAATTATATCCAATTTTCACTTGATATATATATATATATATATATATATATATATATATATACATATATATATATATATGTATGTATATTCCATCACATTTAAATTGTTGCAGTCCACACGGATCAAAATACAGTTTATGAAAAACTTCAAACTGCAAGAAAAATAGTTTAACAAATGAAGGCTCCATTAAAAGCCAAAGCCCATAGCATGCCTCCCTCTTTATAAAGCGAAGTACACAAGCAAATTGATCAAGTGAAATTCAGAAGACAATCATTACTAGTTTCTTTTAAGATCAGATCACAATATACACCACCAAAGAGAAGATAGCAATATACAATATGATACATGTAAATACTTACTCATATTTGAAGTCTCCCTGTAGTCTTAATGATGTAAACATGATACTCTCTCTGTCCCATAATTAGTGCAACACATTCCTTTTTAAGAAGTCCCACAAAAATTGCAACATTTCTTTTTTGGGTAAATTTTCTGAAGTTATATGACTAGTTCACCCATAGTCATTTCACTTTTATCATTTGAATATATAATGGGGTCTCTCCACCAACTAAAACTTGTGGGGTTCATATTTATGAAGCATTTTCAACCACTCATTTCATAGGGATCAATTAGGAAAATAAATAAGAGTATAACATTTTCTTAAAACTTGTGCAAAAAGTTGTGTAGCAATATTTATGAGATAGAGGGAGTATAAAGTAATAAAACGTAAACATGATACCCCCCCCCCCCCACACACACGCCCACCTCCCCTTCCCTCCCCAAGAACCAATACAAAATATTGTGGGCTGCAACTATAATAAGTATATGAATTAACGTTTCAAAAACATTAAAAATGATGCATCTTCAAAGTCACAAATAAAAAGAGAAATTCAGGAGAAGTGGTTCCATAATGCATAAAATTTATCTACTGAAAGTTCAATTTTTTGAAGCATTTAAATTTCTTAACTCCTACAAAAATAAACATGGGGATATAAAATTTGTAATAACCCACTTCACTTGCAGTATTTGAGCAGTTAAGGTTTATAAGTTAATTTATTTGATAGTGCACTCATATTGAAAAGATTAAAGCACCGTATATTTTTCATACAAGGGATTAGAGATATACCTCTATGTTGAGCTTATCTAAAAACTCAAATGGTTGAATTTGATCATCCACCGAAGATTCTTCTTTAGCTCCTCCAGTTCCATCTGACTCATTTTTCTCAAAGTTTTGAACATCTGACTCATTTTTCTGAACATCTTCCACGGTAATCACACCATCAGTTTCTTCTTTAGCATACAGACTTGCCCCACTTGATGTTTCCTCTGAAGTTGTAGATTTTAGAGATGAATTGGTATAATATTGCAATCCTAAACAACAAGAAGAAACTCATGAGCAGTGTAATTCATATAAAAAACTAATGGGGCAGTAACAAACTAGTATAAATTAAAAAACATAGCTCCCTTCCTCATTTATTAAACCCACTCCACCCAAAATCTACAATGGCATCGACCAGAATGTAAACCAAGTAAACCAACAAAAAACAAAAAATAAGTAAATATAAATTAAAACACTACGATTAGGCAGTCCATTATTCAGAAATATGATATTTGAAATTTGGAAGCATTACAATCTCTAAATCAAATAAGGGTCTACCTAAAGCAAAATACAGAAAAATCAAAAGCATAAATGTACAAATCAAATCATCTGTTTTAAGTTAATTAGTTCACATTTTAGGGTTTCATTTGCACAAAAGTGCAGAGTTTAAAACTGATTAGGAAAATAGAAGAAGAAAGTTACCCAAATTGGTGCGATGAATTGATTTCAGACGGAGAGATGTTTTCCATGGGAGAAGAGTTTGATTTGAAGTGAAAATTCCGCGGTGGGGAATATTGGAAATGGTTCCCGTAGCTGTGCAGACCTCCATTTTTCTTCCTTCGGGTATTCTTGATATGGGGGTTTAGGGTTTTAGTATTTGGTGATGATTTATGAACCCTACCACCTTCTAACGGTGTCAAACTCATCAAATATCTCCTGGTGATGCCTGAACCACGTATCGGGGAAGGGAAATTGGAACTTTATCCTCTTTGGAACTTGACCCCCTGTGAATCTTTTTTTAACACTTAACCCCCTGTGCATTTTTTTTCTCACTTAACTGCCTTAAAACTATTTTGCAGGAGTGCAAATGATTGGATTTAATAAAAATATGTTATTTAAGATAAATATATTTTAGATTTGTTATATATATAATATATATACGGTCAGGTTTTTCAGCGAATTTTATGGAGTTAATTAAAACCGAACCGACTATAACGACGATTTTTTCCGTCGCTATAGCATAATAATAAACTGACTTTTTATATTATAGCGATGAAAAAACCTTAGTTGTAGTCGGTTCATTTTTAGTTCGCTCTCTATGGTTCGTTGGATAGATGAAACCTATATTTTAAAATAAAAGGAAAGTAAGTAGGACCATTTTATTTTAATATTATTTTATATTTTAAAAGAATATACAAAACGACGTAATTTTAATAAAAGAGTATTATTTAAGAGAAAATGTTTTACATCGTTATATATATATATATATATATATATATATATACGGTCCGGATCTTAAGCTCACCCCTTATTTAGTTCACCTCCCTTTAGCGACGGACCGGGCGACGATTCGGTCCATCGCTATATGTTCGGTCCGTCGTTATATGGTGTCCGTCACTATATGGTGTCCATCGCTAAAAGATAAGACGACGGTTCTACATATAACAACAGACCGAATCGTCGCCCGGTCTATCGTTAAAGGGGGTGAACAAGGTAAGCTAGATAAGGAGTAAACTTAAGATCCGGACCGTATATATATATATATATATATATATATATATATATATATATATATATATATATATAGGAATTCATTCATGGCAATCGGTTGCCATGGATACTGTTATAACAACCCACGTTTGGACCATTGATTAACTTATTGAAAGGCTTAGATTGAATGTCATAAATAGTCAGGAAATGCCCAGCCGGCACGGCACAAGCTTTACCGGCGTTTATTTTAATATATTGCATTGCATGGTCAATGTAACGCCCCCAAAATAGGTATACATAACTTATTTTGAGTCGCCAAATACATGGTACAGAATATAAATACAATCTTAAATATACAATATAAGCTGTGAGTTTTAATACAAATATTATCTTTTAGACAGTATTCAAACTCAAAATAAGTCCTCAATATATTTATTATCGCACTATTTCATGGAATAATGAAGACTACTAATGCTATCATCTGGATCGTCACTCTGTTTCCCGACTAGTCCCTGTTACGTTCTCATTTCCTGAAGAGAACAATGAAAGCAAAAGGGTGAGCTCAACTAACCCAGTAATAAATATTATGACTAAGATAATGCATAATAAATTATCGTTAGCCTTTAACAGTGTTAAACTGATACAATATAACAAACATCAAGTTTAACTGCAGTGGAACAAGCAATCCATTAAAAGAGTCAAGTAGAGAATAAAATCTATTATCTTCTATGATTTAAAAGGTTTTTCATCACTTTTATCACTGGAACTCAGCTTAATATATAATCCACATCATCCCTGCACTACGGCTAAGGATATTCGTTAGTATCACAAACACAAATTATCCATGCACTACGAGCCAAGGATATTTGTGTATTCATTAATGGTCATGATCATACCAATAATTGTCCATCAATGCACTACGGGCCAATGAGGACTTTTACCACAATATTTATAACATTACGGTCATGATTATACCGAATAAACCATAGTTATAATCATACTAAGTCCATCTATGCACTACAGGCCACAGATGACTTTCAACATAATATGAACATGAGGATGATGACAATGATATAAGAATTCAATAAAACAAGTTCAAAAATTAATTTATTCAGGAACCAATAACGTCCGAATTGTCAACATGATACTGCTTTGTGGGGTAAAACTCAAAAATACTCAGAAGAATATTTTCATGAAAAGATACTGGATGAAGCGCAAATATCAAGGATATTCCACTAATTTCATGGAGTATAAATACCAAAACTTTACCCAACTGAGTATAATAAAGAATAAAATAACAGAAGAAATCACCAGGCATGCGATAGACCGCACAGACAGGTTATTCCAACAGAATAATAAATAACGGAACCAGGTCATGCGTAAACGCACAGACAATATATTCCAACAGAATAATAAACAGAATAATAAATAATGGAACCAGGTCATGCGTAAACGCACAGACAGAATGTTCCAACAGAATAATAAAGAATGGAATAATAGAAGAATTTCACCATGTATGTGGTACTTCGCATAGACATGTTATTCAAACATAATAATAAAGAATGAAATAATAGAATAATTTCATCATGTATGCGGTACTTCGCATAGACAGGTTATTCCAACATAATGATAAAGAATGAAATAACAGAAGAATTTCACCATGTATGCGGTACTTCGCATAGACAAGTTATTCCAACACAATAATAAAGAATGGAATAATAGAAGAATTTCACCATGTATGCGGTACTTCGCATAGACAGGTTATTCCAACATAATGATAAAGAATTGAATAACAGAAGAATTTTATCAAGTATAGGGTAGCCCGCGTATACAGGTTATTCCAACAGAATAATAAAGAATGAAATAACAGAAGAATTTCACCATGTTTGCGGTACTTCGCATAGACAAGTTATTCCAACATAATAATAAATAATGGAATAATAGAAGAATTTCACCATGTATAGGGTAGCCCGCGTATACAGGTTATTCCAACATAATAATAAAGAAGGGAATAACAAAAGTTCTTTTTATGAATACGAAAGAAATAATACCCCTTACCTTAGAAAAACAGGATATAGGATTAGTGAAGTAGCAAAATACTTTTCTTCTTTCTCTTCATAGTTTCTCTCTCTAGAGTTTCAGTGAATTCGTAAGAAATAATGAAGGAATGAGCTTCTATTTATAGGAGAATGGACTGAATAGTAACTAATTCATGAACGCTCTAGATTGATTTACTTTTAAACGGACGGTCCATATTGATTTATTATGCAGTATTAATAAAATATTCTAATAAAACAAAATCTTTTAAATAAAATTTAATATATTCTATTTATAATCTAATAAAATGAATAACTTTATAAAAGTATTCTGTTTTATATAAAAAAAATTACTATGCAAACACTATACATAATAGAATATTATATATTCTATTTATAGTCTAATAAAATAAATAACTTTATAAAAGTATTCTGTTTTATATAAAAAGATTTTACTATACAAACATTATGCAGGCACTATGCAAATATTATGCATAATAAAATATAATATATTCTATTTATAATCAAATAAAACAAGACTTTATAAAAAGTTTTATGTTTTATATTAAAAGTTTTCTGTTTTATTACATTTATAATAATAATAAAACAAAACTTATCACCTTTATTATAATTCACAATATTAATCGACCAGGTCGTTCCCAGGATCAGATGGGGCTTTTTAATAAGGATTTCTCTCTATTGGCGCTCAATTAGGTGACCAAACCTCTCCTTGGCATAACTTCTAGACATCGTTAATATTACAAATAATAATATTAATAACTTTGTTATCTCAATTATTGATTTAATAATATATAAATATCGACAATAATTGAATCAAATAACGTGAGATACTATACAACAATTACTGTAGTAATAATTAAACAAAACTGTAAGACCACAACTTATTATAAATAAAATTAAATTTTCTATATTCATTATTCTAAATTAATAAGGTATTAATTTGATATAAGTTTTAGTTATGGGTGAAATGTGCAAATTTTGCAAAATAAGCAAGTGGTTATAAAATATTCATTTTGTCAGGGAATATTCGTTTAGTCGTGGAATATTCTTTTTGTCAGGAATATCCGTACGACGGCACAATCAATTGAGGGCCCCATAACGGAATAACTGTCGGATGAAGAAAACGACAAAGTTCAATTTTATAAATAACGGCGTAATTGTTACTGTTAACATTGTTGAATTACCTGGTGGTTAAAATACAATAATACGCGTGGTGGCACAGTAGCACACGGTATTGCACAGTATTGTTGAATTATTGATTCGTACGTAAGAAGGCACTACTCAATAATTGTTACAGTAGTTACTGTTCAATATTTTATTTTATTGATTTAATAATTGCTTCGTTGATAGTTTATATTATTGTTGTTTCAATAATTATCATTGCACAGTATTTCCCATTATCAGATCAATAAAATTAGTTATTAATTTATATGATAAGAAAATATTTATTCGATGCGGATATAAATGATGAATTTATTTATTTTATGTGGTTATTAATGAAGGAATTAATGCTGAGGTGTTTTATCAGTATTTTGTCAGAGTGGAGATATTAAAATTCATCCGTTTGGGAATTTCGGATATTTTTTATTTAGAATTTAGAAAAACTCAAAGCTACAAAGTTGTAGAGAATTCAATTTCGTGTGGAATGGATATAAAATTCATATTTTTCTGATAAACGGGCTATTTTCTATGAATTATTGAAGTTTCAAAAAATAAAATAATTTTTATTAATTTATGGGTGGGACCCACTTTTTGGTTGGTGTTGAATACACATGTGGGATGTTGATTTTTTTTGTTAAAGATGGTTGCTAGCTTGCATGCGTAGAAAATAAGAATTGAAATAATATTATTTTATTATTTTAGTCTCCTATGGCGTTCTAACATTTTTCTATAAATAGACGCTTAGGTTAGAATTGAAAATCACACCAGAAATAAATTTTCTTTCTCTCTAGATTATCGATCGTATTTTTGTGAGTATTTTGATACTTTGAGAGTTGCTGTTCGGTACAAGTTTCCTTCGGCTTTCTATCCGATATTCTGATCAGAAGTACCGTTATTTTGAGGTAAGGGATGTTATTTTCTTTCGAAATGATATTAATTTTTTCAATATCATTATACCAAAATATTGATTTAAACTTTTTAATCAAATTTGGAACTTTTTGTGTCGGGATTACTATGCACGTATACGACATTATTCACGTATACGACACTATTCACCGAAAAAATAAATTTTTTTTGTCCAAGATGTCTATTTTGGCTACTATCTTTGATTGTATCCATGTTTTGATCGTTATTTTTGAATTCTGCTTCACAATTGATTATTATGAAGTATTATTGATCTTGGATAAACTGTAATACGAATCTCTGATATTTGTTCTTCTGTCTTACTGAATTCGTTTTCTTTAAAATATTTTTTATCATCCTCAGTCTTAAATGATGATATTACTGAATATCTTTGGCCTGTAGTGCAAAGTGATTGATTAACTGATGAATATCTTTGGCCCGTAGTGCAAAGATGAACAGGTGTTGAGATGAACATGACCAACCAGTGATACAAATGAATATCTTTGGCATGTAGTGCAAAGATGAATACTTAATTAAAGATGCATGTCGATATTGTATTGATCAATTGATCAAAATTATTTTCATGCATGTCAATCCCTTCATTGACCATGAGCTCATCATGCATGCATGGACCTGTAAAGATTCATCACTTCTTTGACCATGAATATGCAAACATACATGTATCCCCATTGCATGTTTTGAATAGATCTCTTGATATCAACAAAAATGTCTTGGAATGAAGTAACGAATTTTAGTTCTTAGCAGTGAATAGTGAAGTACTCCTTCCGTTTTTAAATAAGTATCGTTTAAGATTTTTATACATAAATTAAAAAAGTCATTTAATATTGTCATTTAATAATTAAAATATGTACAAAATTTCATCACTATCCCTTTATGAAAATTAAAAACTATTAATACTAAGGGTGAGAATTTCTTGGGACAATGAGAGAAGGTAGGGGATGATATAAGAAATTAAATAATTTATTCTTCTAGAAAGTTGTAAACGATAAATAAATTGAAATAAATTTTTTCTTCTAAAACGTCACTTATTTAAGAATGGAGGGAGTATCATTCTTTGGTGTAATAATAGTGTGCTTGAAATGTCACACTTCCATCCATAAGATAGTTCATAATATATCCACTTCACATTGATAATCATGACCAACTATAAGGGTGAAAATGATTCTGAGTCGAGTCGAATAGTACTTTATTCATATTATACTTGAAACAGTTGTAAAGTACTCGGATTTATATTCGAATTTGAATAAAAAATTTCAATTTTTGCTCAGATTCGAATTCGACTCATTTTTATTGTACTTGAGTTCAACTCGGCTCAATTAATTCGTTTTTTAATCGAAATACTCGCGAGCATTTAAAACATACACGAATTAGAATTGCATCATTTATATTATGATAGTGTATATACAATTAACTTAGTCAAGAAGTTGAAATAATTAAAATTGAGCATTTCAAATTAGATAGTCTTGTAAACAAAAATTAATGAGATGATAATATTATCACTCTTAAAACAATTAATGAACTACGTTCAATTCTAAAATTATGTGGAGAATTTAATTGTTAAATAATATATATTAAATAAATCGAGTATATTCGATAATGTATACGAGTAAGGATCAATGAACTTCTATCGAGTATATATCAGTGTGATAAGGAAAATTCGATACTCTAAATGAGTGAACAGTGGGCAACTCATATTCAACTCGTATAAGTGTCCGAGTATCAAAATGAATTCGAATTCGACTCATTTAAGTATTGAATTTGAGTCTCGCTCGAATTTTTCGAGTCAATCTCGAACCGAGTTTCGAACCACTCGAGCTCATTTTTAATCTTGACCAGCTTCACCCCAAAAGTGTGATTTTTTTTTTCTTACGTTCCAATTTATAAAAGGGAATTAATATTTTCACAAGAGTGATATGATCCCCTCTAGGAGAAATGGCATCTACATTTCTCTCGCTCCGGAGGGATTTTATTAGGATTAAATTTGAGAATTGATATTCACAAGTAAAAATATTAATTTTTTTAAACTTTCATTAGAGACAATTAATTTAGGAGAGGAGGGTAGGAAGCAAAAGTTAGACTTTATTATAAGAGTCAACTATCCAAAAAGAAACCAAATGCTACACTTGTAGTATATAGTAAAAACATTTACTCTCCCTCTTTCACAAAAATAATTTTATTTGATTTTTTTAAATATATAAAATTCCTAATGCACACACGTACGGCGCCACTGCATAATACTAAATATAATTAATTAAAGGTTTGTGGGATTTACAATTAATAGCAAGTGCCATGGTATTATATAACAATAGGAGGGACAGAGGAGGAAGCTGCCGGTGTAGATCAATTCATGACATAGTTTTCCTTTAAATATAAACTAATTAAATATATTAATGAATATATATTCTTTACCTAAATATTTATAATATATAAAATATTAATAAAAATTAATATTATAATATTTATAATATGTATGTTTTATTTTAAAAATAAAAATACTTATAAAAATTTTAAAAATAAAAATATTTTTATGTTTTATTTTCTTTCTTTTTCATTACCTAAATATTTATAATATGTATAATATTAATAAAAATTAATATTATAATATTTATAATATGTATGTTTTATTTTAAAAATAAAAATAAAAATACTTTTATGTTTTAAAAATACTTATAAAAATTTTAAAAATAAAAATATTTTTATGTTTTATTTTCTTTCTTTTTCTTTACCTAAATATTTATAATATGGATAATATTAATAAAAATTAATATTATAATATTTATAATATGTATGTTTTATTTAAAAATAAAAATAAAAATACTTTTATGTTTTAAAATACTTATAAAAATTTTAAAAATAAAAATATTTTTAAGTTTTATTTTCTTTCTTTTTCTTTACCTAAATATTTATAATATGTATAATATTAATAAAAATTAATATTATAATATGTATATTTTATTTTAAAAATAAAAATAAAAATACTTTTTATGTTTTAAAATACTTATCAAATTTTTAAAAATAAAAATAGTTTTATGTTTTATTCCTTCTACTGTTCTACATCCTGCTTCGTTACAAAAATGGCTCCTACTGCAAAAAATGGCTCCTGCAAAAATGGATCCCAAATCAACTAACGCATCGGCAAAAATGGACCTTTGGCCTCCACCAACAACACCCTTTATTACGATCTTGCCCTTAACATGACCATCAGAAACCTTAACAAACGCCGGTTCGCCGCCGTCCGACCTTTACCAATCCGACCAGATCTTCTCCTCCCTCCCCGGTTCGTCGCCGTCCAGATCTTCTGATGCCGGATTCTATGGTTTTGGGTAGGCGACTGGTGGTGTTGGGTCGACGGATTCCAAGTTTCAATTTTGGTGAGGATGAAGATGAACAGTAGGGTTTGGTGAGGAAGAAGATGAACAGAAGATGTATTTTTATTTATTGTTTTATTTTAGGCTTATTTATTTACTTAAAAATGAATTAAAAAATTTATTTTAATTTTATTATTATTTTAATTATTTTTTGCCACATAATAAATTTTTTTTATGTTGCCGCATCAGAAAATATTGATTTAAATTGGACGAAATGACTTGATTGAACATTTTTAAAAAATACGGTGTGCTAATTGAATATTTTAAAAACACAGTGACTAATTGCTTAAAACACTACAACCACATTAGGGGTAAAAGTGCTTTTTGCCATATATATATCGTTTTTCTCTAACGAATTGGAGGGAGCGAACTAAAAACGAACCGGCTATAGTGACGATTTTTTTCGTCGCTATAGCATAAAAAATCGACTTCTATGTTATAGCGATGAAAAAAATCGTAGTTATAGTCGATTCGTTCTTAGTTCGTTTCAGTTCGCTAAAGAAACGGACTGTATATACATAGGTGAATGATACACAATCAAAGAAGATATATAGGACCTCTATTCTTCAAACTTAATCTGAGTCGTCCATTTTATATATATACTAGCTATAACTCGTGCCTGAAGGCACGACTTAACAAAAAATAAAAATTAAATTAAAATTTAAAAAATATTACATTATCTAAAGACACATACCACCACAACAATTAATACATACTCAATCATCAATACATATCCAACCACCAAAACATCGAGCTAGTCGGTACTACTCTCAAAAAATTTTGGCAAAAATTTCTTTAAAAATATATATCCAAAAAATCAATCATAACCATGTATAATTAGTTAACTTTATAAAAAACGGAACACAAAAAATACAAACATACAGAAAATAGAGAAACAACATGTTGTGCATAAGACCCATTACTTTACCACTTACACCAAGTATCCTTTAATGTATATCTGAAAATATACTAAATATGATAACAAAGTTCCAAGTTTTTTAGATACAATTTTTTAGTTTTGAGGTATGAACTTTCAAATTAAAAGTGTGCAATTTTTTGTGTTGAATAGAAAATCACAATTTGCTTTGAATATTAAGCAGAAATGGACTACTGTTTATTGGCTATTCTGCATAATCTGCTTTGAAAATCAAATTGCTTCACTACTATTTATTGACTAAGAAGCAGACTATTCCAAATTATCATGTCATGTAACATTTATACTTTGTGCAGTTTAAATGAGTTTTTATTCATGAAATAGGGATTACATGCTTGAAACTGAATTAATACATATTCAAACAGAAAGAATGAGATGCACCTCACAATTCTATGATAAAAATTATATGTTAAGCAAAATTCTTTTCCAAATAAAAATTGGGAAGCTTAACCAAATTGGACTGTCCTCTTTAGCTATTTTAGATGGAGATTTAGAGATTTAAATGCACTTTGATAATGTTATTTTCTCTTTATCCCCCCTCCCCTAAATATTGGTTGTGTCACTTTGATAATTGGACTGTCCACATCTTGGTTGTGTCAATTGACAACGATTTCCACCATGCAAGTAGTCCACCCCAGGGTCTATAAATTGCATTATCACTTCCTCTTGACCTCCCCACAGGCATCCATCACGCATCTCATGGCAACAAATAAGGCAAAGATCATAAGAACATTATGGACAGCTTCTGTGTAAGTCGGCAATTGAAGTTTTGCAATTGTTGCTAAATTGAACATATGAAATAATTAATCCATGTCAAAATCTAAGGAATAGACTTTCATGGAAAAGACATTGCTTCAGTAAACCTACCGATACATAATTTCATCCAACCCGCACTTTGCTTTTTGTACTTTAAGCTTGGACAAAGATAATCCCGCGCAAACAAGCCAACCTAGAATCACTAACATGTATGGATATTATTTTCTAGTCCATTTTTCAAGCAAGACTTTTGAGCATCCTACTTAATTACCAACCCAGTATAGTTGAAATGCAATCATAAAGAACTGTAACGCCCACCCAAATTTGGGAACTAAATTATAATACCTTGAATTTTAGCTTCTAACCGCTTCTCCACCATCTGCTCTTCATAAAATTATTTTACAAATAGGAGAAGCATCTGAACGATATATTTAGAGTGCTGAATCTTTTCTTCAACACATATTTAATTACTTTTGCCTTCCACAAAAAATTAAATTAAAATTTGAAAAATATTACATTATCTAAAGACATACATACTCAATCATATCAATACATATCCAACCACCAAAACATCGAGCTAGTTGGAACTAATTTCACGAAATTTCAGTAGAGTTTCCTTTAAAAATAGATATCCAAAAAATTCTAAACCTGTCTACAAAACTTACAATCATCGATACATATCCAAACCACCAAAAAAACCATCATTCCATACCAAGAAATCACCATAACCATGTATAATTAATTAGCTTTACAAAAGACGGAACACAAAAAATACAAATGGACAGAAAATAGAGAAAAATGTTGCATAAGACCCATTACTTTACAGCTTACACCAAGTATCCTTCAATGTATACCTGAAAATATTTGAAATATAAAAATTATCGAAATATGTGTGTCAAAATAAAATAACTGTAAATTCGAAACATAAGAACTCTTACTTTACCCTGAATTATAAATGGCAGGTAAAATAAATAATAAATGGTTCATGTAAACAAAGTACAAAGCACAAATTTCTCATATTCAACTATATTAGAGGAGACTATTCAAAAGATTATGTCTAGTATTGGCGATGTTGCCTTTGTCTCTTTCATTATTAAATTTTGTCCACTAAATCTTGTTTCATCCTTAAATCATGTGTTTGCCTAATTTTATTTTATTTGGTTGTATTGCTTCAATCTGATCCGATTTTATTGTCTACTTTTCTCTACAGGAGTCCAAATCAGTTTCGATGATTTGTTTACTGATGAAAAGAACAAATTTCAAAGAGCAGTGGATTCTGGAGAGCTAAGCATTTGATTGAGCCATGAGAATCTTACCTTGGTTGCAAAAGCCTTCCGCTAGAACAATATATATCGTATCTCTGAGCCCAGAAGGAATCCAACTTGTTCAACCACTTGTGAAACATGAAATGACAGCATCAGTGCAAAAGAATATGTTATGGGGACTGGCAATAGGATCGGTCATGCTTACCTTGAGTATTTATATCTTCTGTTTTGGGTCAAGGTAGGCATCCAGGAACCATCTCTGAAGCTCTATCTCACTGTTTGGAGGAAACATGCATGCTCTCCAGCTTCCAGACACATTGGCGGCTTGCAATTTGGATTGGTAACCTACTTTTCCTTGGGGGAAACGCTTTTAGTTTTCCTTCTTTGTGACATCCAGAGGCTAATTCAGGCTGCAGGCGAACATGGGAATTCATTTACTAAGTTTTAAAAACTCAAAACCAAGGTGTAAGGAAAAGGGTAAAAAAGGACAAATAGGACTCTCACAGTATTTATAATTTAAAATTCCCTTCTGCCAATATATTGTTACTATCAATGGTGAATATAAAATTTTCAACAATGCAGTTTAGTTTCTTCTGCTCACCCTGATGCAATTTTTATCGGCTCTTTCTCAATATATTGTTACTATCGGTGCTTTGGGCCTTAATTTTAGAGGAAGCGAAATTTGATGCGGGAGCCTAAGATAGGAAGTGATGTGTGAAATAAATTAAAAAATTAGCGAACTAATATAATTTCAAATTCCTAATAGAAATTACATTAATCTACTGCAAGTAAACACAACGTAGCAATTTACGAAGGGGAAACAAAAAAATTAAGAAAATTAACTAAGAATCTATAATATGTAAAAATGACTAAGGAAACCAATACATAATTTAGACAATATGTTAGCAGGTCAAAAATCAAATTCATGTAGAGCTACAAAATTCATGTTAGAATAGAGTCGTGTGTGCGTGAGAGAGATGTGTAAGGGTAAGAGTGAATTGTGAGGAACTCAAAAATATCACCGACAATATAGTGTATATCGCTCTAACCGAAATACCAACACGTTAGATAGCTATTAGATATCTACAACGAAAAATATCTTTTCCATACCAACTATGCTCTTATGGATTCATCTAATGACGTCATCACTACTTTCTGCCAGAACTAACTTATAATGAGGTGAGAACATCATTCCCTTCCATTCCTGCTATCCAAATGAGGCCTCATGGCCTGTGATTACACCATATAAAGGCCCTTCACTCCAATACAATTAATTGGGTTAGATGACAGTTCATGAGGATAATTAACTTCACTGGATAAATTTTACATAGTTACCACCCACTAACAGGTTTCAACCAATGCCATTCATATCCCACTTAGCTTACCTTCCAGTTATACTATATACAAATAGGAGTACATTGATTTTCATCCAGCCCCTAAATCAACTAAACTTCATGTTTATAACAGGGCCTCCTAATATCTTCCTATCTCTCCACCAAAAATTAAATACATCAGTATCAACCATCACGTTCCTTAATTAGCTTTCAATATACTCCACCAAAACAGAGATGCAATTATAGAAAATTAATAGATACTTAAATGCTTGGAGGAAATTAACTTCATAATGTTAGAAACAAGAAGGATCTTTATGCTGCATTTGGCACACATTACGTTCAAGCTTAGAAAAACTTGATATTTGAAGTTAAATAAACCCAAGGGGATAGCTCAAAGTGTACTTAACCTAGAGATATGTGCCTTTAAAAGTCAATACTCCGCAAAGGGAATGCTTTCCTTAGGGCAACCCACATAAAATTTACTACTATTGGGCTTAATTGGTGTGTGGTGGGTGGGGTATTGCATGCATAATAGAGCAAGCTAAGTCTTTATCTTTCTATTATTAGTTAGATTCTGTTTGACTTGGTATTTAAAGTTTGAATTTTGTATTTTCAGTTTCATTATTTTTAAGAGTTAGTTTAGGAAGCTATGTACTTGAATTATTTTTAAACTCATTTGTTAATTATAAATAATAATCAATGAATAACCAAGAGGTGAATGCAGTTTCTCTATTTTATACTCTTCACCTCTATGTAACAACACACACCCTAAGGTAGTGGATGCAGGTTCTATGAAGAAAAAAAAACTATCTGGTTAGATATGTTACCATCATATAGCTTTAAATTTCTTTGTTTTTCAACATGTCACCATGAAAATAACTGAGTGATTAAGTTTCTTTATATAACTTCCAAGTACACAGTCAATCAAGTTGTATAGTAGCTCTGTAGCTTTATAAATTTAGCTCACTGCATGATGCAGAACATGAGTAAATTAGTGAACCTTGGAGGCCAAATGGAAGACAAAGAATTAGGGATGGGGGGATTCAATCTATTTATTATATAAATGGGGAAAGAAAAGAAAGTCGGATAATGATGAAGCCATGAAGGAAAGTATGCCAATTATTTGAACAAACTAAAAAGACACCAATATTAAAATCAGATTAGTATAAATAAGAAAACAATACCAGCAATAATTGATCCTCATATGAACACGTACACGTAGAACTAAAAAATATTATAGTAGCAAAACATAAAACACAGTTTATGCCAAAGTAAATTAATTAGTCACAGTGTTAACATCAGCACGAATTAGTAAATAAGTCTAAAATTCCACAAAACTAATATACATACCGGTGGTGTTATACGATAGTCAGGTTTTAGAGCAACCCTAATGCCTATTCCAGCTGCAAATTAAGAGAGGAAGAGGGACTTGCAAGAAGAAGAGGACGAAGGGGAGTGATGGGTGCGGCCGGCGGAAGGAGGGATGAGGGAATGGCTGGTGGGTTGACTGATCTGGGTCCCAAAAAATCTGTTCTGCAAGTTGAGAAAACCCAAGTTTCGATCATTTCGTCCCGAATCAAATCGGAGAAGACGAAGACGAAGAGTCACAAAGGTCTACTCCACCAAAGAATGTTTTTTTATTAACTCGATATAGATCTGCTTCGTACAGATCTTTGTCTTTGGCCAGCCGATTTTGAAGTTCGCCTCAGGCGAGCTTATTAGAAGAAACAGAGGAGGATTTAGGGCTGGTTATGAGGATTTTGAGCGATCGACTTGTTTGGGGGAAAATAAGAGGGAATGAGAGAGCTCTGGGTGTGGTAGAACAGAGAGACGTGTGTGGTAGAACAGAGAGATGGTTTCAAATTTGAATAAAGGGGAATGAGAGAGAGAGCTGCTGACGTTAACTTAAGAAATTAAGACAGAGTTGAGTTTGAGGGGGCAGTCGAGATCGAATCTCAAAGAAGCAAAACATATTAAAGATTACTGATCGACGGATCAGACAGCACTATTTCATGCCCATGCAACTCCTAGAGATATATAAACTTCAATTCGTTCCTACTTCCTACTAAATTAATTATATGTATATAGATCGGAAATGTTAGGAAACTAAACAGGATTCTAGTTTATGTAGATAAAACTCTACATTATTATACTATATTTTTTTCTAGATAAACTAAATATATAGTTTATATCAATTTATCTAATGTTATTCATGTATACGTATACCCACCCATTCAAATATATATCTCAGCTCCCACTGAATTAAGTTTGCAATGCAGTAATAATATTAGTGAATAATATATACCTTCAAGCAACTACGTACGTACACGTGATATGCAATATTCTTTTGGTAGAAAGTGCATGGTTCCTAGCTATTTGGTCTTAGTCTAACCAGAATTTTTGCGAGCAGGATCGAGCTGGAGGCCAGGCGGAAAGATCTAATTAAGAGAGAGGGATAGAGGGAGAGCATCAGCACAATATCTTCTCTTTATGGAAGAAAAGAAAGAAAAAGGGTTAGAAATTTGTGTTGTATATATTATATATAGTCTTGAAAAGAGCTAGAATTAATGAGCGACCATGCATGCATGTTTGAATATCGATCGATATCTAGCTTTTATTCTCAACAAACTTGAAACTCCCTTTTTGTAAAATAAAATGTGGGCTTAAGTATCCATACAACCTCTTTCATGAAATCCGATATCAGCACTAGCTAATAATTAGTGATTAGATTAGATATTGTTTTTGAATTTCCACAATCATCTCCTTAGAATATTTGATTCCTTGATTCATGTCATCTTAGAATATTTGATTCCTTGATTTTAGCCTTAGTTGTTATCATACATGTATATATAAAGAGAACATCTCTATTGTAAAATATACAAGAAAACATAATACAATATTAGTATTACCTCTCTCTTTATATTCTATTTTGGTATCAGAGCCAAGAGCCTAACGGCAATTCTTCACTATTCTGCTACTTCATTCTTTCCCCATGTCCACCACCTCTACCACAATCTTCAATCCTCCCTCCTCATCTGTTATTCTCTCTCAAGCCCATCACTATATCACACTAAAATTAAATTCTTCCAACTATCTCTTATGGCGTACACAAATTGATCCATACTTGCAAGGCCACAATCTGTTTGGTTATGTCACCGACGAGTTCGCCCGCCCTCCATCTTTTCTACCATCCAGTCCTTCCTCCACTACTTCTATCACTTCTCCTATATCCAACCCCGCGGCACAAACATGGGATACACAAGACAAACTTCTTATGAGTCTACTCATCTCCTCCCTCAGTGAAGATGTGGTACCCCTTGCAATAGGACTCACTTCATCTGCTGAACTATGGTCCACCCTCTCTGCAGCGTTTGCCAGTCCTTCCAACACACGTATGCTTCGCCTCTCCATGGAACTGCATTCTCCGCAAAAACATGATGAAACTCTAAGTGCCTATCTTCATCGTCTAAAACGAATTTCTGATGAATTATCAGCCTCTGCACGACCCATCTCTCCATCTGATTTCCTCGTTGCTGTTTTAAAAGGTCTTCGTACTGAATTTGCGTCTCTCAAATCCTCTCTCTCCATGCTTGATACTCCCTTGTCATTCTCTGTGTTACTCAGCAAATGTCTCAGCCACGAGTTCATTACCGAACCAAATATTTTAGTTGATCCTCCCTCTGCGCCATCGGCCAATACTGCCCAACGTTTCCCCACCCATGCTCCACACTTCAACACCCATCGTGGTCGCGGCCGTGGCACCCGAGGTCGTGGGCGAGGAAATTTCCACCCACCTATCCCTCTGTATTCCTCCAATTTTATTCGTCCACGCTGTGTGTTTTGTGGTGGCTCCAATCATGACTCGTACAGGTGTTATTTTCGCCCTCAATCCTCAACTTCTGCAGGTCTCCTTGGTCCGTCTCCTGTCTCCTCGCCTCCAGCTGCTCACTTTGTTGCCACTACACCCATCAATTCCTCCAACCAGTCATCACCATCCCTCTCGTCTCTCCAATGGTATCCTGATACAGGCGCTAATTATCATGTCACACCAGACTTAGCGGGTATCAATCATGTTGATGAGTACAATGGATTGGATCATCTTCAAGTTGCCAATGGTAATATTGCTCCTATAAATAATCTCTGTTCCACCACATTCAATTCCAAAAATAAAAATTTTCATCTTTCTCAAATTCTGCATGTTCCATCTGCTTCAAAAAATTTATTATCTGTTAATAAGTTTTGTCGAGATAATAATGTCTATTTTGAATTTCACCCATCTTGTTTTTATGTTAAGGATCCCATTTCGCAGAAAACGCTTCTCAGCGGCCCAACTAAGGATGGCCTCTATACTCTCCAAATTCCTCGCTCATTCCATGCTCTCTCTGCTTCCAAGGTCACTCTGTTCGATTGGCATCAACGCCTGGGTCATCCTCATGAACGTGTTCTTCGTCACATTATTTCCAAAAATAGTTTAGGTGTGTCATCTAATAAAGGGTCTTCTGTCTGTATGGCATGTCATATGGGCAAGGCCTGTCGATTTCCTCTTACTAGTAGTTCATTTTCTGCCCAACATGTTCTTGAATTAATAATTTGTGATGTTTGGGGTCCTGCTCCCTTCACCTCTTTGCATGGAAATAAATATTATGTACTTTTTGTCGATGCCTATACAAAATTCTCTTGGATTTATTTTATTAAGTTGCGCAGTGAGGTTCCCTCTAAGTTTCTGCAATTTCAATCCATGGTGGAACGTCTTTTTCACTCCAAAATTAAATATTTTCAAACCGATGGTGCTAAGGATTTTTTACCACTAAAATCTCATTTTTCTCAAAATGGCATCATTCATCGTATTTCATGTCCACACACTTCACTTCAAAATGGGCTCGTTGAGCGACGTCACCGTCATGTCGTTGAAACAGGCTTAACATTATTGGCTCAAGCCTCAGTTCCAGGGATTTTTTGGGACTATGCCTTTGAATGTGCAACTTATCTAATAAATCGCATGCCATCTTCAGTTAATCACAATCTCTCCCCTTTTCAAAAAATATTTTCCAAGCCACCAAATTATAATTTTTTGAAAATTTTTGGGTGTTTATGTTTTCCCTTCTTAAGGCCATACAATAAACACAAATTTGAATACCGGTCTCTCCCGTGCATTTTCTTGGGTTACAGTTCTACCCACTTAGGATACTATTGTTTTGAACCCAAATCCCAAAAAAATTTATCATGCTCGCCATGTACGATTTGAAGAGCGTCATTTTCCTTTTTCTCACTCTCACGCTTTGGCTTTGTCACCTTTGACAACTAAGTTTCATCCCCCTCCTACACCTCCATTCTTATCAAGTCCATTTCTTTCTCCTGGTTCAGCTTTCAAATATGCAGCATCCGGACAGTCTGATCCGTCCGTTTCTACATCCAGAAAAACTCCAGACAATCTCCGTCACTCTGCTTCGCACTCCAGCCAATCTGGACGCCCTACGCCCCAATACGGACAGCCTGAGACCCAATCCGGACACCCTGAGACCCATTCCAGACAGTCTGCTACTCTATCCGGACACTACGAGACTCAATCCGGACAGTCTGGCGAACAACTGACTCCTCTTTCGCCACATTCTCACACTGTCTCTTCTTCTTCGTCTGTCCACCCTCATCGGACTGCCCCTTTAAGTGCCATCTATGCTCGTTCTCTCCCTCCTCCTGGTTCTCAATCCCCACATTCTGTCCAATCCTCCTCCTCCCATACTCCACTGCAGTTTCCTCCCACTGATTCCTCTCATATACCTGTTTTAGCTTCTTCATCCCATTCTTCTACCACCCAATCCTCGTCTCTCCATCGACCTCACCCCATGGTTCTTCGCTCTCATAAACAAGCTCACAATATCTCTGTATTCACCACAGAACCTACCTCCTTCCAAACAGCAAATCAAAGTCCCGTTTGGCGTCAAGCAATGCTAGATGAACTCACTGCCTTGTACAAAAATCAAACATGGTCTCTGGTGCCTAAATCTCCTCACATGAATATTGTCGGGAATAAGTGGGTCTTTCGTATTAAGACCCACGCTGATGGATCTCTTGCCCGATACAAAGCTCGTCTTGTTGCCAAAGGCTTTCATCAGCAACCTGGGATAGACTATTTTGAAACTTTCAGTCCGGTCATTAAACCAACGACCATTCGTTTAATTTTATCCTTGGCAGTTACCAACCAGTGGCCCATTCGCCAACTTGATGTGAACAATGCTTTTCTCAATGGTTTTTTAACAGAGCCTGTCTATATGCAGCAATCGCAAGGTTTTATTGATGCCAACCATCCAGATTATGTGTGTAAGCTGCAGCGGTCGCTATATGGATTGAAACAGGCACCAAGGGCCTGGTTTTCACGTCTCTCTTCCTTTCTTCTGACTCACAATTTTCACCAGTCTCAAAATGATACTTCTTTATTCATTTATAAAGATTCTAACACTCATTTATTTGTCCATGTATATGTTGATGATATTTTAATCACAGGAAATTCAAGACAATCTCTTTCTAATCTGCTGATTACTCTTGGTGCTGAGTTCTCTCTCAAAGACTTAGGGTCTTTACACTATTTTTTGGGTGTCGAGGTTGTATGAAATGAGGCTGGTCTTCTTCTTTCTCAGAAAAAATATATCCAAAATATTTTACTTCGTGCATCTATGTCACACTGTAAACCCCAACCAACTCCTATGTCTCCATCCGATAAATTGTCCACCGCTTCAGGCACCTTGTTTGACAATCCTACTCTATATCGACAAATTGTTGGCTCACTTCAATATCTCAGTCTCACTCGGCCGGATATCTCCTTTGCTGTAAACAAAGTTTGTCAATTTATGCATAAACCCACTGTTCTCCACTGGGCTGCAGTAAAACGAATTCTGCGCTACTTACAAGGCACTTTGTCCCATGGTTTATTTTTCTCAGCAACGGCCTCTCACACTCTAAATGCCTTCACAGATGCGGACTGGGCTGGTAACTTAGATGATCGCAAATCCACTGCCGGTAATGCAATCTTCTTGGGCAGCAACTTAATCTCCTGGGTTTCCCGAAAACAACGCACCGTTGCCCGTTCTTCTACAGAGTCTGAATATAAAGCCATTGCTGACGCAGCCGCAGACCTAAAATGGTTTTGTTCCCTACTCACAGAGCTGCGACTGCCCCTTCATCACTTGCCTGTATTGTGGTGTGACAATCTTGGTGCCTCTTACCTTGCTTCCAATCCTGTCTTCCATGCCCGTACGAAACACATCGAGATTGATTACCACTTTGTTCGTGAAATGGTTGCAAACAAACAGGTCTCTATTCAGTTTGTTTCCTCTCAAGACAATGTTGCTGACGCTCTCACCAAACCACTACCAACCAGCCATTTTTTGTACAACCGGAACAAGCTCAAAGTGTCTTCCAGCCTACCCTTTGGCTTGCGGGGGGATATCAGCACTAGCTAATAATTAGTGATTAGATTAGATATTGTTTTTGAATTTCCACAATCATCTCCTTAGAATATTTGATTCCTTGATTCATGTCATCTTAGAATATTTGATTCCTTGATTTTAGCCTTAGTTGTTATCATACATGTATATATAAAGAGAACATCTCTATTGTAAAATATACAAGAAAACATAATACAATATTAGTATTACCTCTCTCTTTATATTCTATTTTCCGAATTGTCAACTTAATTGGAGGACTGGTAATATAATAATCTTACCTATTTTTTCATTTTATCAGTCATTCAATTCCCACCAATTCAAACTCAGCATAAAAGAATTGATATTTCTAATCACTACTACAAAACAGTAAATAGACAACGCAGAAAAAACGTTGTGGTTTCAGTCAGAAAAACGTCGTGGTTAAGGGTGTTGTCTATTTAACACCCTTACACAACGTTTTTAAAACGTTGTGGTTAAGCACAATACACAACGTTTTTTAGGAAAAAACGTTGTAGATTTTGTTTTCAAAAAATTAGCATATGCTTAAAAACGTTGTAGAAGGTATGATTTCACAACGTTTTTTGGTTAAAAATGTTGTTGTTTAGTATAAAAGACAACGTTTTAAACTAATTTATACAACATTTTTAAAATGTTGTAGATAAAGTAAAAAAAAGAAAAAAAATATTGTGGTTCACCTATATTACCAATGCACCTGCAATATGCTAATGCCATGATATATAACTAAAAAGTCTAAATTCTCATTTAAATTTCAAACCAAAATGTATCAAGCATTCAAAATACATCCCAATAATACCATTCGTTTACAGTTTCAAATGACTATATCCAAAAGTAAGTGGTGTGATTACGTAACAAGAAAATATCAGAGAGAGAGCACAATAAGAAATATTCTATAGGTTATACTTGCAAATTACGCCATTGTGAGTTCTTCCATCTCACTGAATCCAAGTCACTGATGCCTGTAATCGTACCCATATACCTGCAGAACCAATGATATATTAAATTAATGTGTGTGTATATATATGTATAACATATTCAGGAATCAAATTAACTATTGCTACCTTCTTGTTCCTGACTCCTCAGTTTCAAACATCATCCTAAAGCGCATGCCAAGGGATATTTGGCTACTGCATATTGCCTTATAGTACTTGGCTAAAGGAATTACAAATTCCGATGGACTAGCCCTGCAAGCAAAAAAGATTATCTCAGAGAAATTCTCAAAGTAGAGCAATTTTCTAAATAGTGTACGATATTATCAACTCCCTTTTATCACATCCTGCAAGTATATTGGAATATAATAAGAAATGTTTATCATAAATGAAAATCTTGCAAGGATGTTGGAAATCTTACATGCAAGCCAAGCCCAACCAGAACCAAACTGAGTTGATGCAGCTGACTTGAATTCTTTTACAAATTCTTCAAAAGAACCAAAATCTCTGTCAATCAGCTCTAAAAGATCTCCAGATGGCTTACCTCCACCACCTGGTTTCATGGATTCCCAGAAGAATTCATGGTTCCAGATCTGTATATGAGATAAAGAGAAGGTACAAACTAGTATGTTAAACTGTAAAAAGGAATGATATATATCTTTTAGGTATCAAATTCATTGAAGCACGAGACCTAATGAAAATCCAAAAATTAGAGTGGGGTAAAAAAGTAAGGAGTAAAAGCAAACTACAATTCTCCACTACAATGCATTTGGCTGAATTTTAACACAATTGTTATTTTCTCAATTCTCACTGAAGATTTTGCATATGTAATCAACTCAGATACATGAACAATCTATTCTTAATGAGGACTAATGCATTGCATACCTGTGCAGCATTGTTGAAATGTTGGAAGGAAATCTCCTCCGTTGTATGAAACAAGTATCACACTTTCCAGCGCCATCCCATCCAGCTCAGTTCCAGTTATTTGCTTGTTTAGATTATCCACATAAGCTCTGTGGTGTTTTCCCCAATGATACTCCAGCGTCTCCTGGCTCATATGTGGCTCCAAAGCATTCTAACCCATATCCATACATTAGAATGATAATCAAGTTAAAGAGGCTTCAGTTCTTGACATGTATGCAATTGATTTCTGTTCAGTCTATAAATATGTCAGTCTAACAAATGAAGCTATAGAAAATAATGAATCCTTTCTTCTCTTCTCTATTTCTCGTATAAAATCTAAGTCTCATTCCAATGCATTTTGCAGACTAAATTCTACAAAAATTCGTTCTCTTCAATTTCATGTTAAATTCACAGAATGTAACAATGGAAAGTTGAAGTCTACTAGCACTGGAAAAATGCCAAAGTTGGACAGAGAGAATTGCAACAAAAGAGTTGAACTACGAGCTAGATACATATTGTAGCAAAAGCCACATAAATTATTTTTTATTAGGACCAGAGCCACAAACAAAATCAGTCCAAAAACAATAGTGTTTTCTTATACAAGGTACATATGACAAGGTTTTTTCAGCACAGAAAATTTTCTTCAACAATTGAGTACATACTTGAATGATGAACATTGAGCAACATAATTATAAAACTAACAACCAATATTTCTTTGTTGTTCTATCTAAAAAATAAGTAACAACTACACAAATTTTCTGCATACCATTGTGCTCTCTAGTTTCTCAAACTTTACACAAATTTGCAGAAATTGAAGCAAAACCAAAACTAATATCATAAAAGTAGTAAGAATAATTGATAGACAAAAACATGAGCAAAGGCTATATATTCCTTAAAAAACAAAACCACAACCAAAAACCTTCACCCCCATGGCTCGAATTGGATACTCTAAAACCATCATAAAACAACTCTACACTTTACAAAAAAAGATGCATTTCACAGCTTAATTCACATTCTAAAACCCAATTATATTTGAAACTGCAGTTGGTTAGGCATAACGATCAATTTCTAGCAATATCCAGTAAAAATACAAGTCCATAAACTGTACGTGGTATGCAGAAAATGGCAATAGATTTGGGTACATGATAATATAATCAACAAAGATGAAGAAACCAATTACCTGAAGAGTACTACTAATCAACTGGGGCACCTCCAAAGGGAAACACTACGACACAACAGAAGCAAGTAAACAATTTGGTCAACATTTTATTTGTATACACATAACATTTGAATTGGAGATACAGAGCAGAGTCAAATAAACAAATTACTGATAACAAAGCCTGTAAATTGAATTAGCAGCAGGAAAGAAATTTTAATAAAACTTTTCAAGTTTTCTTTTTAATCTAGAATTCATTTATAGTTAGTAAATTTTGGACTGTTGATCCTCAAAAAAAATATCAAAGATACATATACATAACTAGAGAGAGATTACCTGGTTCGCTGAGGAGACGCTGAGTTTCCTGTTAGGTTGAAAAAAGAAAAAGAAAAAGCTGTCAAAACCTAACTACAGCATGAGAATCGACCAAAAAAATTATTCAAATAGAAAAATTCTAAACAAGGACGAAGAAATTAAATCAAAATGAATTGGGGAAAGGATCGAGAAATAGGAGAAGATGAAGATCGAATGAGATGTGCTGCCGCCACCACTACCCTCACTTGGGCAATAATGGAGGACAGTTAAAGGAGAGGCCGCCGCTATGTCGCCGCTTCCGCCACCACTATACCGCCACTATTTCTAGGGTTAGAGGGAGTCGAAAGGGAGGAGAATGAGATGTGCTACATATCTGAGTGAGAGAGTTGGATAGAGACGGGAAAGTGCTAGAAAGAAAGAAAATTTAAGACGAGAATTGGTGTTGAACTAATAGATAGAAAGGATCCGAGTTGCCATTTTGGGTTCTCTCTACAAAACACTAGTAAGAACGAGGCAAGTACGAGAAGAGGGTTTAGGGCTAAATAGTAAACTATGGTGAGTGTGCTACAGTATCAGTACTAATAGATAATTTTAAGCTCCGTGTTTTTAAAAAAAACGTTATCTATTAGTACCGTGTTTTTTAGTAACGTTTTTTAAGTTCCGTGTTTTTTTTTTGGCTCCGTGTCTTTGTAGATAGACAACGTTTTTTAAAAAAAACGTTATCTAGTTAAAACCAAAAAAATGCTCTTTTAAATAGATAACGTTTTTGCATATAAATCTACAACGTTTTTTTTAAAAACGTTATAAAAAAATATACCACAACGTTTTTATAAAAAACGTTGTCTATTAAGTGTTGTCTATTAGGTACTTTGTACCGGTGAATTTTGGCTGGCTGGCTGGCTTATAGTTGTATCATAAAACTCTAGTCATCAATTAGCCCCAAAGGGTTGGCCTTATGGTAAATGATTATCTCCTGAATGCAGCAACTCGATGTGGGATTGAATGATTTTTTCCCTTTAATTTATGTGTTGAATTTATAAAAAAATAAATAAAGATAATATTGAACAGAGGGAGTAATGTACGTATTACCAAGAGACTTTACAATTTTATCTTTTTTTTAACATTAAAATTATTAAGAATATACATCATGTATATTCTACTTTAATATTCGTTCAAAATCAAAAACCGTTCGAACCAAACTAAACCGAAAACTTTAAAACCAACAATCTGACAGTTACAAAACAAAGAAACCGGAGTGATTTCGGTTTGCACCTATGAAAAAGTAGAAGCTGACCGAATATATATATAAAGTTATAAATATAATTATATTTAAAAATATAATTACATTTCGGTATTATCAAGCAAATTTATTTGCAGTTTAACTCATTTTTTATTTTATTTATTTCAATATTGAAAGTTTTTGATGTAATTTAATAACAGATAAATACAAACAAATTCCGCTAATAGTTTGTATGTATTAGCTGGTCTAATTAATACTAAAAATTTTATTTACTTGTCATCTTTCCAGTTGTAATTAACTAAAAAAATAAAAGAAGAGAGAAAAATAAAATATCAATGTTTTTGTTATGCGAATATGCAAGTATTATATAAAATAAAAAGGCATTAATATAAAATATATTTTTAACCGTTACAAGTATGATATCATCCGTGATATAATAAATTGTAATCAAATATATTATGTATATATGTGTAACATGCTTTATTACAACTCAAGCTTAATAAAGAATAACTTTATTAAGAATGTTAAATTCAAGTACGCAACAATTTTGTAGTGCGATTGAATATATCAGATTCACTTATTTATGAAGTACTTTCGTATTTACTGTATTATTATTACTGGGATCATAAGAACAGTTGTTAATGTGGATCGATATTAGTCAATAAATAAGAAAGTGGAGATGTTAATGTATGAGCAATTATCTATGGTAACAAAAAGTAAATGAAAAATTGGAGAGAAAAAGAGAAAAATAAGATGAATAACAAAAGAATAAGCAATTGATAGTGACGAAATAGAAAGTATGTAAAGCTAAGGAGGAATAGTGCAAATTCATTAATATTATTGCAATTCGCATATATGCATTGCGAATTTCACTGAAATCATATTTATGTCACTTTGGTCAAATTCACTACATACCATATTTTACCATAGGAAAACTCTAGACGGACAGGAAAATGGGACCGGAATATTGGACCGGTCCAATTTTTTTTTTCTTTTTTTTTGGTGACTCTCAAAAAATATATAGTATTTATTCTAATAGGAATTTTTATAAAATATAGTGTTTTGAGTGTAATTTGGATACATATACAAATACAGGGTTATACAGTCTGTATAACCTGTATTTGTATATGTATCTAAATTACACTCAAAACACTATATTTTATAAAAATTTCTATTGGAATAAATACTATACATGCTTGAGCTATAAAAGTGATGAGAGAACAGTTGGCTCATGTACAAATTCTTCACACACTAGTCCAGACAATAAAAGGAGAAAACTAGAATGATATGAATGACCATTTCAAGAGGACTTCAAGTCATGAAATATGAATTTTACTCACTCACCCAAGTCCGAACAAGTTTTGGTTGATGGGAGTTTTGGTGTGTTGCCTTTGCAATTGCCCAGACAGAAAAAAAGAAAGAAAGAAATATATATCTATATCTATATTATATATATATATATATATATATATATATATATATATATTGAGAGAGAGAGAGAGAGAGATAGAGAGGTCTCATGCATTGAGCATGAACAGAATTGTCACCAGCTGTTTATAATCAATGCTTTTCAGCAACACAGTCATAGAAGGTTGGGAAGGACAAAAATATATGCAGGTTTTTGTTGTAGCTTCAGAAGAAGAAATTGAAAGGGAAAAAAGAGAGGAAGAGAGAGATAGAGATAAAAGAAAAAGGGGATGTGTTATTTTATTTATTAATTTAATGATATTCAGATAGTATTCTTCTATTCCTTTCTAGAACCAATTTCTTTCGCAGCTCCAAAAAATAGAATCAAGTATGATATTTTGATGTTAGTTTACTAATTTTTCAAACACAAAATTAAAATGTATTATTTGATTTTAGACAATTTAATAATGAAAATTCCAAATTACTTATAAAAGTATTATTAATTTAAACACTTGTTATCACTTTTTAAATATATATATATATATATATATATATTAATTTTACATTTAAAATATTTCATATTAACTTGAAAAATCAAGCCCAATCTTATATTTAAAGTATTATTTATTCTTAATGAGATTTTCTTTGGTATCCCCATTTCAATGACAAAACGAGCTTCATTTCGTAAAGGCAAAACTATGTATTTCACCACTATATTTGACAAGTTTTATTTAATACATTATTAAACTTTTAATTTTTTGAATTACACTACTGAACTAATTATTATTTTACAATTAAGCCATTCCGTTAAAAAAATTGACAGACGTTAAAATATTGCTTATGTGGCGCTGACATAGCAAAAAAATAAAAAATATTGCTGATGTGACAAAAAATAAATAATACTCATTTTAAAGTTTTAAAAATAACAAAAACATAATAAAATAAAACAGATTTTTTTAAAATACAGATTTTTTTTAAAAATATATTTTTTTAAAAAACAGATTTTTTTAAAAAGCAGATTTTTTTTTTAAAAAACAGACTTTTTTTAAAAAAAACAGAATTTTAAAAAAAACGGGACTTTTTTAAAAAACAGATTTTGTTAAAAAAACAGAATTTAAAAAAAAATAAAATTCTGTTTTTAAAAAAATTCCGTTTTTTTTAAAAAAATCTGTTTTTAAAAAAAGTATATTTCAAAAAAAATTCTGTTTTTAAAATAAGTTTATTTTTAATTTTTTTTTAAAAGAAATAGAATTCTATTTTTTTAAAAAATCTGTTTTTTTTAAAAAACGGAACTCGAATTATGTTTTTTAAAAAAATGGAACTGTTTCTATAACTATGTTTTTAAAAAAAAACGGAAATGTTTTTAGAATTATGTTTTTTTAAAAAATTCAGTTTTTTTAAAAAACTCTGTTTTTAATTTTTTTTTAAATCTATTTTTTTTTAAAAATTCTGTTTTTAAAATTTTTCTGTTTATAAAAAAAATCTGTTTTTAAAAAAAATCTATTTTTTTTAAAATCTGTTTTTTAAAAAAAGTCTGTTTTTTTTAAAAAATTTTGTTTTTAAAAAAAATTTGTTTTTAAAAAAATCTGTTTTATTTTATTATGTTTTTGTTATTTTTAAAACTTTAAAATGAGTATTATTTATTTTTTTGCCACGTCAGCGCCACATAAGCAATATTTTAACGCCTGCCAATTTTTTTTAACGAAATGGCTTAATTATAAAATAACAATTAGTTCAATGGTATAATTCAAAAAATTAAAAGTTTAATAGTGTATTAAATAAAACTTGTTAAGTATAGTGGTAAATACATAGTTTTGCCATTTCGTAAATTATTTGAAGGGTTTTCATGTAAATAAATGCCTTCATTTGGTAAATTATTGCAAGGGTATTGATGTAAAAATACCCATAAAGTTTGACGACGACGTATGACACGAAAAAAACCATAACCGATGACCTTACATTGTTTGTTTTTGGTAATGATTACTGGTCAAGTATTACTTTTTGGGATCCGAAACGGCCCATAGACCAGGCCCACAATCCTTTATTTTTTTGGAACAATTACATTTTATAGTATATTTAAAAACATAATTACAAGAAAAGTGTACACATTAAATATTTACACAATTAATATTTTTAAAATTTTATTTTCATTATTAGTACATATTTATGCTTCTTTTAATTATGGGATGTGTTTTAATTTTCACGATTCTCTCCCACAATTTTCTCCCCATCTCTCCCACGATTTTCTCCAACTCCATTTCTGTTTCCCTTCTTCTCCTCTGTCCCTCCTCCTCCTCCTCCTGTCCAACCCCTCACCACCCTCCGCCTCCCCCTCCTCCCGCCTCCCCTCCTCCCCTCCTCCCGCCTCCACCTCCTCCCGCCACTCCCTCCCTACCCCCTCCTTCTCCTCCCGCCCCTTTCTCCTCCTACTGCCGCCCCCTCCTCCCACCCCCGCCTCACCACCTCCCCTCCCTCCGCCTCCCCTTCCTCCCGCATCCCCCTCCTCACGCCTCCTTTTCTCCTCCCCCTCTTCCCGCCCCCTTTCTCCTCCACCCTCCTCTCCCCCCCACACCCCAAGCCCCATCCCCTCCTCCTCCCGCCTCTCCCTCTCCTTGATCCCTCCGCCTCCCACCGTCACCGATCCATTCTTTATTTTCACTGGTAACGAAATCTTCCGATAAGGTAACCAATTCAGTTTTATTAGGCTAATAATTTATTTTGGATGTGATGCAGTTGGTAATCAAACTTCATGTAGTTGGTTACCAAATCATTTGATAAGGTAACCAATTCAGTTTTATTAGCTTACTAATATATTTTGAATGTGATGCAGTTGGTAACCAAAATTTATACAGTTGGTTACTAAACCTTCCGATAAGGTAACCAATTTAGTTTTATTAGGTTACTAATTTATTTTGGATGTGATGCAGTTGATAACCAAATTTTATATAGTTGGTTAACAAACCATTTGATAAGATAACCAATTCAGTTTTATTTGATTACCAATTTTATTTTAAATGTGATGCAGTTACTAGTCAAAATTCGCATAAAGGTAACCATTTCAATTTTTGTGGGTAACCAAATCGTCAAAAGAAATTCAGAATAGCAACACCGGTGGCGGCGGCGGCGGCGGCAGCGGTGGCGGCGAGATAGGAGGATGATGAACATTAGCTCCTTCATAATTTTTTATTTTTAATTTTATCATTTTGATTTGAATTTTGAAATATGGATTTGAAATTGTTGTTAGAGACAAGATTTGAATTTGAATTTGAATTATTAGTTATCCTTGATTTTAGGTTTCTTTATTAATGTGAATTGTACTATTTTTGTAATATAAGTCCTAATTACACTCTTTTATAATTATTTAGTTGATGCACTTTTCTTGTAATTACTTTCTATTTGTTGTATATTTATGTAAAGGACCCTTTTTTTTCTTACTCGCCGTGCCCCGTGGGTGTGACCGGTCAACATCTTGGTGTGTGCTCTCTACTTAGAAACTAGAATTTAGACGTTGCAGATATTAAATTCACTCCTTATCTACCTCACCTTGCTCACCTCTTTTTAGCGACGGATCAGACGACAATTCGATCTGTCGTTATATATTTTCCGTTGCTATATGTTATCCATCGCTAAAAGCTAAGCCGGCAATTCTAAAGGGGGTGAGCTCAAGATCCGGATAGTAGTACTTTATAGTTAATTTACAATTGTTATATTTATTTGTATTAAAACTAAATAACTTTATATCAATTTTGAATTTTAAAATTTTATGAATTGACTCGAAAAGTCAAAATGTATATCTAATTTTATAATGGGGAGAGTATCATTTATCTCCAATTTTTTAAGTCAATGTTTTTTTATGTGATGTACTCTCTCTGTTCCGAATTATAAGATCATTATTTACTTTCTCAAAAGTTAATTTGACATATTTTTAAATTTAAAAGTGAGATAATTTACTTGAATTTTTAAAACAACAAATCTTATAAGTAGTAGTATATTTTAAGTAGTTTATAATATTTATAATTGTATTGACATAAATTAAATGAATTTTAAGTTTAAAAAATATTTAAAATTAATTTTTTAAAAGTTAGTTTGAAACCGGGGGGTAGTATTAAAATAAAATGTTTAAATACTTAAGTGTGTAATTATGTCTAATTAGACCCGATAAACGGGCGAGTGTAGGCATGTTTGGGCATAAATAAATTTTTGGGTTTATATGGATTAGGTGTAAATGAGTTGAAAATTAAATGGGTTGTAAGTGAGCCATTTTCATAAATAGATATATAAGTTATTAACAAGATTCAATATATATAAGTCTGATTTAAGATGAATATTCATTCATTCTAACAAAAATTAACAAAATAGTTATTGAAATAATTATCCTATATAAAATATAAATATTGATTGGAATTAACATACAAATTCAGTTTTTACAAGTTAAGTTTTGGGTTTCAACAATTCAAAATTACAGTTTTAAAAGAGTTGAAACTTTTTACAGATGTTGTACTATTATTTGATGAAAAGATTTATATAAGTAATTCATTAACAATTACTATTTCAAATCAGTATTTTTTTATTTTTTGGTATAAATATTAATTGTACCACAAACTTAATAAGGGATTAGAGACAAAACCGAAAGTCGGCAGGCAGGCAGCCAGCCATTGAACACTGTCAGGGTCTCTCTGTGTCAGGCTTATATACATATTGGTGATACTAATTTACTACTGTACAAATGTATAATGCCTTTTACCATGGACATAACATAATAATGGCTAAAGGTTAACGACTGATATATATATATATATATATATATATATATATATGAGTCCGGATCAGGTCCGGACTCCCGGATTTTGTTAAAATCCGGACCTTTTTTTTTTTTTTTTGATTTTTTTTTTTGAAACAACTAAAAAAAAAAAATTTTGGAATTGGAATTTTTACATTATACAGTGTTTTGGGCGTGATTTGGATGCCTATAACAAAACATGTCTGTACAGTCTGGGCAGACTGTACATACATTGGTTGATGTAGGTATTAAAAACACACCCAAAACACTGTATTATTGAAAAATTTCAGTTCCATAATTTTTTTTTTTTTTTTAGTTCTACAAAAAAATAAAATAAAAATAGGGTCCGTATTTTGATCCAGTCCGGACTGGATCCGCTGTATATATATATATATATATAGGGAGCCCTTCCATAGCAACCGGTTGCTGTGAGAACTGTGCAACAACCCCTTTTTGGACCTTTGATAAATTGATCGCATGACTGAGATGAGTCTTAATATTTGATAAGCCGGCACAGCTTGTACCGGCTTTTATTTTAATATAAACACCCTATATGGTCAACATCTTGTCAGTACATTTAAAAGAAACGAATTTTTATTATTAAAAAAACACCAGCCGGCACAGCTTGTACCGGCTGTGTCTTTTTTTTTTAACGCATAACAGTAACTCCTATATATATATTACTGTGTTTTACGGCTGTTAAAAAAAAAAAAAAATCCAAACCGGCACAACCTCTTACGGCTTGTACAAAAAAAAAAAAAAAAAAAAATACAAACCGTAAGAGGCTGTTCCGGCTTGTCTGTAAAATGAAAATTATGTGCAACTTGATTGTTTGGGCAAATATTTGTTTGGACAAATAAAGAATATAAAATATTTTATAACAAATAAAGAATATAAAATATTTTATAACAAATAAAGAATATAAAATATTTTATAACAAATAAAGAATATAAAATATTTGCTATTTTTATTTGCTATTTGTTATAAAATATAAAATATTTTATATATATAAATAAAATAAAATATTTGCTATTTTTATTTGCTATTTGTTATAAAATATAAAATATTTTATTTATATAAATAAAATAAAATATTTACTATTTTTATTTGCTATTTGTTATAAAATATAAAATATTTTATTTATATATATATATATACAAAGGAAATAACAAATATTTTATAAAGAATATAAAATATTTGCTATTTGTTATAAAAATATTTTATAACAAATAAAAGAATATAAAATACGGCTGCTAAAAAAAAAAAAAAAATTTCCAAACCGTAAGAGCCTCTTACGGCTTGCACAAAAAGTTCTTTATTTGCTATTCCAAATAAAATAAAGATTATTTTTTATAACTCTTTCATTTAATAACAAATAAAGTATTATAATTCAAATAAAAAATAATATCCTATTTTATAAAAAGAATTATTTGCTATTTTTATAAAAATATTTTATAAAAAATAAAGAATATAAAATATTTTAATAAAAATAAAGAATATAAAATATTTGCTATTTTTATTTGCTATTTGTTATAAAAATATTTTATAACAAATAAAAGAATATAAAATACTGCTGCTAAAAAAAAAAAAAAAAAAAATTCCAAACCGTTAGAGTCTCTTACGGCTTGCACAAAATAAACATTTTATATTATATTTTTGTCACATGAATTGATGCTAACTTATTCCTTATCTTTATTATATTTTTATTTATTTATTTGACTTACTTCAATTTCCATATACGTATGAGACTTATTACCACCTGCAATCATATACAAGCCGGAACAGCCTCTTACGGTTTGTATTTTTTTTTTTTTTTTTTTTTGTACAAGCCGTAAGAGGTTGTGCCGGTTTGGATTTTTTTTTTTAACAGCCGTAAAACACAGTAATATATATATAGGAGTTACTGTTATGCGTTAAAAAAAAAAGACACAGCCGGTACAAGCTGTGCCGGCTGGTGTTTTTTTAATAATAAAAATTCGTTTCTTTTAAATGTACTGACAAGATGTTGACCATATAGGGTGTTTATATTAAAATAAAAGCCGGTACAAGCTGTGCCGGCTTATCAAATATTAAGACTCATCTCAGTCATGCGATCAATTTATCAACGGTCCAAAAAGGGGTTGTTGCACAGTTCTCACAGCAACCGGTTGCTATGGAAGGGCTCCCATATATATATATATATATATATATATATATATATATATAACTACAAACAGCTAAGCATGGTCAAAATTGATTATTATTATTATTATAGTATAGCTATATAAACTGTGTACTCAACTAGTAAGGATCCCAATGACTTCCATGTTCCACAATACAACCTGAAGGGCAATACAAGTGTCTTGAACCTGAAAAAGCCCTCACCACCCTTCCCAAACTAATTACTTGACCTATTCTCAGTTAGTTTTAAATGCAGAAATCCCCACTTCTAATCAAATTTTGAGTCCCAATCCAGAAACTCCCACTTGTAACACTAACAACTCATAAAATTTGGTACATCTAAATGCCAAGGTTGGAGGTACTATTTATTGTAAAATAATAAGAAAAGACAATTTTACACTTCTCTATTTCTATTCAAGTATAATTTAAATAAATAACCATAAAATCACATTATCTTCATTAAAGTTGTAAACTAAGGACAATAACTAGAGTCAGAATCCCTGCAAATCTAGGTTAGGTTGATGGAAGTTTAAAGCTCTTATCCCATACAGGAAAGACAGAAAATAAGGTGCTCTTTCCCCCTGTTTCACACTTAGCCCACTGCACACCCACGGCCATAACAGAGTTTGATTTGTCCAAGAGATACACATTCAGCCAGGGGACAAGCAATGGTTCACCACAATAGTTACCACGTTACAAACACAGGACCCAAGGGAAAAAAAATTTGAGTGGAGGAGTAGAGGAAGTGTAAGAAATTGGAATATGGATAAAAGGGGGTTGGTCAGGAACTAACTAATTTTAATTTGTTTGTCTACTCCTTTGGATTGTAAATTAGTTACTGTAATAACAAGATGTTAATGGTAGGAATATGACAGTTTTTTGTCACCTACCTATAGGGGATTTAACTGACTATTCCAAGACAAACTTACAGCTCCATCCATGAAAAGTACAGTACAGAAGAAGGTAACAAATAAATAAACTAGTTGTCAGGTTAAAATATTTTTGCATTGATCAGTCATATGCCCCATAGGCTTTGCTAAGTAAATTACCCTATTAGTTTATTGAGGGGTTTCATCTCACATTTATAGAGAAAATAGAAATCTACATGGGGCTTACTCACATGTGTATAGGGCTAATACATATGTCCAGTTAAGGAAAGTTCTTACAGAGAATTTTATGCATACCTTTGACCACAATCAATACCTATCTATACCCAAATGACTTGAATGCCTTGAATAAGTGGGAATACAATTATGAATGATTAAATGGTGAGTTTTTAGTGTTTATAATTTTAGCTCTAGCGAATTATCGTATTGAGCTTGGGTTACCCAGACCGTGTATGCGTATGCTATCATTGTCATGCAATTATGTGGAAGAATGAACAGGAATCAGGATCCTCTGTGAGGATTTCTCTGTGAGGATCTTGTGAGGGTTTTGTTGTGGAGTTGACAACACATTAAAAAGAAAATTCAACGGCTCACAACGTTTTGATAAGAATTTTTTTTTTACAAGTTGACAGAAAATTAGAAGCCACCAAACGCGTTTATTTTTACATATAATTTTTTTTTAAATTTCTTGATAAAATTTGTGAACCGTTGGATCTTCTTTTTAATGTGTTGTCAACTCTACAACAAAATTCTCACAAGATCCTCACAAAAAAATCCTCACAGAGGATCCTGATTCCATGAGCAGACCATCAAGCAAGTTTTTGCTTAGCCAAGTTTTTCTTTTCGAAAAAATATACACGTTAATTTATACAACAATATTTTTGCATTTACAATACCATGGGTGGTGGATGAACTATTATGGATAATAAATTAAAGGGAACCCAGATTTTAACTATAATTATGGATTATAAGAATAACAAATTTAATAACAATTTCTCATACTTCTCTTTGTTTTTTCCCACAAAAATGCATGTCCTTTGTTCTAAAACAAATAATTAATATTATTATTTTTTAAAATTTTGATGTGTTCATTTGATTTTTAAAAATAATAAATTTCAATATTTTTTAAATATTTTATATGTTTCATTCCTAAATGTATTGACTAAAATTAAATTAAATCAAATTATATTATACTTGAATTTAAAAAGCACTATATTTGGAACGGAAGGAGTGTGTGCCCTAGGTATGAGAGCATATCCTTTGTTCCCAAATTCTCTGTCCCCTTGTGTCCCACCACTTAAATTTTGACATATGTCCTTTTATTTAATTTTAAAATTAATTAGTGTTAAGTAAGAGATTATGTGTCAAAATTTAAGTGAAAGGACAGAGAAATTGGGGACATAGGATCTGCTCACCCTAAATATTGGTTAGACAAATTTGTGGTAATCTAACTACAATATATTTAAACAATCTAAAAGAAAGTCACAAAACAAACCACTACAACTACAAAATGATCAGTCTGTAAGATTAATAAAATTAAAAATACACAATAATCATAAGGACTTAGTAATATCCATCAATTTGATAAATAACAAAAAATATATGATAATTAAGCCATCGTCAATGTTCTACTGAGACTTCAAAAATTTATTACAGTAATAAACTTTAAATTCTATCACTGTTACATCATCAAATTCACTTTCTTCAAAATTTTAAACTGGCATCATGTAAACTTGTTACAGGTGCATCGTCAGTCCAAATTTGTCACAAAACCGTAGACATATATGAACACAATAGGAAAATAAAAGAATTTAAAATATGATTATTTTTAAGACGTTCAAATTATATATAAACAAATTTCATTTAAACACATCACCTTCTTTTTGAATGAGCTACAGTAAGGATACGTAAAGAAAACAAAATAATATTAGTACTACATAACTAATATTATAATAATACTACTGTATCATGTAAACTAATATTAGTATTACTTAATCAATCAAATTTATGAAATTTGTAAAATTAAAACCTAAATTGAGTACGGAGTGAAGTGTTTGGGTCATCTTTGAATGAATAATATCTTTTGTTGTGGCTCAGATCTTTACATATAATACATTTTCTTGTCTTTTCTACAAACTCAAAAGTAGAAGGATCACGTCTTGTAAATGTAGTCTTTTTCTTTGATCCCATAGAACGAACTTTGTAAGGTTGTATACGAGGCTCATGTAAGAACGAATCATGTTCATCCATGCACGAGTTCATAAATTTTTCTTTTGAACAACTTGTTGTCACACAAGAGATCACTCCACGTATCTTTTCTGCAACTTTTCAAGCTGCCCACATATCTCACTTTCTCCATTATTTTGAGTAAATTCATTATCTAAAAATGATCGTGTCAAGTCTCCACTGTAAGTGTATATCATCTAAATTTAACACTTCATCTTCATCTCCTAAACTTTTCATTTTATGTGTACAAGGCATACCCATGACTGTCATAAAATGATTTTTGCAAGTAAGAGATTATTCATGAGACATGACTAACTTGTACTGCTTATGGAGCTCATTTAAAGCAAACACTAACACATCAGTCAGAAGCTCTTTAAACAAAGAAATATGAAAATAATGAGGAATTCTTATTTTTTTACTTTCAAATTGTATCTTGATTTCTTCAAATTGATTCTCAATTGCAAGACATAATTTGTTTTTTACCACACTAAGATCCCCGGTTGAAACTTGCAAGTACCTTTTAAGAAGTGCATGCACATCTTCTGCCCTTGAGGTAACACGAGTTCCAAAATGAGCGTGTTTTTTTGTCCAAGCACAAACAAAGTGCTCTTTTAGATGCAACAAAGCATTTTTGATGTAATTGAGAACAATCGTCTTTTATTTGTATTGAATTTCAAAATAATCCAAAGCTCTATTGTATACCTTTTCACTTTGAGAATTTATATCCACTGTCCAACTAATTTTCATAAATCCTTCCCAATCTTCACCTACTTGAAGCTGAGATTTATAATTTGCCAAGATATTCTTCTCAATGTGCCATATACATAGGATGTTGGATGTTGTTGAAAAAACCCCTCTAATAGCTTTCACCAATGCTAAGTCTCTATATGTCACAATAGCCAAAGGTTCACAATTAACATCAAGAATATCCTTAAATCTCTTCAAAGCCCAAATATAATCTGCCACTTCCTGTTTATGTAAAAAAGTGAAGCAAGAGTAGAATGATGTATTGAAACTTCATATTTTATCAATGTCAAGTAATGCCATTTTATACTTGTTGGTCTTGTATGTACAATCCATTACAAAGACACCACATCATAAGTAAAATCATTTGCACCAAGTTCTTCAACTAAAACTTGAATCATTGTACGACCACCCAAATTATACTCTGTTTACCATGAGATTTGGATTACATTGTCTTAGTGAGAAAAGAATTTGACGTGGAACAATTTTAGACTTGGTCATTTTTTTAACACGTTCAAACTCTTCTTTTGAAAAGCGGCGACAAGATGACCCGACATATCTACTGTAGGATCATGGTTATGACATGCATTTATAATTTCAAGCACCTAAGGTCGCTCAACCCTTTTCCTTCCACAAACTTTAAAAGGACAATCTATTACGGGATGATGTCATTCTTTTACGACTCTCCATCGAAATTTTTAGTTTATTCCGATAAGTACCTCCTCTATCACAACCAATAATCACAAAGCTAGCTTTAACATATTTTTTTTTATCAATGTTGCGTAGCCTTGCATTAAGACATGTTTGAACCAACCCAATTAAATCTTCACGAGTTTGAAATTCTATCTCAGAAAGTTGTAATGGTCCATCTAGTATATCGATATTTTCTTCACTCCATATTTGCACTAGGTAAACAATCATCATTGGCTGATTCGTTTTTAAAATTTTCATTTAGTTCAAAATTCTCCATGTTTGTAGTTCAAATTCTACTCAAATGATAATTTTATAGTTAGCAAATAGGATGGAAAAGGAGTTCTCCTAAACTACATTATGTTTCTACAAAGTGAGATGAACTCTTAGAAGGAAAACAAAATGTATAAGAAGGAAATCATATAAAAAAAATGATTCAGGCACACTGCATAACAAGCAAATTAAAAAATAAAAAGTGTACGTATAAGAAATTCAAAAATATTTATATATTATTTCTATGTTAGTAATAACTATGTTAATAGTTTTCTTTTCTCCCAATGTAAAAAGACTGAATTTTAATAAGCTTACATCCCTTATATTATATATAAAAAAAAGTTAGGGTTTATAGAGAATTTTTTTTATCTATTTTAATCTAAAATATTTCCTTAATTACAAATAATAATAAAAACACGAAAAGCCATGAATAACGTTTAAAAATATTAAAGGGCTAAATAGGGGATATATATGAATTTTTTTTACCTCAAATTGAACCAATCTTGCACTATTTTACCTTTTTGCAGAGAGAAATTTTTGAGATTATTGCGAAAGACTAAGGTAACAGAACGACACCGTCTATGTTGCCTTCACAGACACTGAGCGTTTGATCGGTAATGCAACTAATAACCAGGTCGTCATGAATCCTATTAACACCGTCTTGGGTAATATCTTAGCTATAATAATAATTGTTCATTACATTGAAGGGAAAATAGTTTAACACAGTTTATGCTCAGATTTATATGTATGATGCTCAAGAAGAATAATTTCCGGAAACGAATGAACTTTCCGAGTGCATTAGATCCTTCGATTGTAAGTTCGTTGGCCTCCATGCTCGATCGTAACAATGAGTTGGTCAAAATCTTTAGACACGTATGATCGACTATGTACCTGCAGTTTGACTATGTTTGATTGCTAAACGGCAAACCGAAGATCGAGAGAGCAATATTCCAACTAATGCGCATGAATTTGCAGGTTTGACTTTCAACCCAAAGGCACATTAATTATTGTTGTGCATGAATGATCTTTCAACCATGTCACGTCCATTTGAAAATGCAAGAAGACTGTTTCTTTCATCTTTATAAGTAGTGCCTATGAACTTATTCTGGTCCTGTCATCACATCGTCAACTGCAAGTTTTTCCTTTCCTATAAAGAGAGTCGTCTAGAGAGTTGAGTATGAATCTGATAGAGAGATATGAAGCAATAAGGCTTTATCTTCTTTGTCCAACTTCACATCAATACTGGTTAGTTGGGTCACCAATCTATTAAACTCATTAATATGATTGGTCAAATCTGACCATTCTTCCATCCGAAGCCAATACAATTCTTTCTTCAAATATAACCGGGTTGACAGATACTTTGACTTGTAAACTTTCTTAAGTTTCTCCCACAAGTCTTTCGAAAAAGTTTTTATAAAAACATGATATTTGATTTGTGACGCCAAACTCAAACTGATTGTTGTCACGATTTCTGTTTCAAGTTTCGTCCATTTTTCATCTGTCATAATCACTAGTTTATTCGCCTTCCCTTCTAGTGCCTTTGCCAATCGTTGTTGAGCCAAAAAATCTTTAACTGTACACTGTCAAATACTGAAATTTGACTTATCGTAAAATGGTTCAACTTCATACCTCGCACTTGTGCTTGTCATCTTCGTATTTGTGACTCGTCTAATTTCTCTTTAAACGGATCGCACCAGTTGACCAGGTAAATGTAAGTCGAGTGGGAGTCTCTCCGTACTTTTGCAACGATGACTAATTAAATAACCACTTTTCTTAAAGGCGCTGCCTTTTGAACCCTTTTATAGACATCAACGGTGTGAAACAAAAGCTTTGATACCAATTGTTTAGAAAGCAAACTCACACAAATATACTAAGATAAATACAAAAACAATATTGTATGAGATATAAAATAATAACACCAGAATTTTACGTGGAAACTCAACTGAAAAAAATCACGGTGAGAGATTTCTGAAATTCACTATAAAAATAATATGGAAATTACAAGCTCTCTACTGATAAATAAGCTAACTGTTTATTTTTCTCTTCCTCAATGGCTCTCTAATGCTCAAATACTTTAGTTTTCTCTCCCTAACCCTCTTTTGCTTCTTTAAACTTGGTATATATAAATGAGGAGCCAAAATCTGAAGATGAACATAAATTGAGAAAGGGACTGGTATGGACAACAAAGAGATGAACAGAAATTGAGAAAGAAATTGGGAAAGGCTAAATTTCAAAATCTGAGATGAACAGAAATTGAGAGACAAATGTAAAGCAATTTCTTTTTTTTTTGCTAAATATTCTAATGTACTTTTTTAACAACCTACAATTCCAGTGAACAACAATGATGAACCATCTTGGATCCAAATCCCAAAAGAATTATCTATTCCCACAAGTGGTCAAGGTGTGGAAAAAATGGTTGAAGCCCTTGATGCTAATTTGTCAGTTAATTTTTGTAGATGTAGCTAGCCTATATAAGGGATCGAGCAATTCTTACACCTATGAACGAAGATGTGGCTTCTATCAACAAATTAATATTAAATCTTCTTCCAGGTAAACATTAAATTGCTAAGTTCAAATCAATTTCATAAATCACTTTTGTTAATGCAGTATTATATACATAAACTGATGTTTTAATTTTTTTTCTATAGGAGAAGTGAAGCTTTATTGCAGTGCTGATTCTATTTGTAGGAGCACTGTGAATTATGAGGCTCAGCCGCTCAGGAAAGCATGTATCCCACAGAATTTTTAAACATGATATGTGTTTGTTTACAAACATTATAATCAAGATATAATTCTAAAACTATTAATCTTAAAATTATAATCTCAGTATTATAATTATAATCCCAAGACTATTAAATTATTTTATAATTCTTAGGTTATGTTTGTTTATAAGAATTATAATTCCGGCTCATGTATTATAATCTCAAGACTATTAATCCTAAGATTATATTTGTTTGCAAGGATTATACTTGGGATAGAACTATTAATCTCAAGACTATGTTTGTTTGCAAGGACTACACTTGAAATAAGACTATTAATCCCAAGTGCCTTGTTTATTTTTCAATTTGAGCTTGGGATTATTAAATGATTTAAAATAAAGGACTATTTAATACCACATTCTACCAGGTATTATAATCCTTACCATTTGAAACTAAAATTGCTAGACAAAATTAATCTCAACTTTTTTTTAAAAAAATAACCATAATATCCTATTCTATCAATTTATCAAACTATCTTCTTTTTTTGGTGGAACCAAATTTTGACTAGAGTGATCAAAATCTGCTTCCATTTTTTTTTTTTTGCATAAAGTCCAATAAACTATTCTAACAAATTCAACAGTATAGTCCTTTACATTATTGAACTGTTGCACCTTTAAGTTAAAATATTTAAATATTTTTTAAAAGTTCTGTTGAATATTTATATTTAAATATAAATTATTGAATTGTTATAATATTTAAATATTTTTTAAACATTATAATTTAAAAGATATTGGACTGTTGAATATTTAAAATTTTATAACAGTTCAATAATTTATATTTAAACTGTTATAAATTATAACTTAATTAAATATTGATATTATCAATAAATTATTTTGTGAAAGAAATCCGTCAGCACAATCCACACAACATTTAAATTAACAGTTGAATCCGTCATTAATGATTGGTTAACACTTTATATTAATTCACTCAACTATAGTAAATTGTGCAACTTTAAAAGTTACACGGCTGTACAACTATATATTCTACTCTATTTTAATATTATTTTATATTTTAAAAGAATCTCAATGTAATTTTAATAAAAAAATGCTATTTAAGAAAAGAATGCTATTTAATAGGAGTGTTTTAGATCCGTTCTATATACTCCCTCCGTCCCAAATTAATTGCTCAGTTTTGACTTTTTAAAGTCAAATTGACCATTTTTAAAACTAATCTTTTTACTATTTTTGCTAAAATATAGGTGAAGAGATTATAATCAAAAGAAAGTATATACAATTTATTACTAATCTTAATTTTTATAATTTTAGAAATATATTTATATATGCTTAATTATTAATTCTAAAAATAGTCAATTTGACTTAAAAAAGTCAAAATTGAGCAATTAATTTGGGACGGAGGGAGTAATATATATATATAGAGAGAGTAGCCCATCATCTATCCTAATTTTAACAGATCCAATCATCTATTATAGTTCTCAACTTTAAACTTTACGAAAATGGCATATTTTACTAAGTGAATTGGCAGAAGAGAAAAATGATCATATAAATGCCTACCATGAGCATATAAATTACCAGGCCACATGGGCATCAATGCCTATACATATGAACCACTATCATTAACAAATTGTAAACCTAGCATCTAATAATATAAATGAGAATATGTAGAGATACCTTGCTATGATCATCTCGCAAGTTTTGCATTTTGGATCAGCAACATGGAGATATATACTCTACTTCTTAAGTTGTGAATAGCCCGCCATTAAACCCTGGAGGTGTTCAAAAAGCCGTTAAATCAATCCCAAAGAATTATATTCTAAAACCAATCATTCACACCTTAAAATTTACTCATTCAATGATAAATAAGACAAATTCATAAATCATTGCCGGATTTCACCCATAAAATATGGGTTCTGTAGACCAAAAATTCCGAATCTTGCAGCTATACTGGTATATAAGATACAACATGTTTTACAGACGATAAGGAACCAATTACAAATTGCTCTGGGTGGTCTCCTCAGGATAATTTATTTCAACTGTTCCTTGAGAGAACATGAAGAATTTTTGGGGGAATGGCATGTGTATTATTTCTCCAACATCAGGCGAACAGACAACAAAAATTTCTTTGAAGTTGGATTTTTGTTCTTTAATTACCCTAACTCTTGGTTTCTCATATATATATATATATATATATATATATGTATATATATATATGTATATATATGAATTCAAAAGCTTCCATTAATTAGATGAAGTCCGGTTGGCCTGTTGATGTCAAGCAACGATGCCACATACGGCTGTTAGGATCCAACACCTTGGGGTAAGAAATGACTTCGGGAATGGGAAGATAGACATAGTGAGTGTTGCATATTCCCACTGTAATGCCACTATATCCAGCAAATGCACCATGAACCTGCCAAGACAAGTGTCTGAGTAACCTTTGTCAATCTAACTATGGATTTTCGAAAAGTTAAAAGGAAACTAGGTCTGCACAATGCAAAAAGCAACTCAGAAAAAAAATCCCATTCACACCAGGGGTGTTAGGAGCAGACCTTAACCATACCACGCCTTGTGGTAGTAGTGTTACTGCTCAAGCTCCGCTCAACTAAACTAAGCCAGCCAGAGAACATAAAAAATGTTACTATAGAGCTTCACAAACTTTCTGAGGAAGGCTGAGTTTTACACCTGATATACTCGGAAGGAAATCAGCAACAACTTCGAGGCTATCCGTCAGTTACACTAATAGATCTCAACATATGTTCACATATTCAGCCAGTAGATGAGCTTTCTTAATGATACTCATCTAGTCGATCACGGATAGGAGTGAATATTTGCAACCAATATTTGTTCAACACTAACCAAACCCCTTCTCTCTTCGGGTTTGCGAAGGTTTGAGAAAAGGCTCCCTAGTTTCATTACTTTAGAATGTAAATTGCCCTTTGTAAGAACTAAGAACAACTTTCATTTCTTGTTATGACGGCTTAAAAAGAGACGCCCATTTAGCAACAAGACTAGAGGTTCAGGAAAAACAAACTGCAAAGGTATATATATATGGCACCTAACAATTGATCAAAAGTGAGGGAACAACTCATACAAAGAAAATATTTGTATGGTCTGCTTGGCTCATATATTGGCTACTCCAAGCTAAGCTAGCTATACCCTTCAACAGGATCATGTCATACCTTTGGGGAAGTCTAGAAAACTGAATTTCTATGGTCATTGTGTTTCCAAAGCACTGAAATTCAGTATGTGCTTCCATATTCCAGAAAACAAATTAGGTAGGCGACTCATTAACATGTTTTTGCCATTCTTACTCCTCTTTAAACTTGTAACGGCCAGTTGGGTCAAGTTTGGAGCCAAATGAGATGCATTTTACATTATTTTCACTACAAATTGTTAATAAATGTGAGCATGAGAGACATACAGCATTTTGACCCAATACAGTGCATAGGATTCCATCTGATGCATTTGCACGACATGCACGAATCATGTATGTGGGATCAATATATTTCACATCAGCTGGATTTCCAATATCCTTGAAATATTTCTTTATCTGATAGAAAGCATGAAAATGAATATTAATCAAATAAGGTGTACCATAAATGCTGAAACCTATGAATCATCAAGAATAAGATTCATATATGCTATCCATAAATTACTTAGATATCATCATTAGAATAATAAAGTCTGTCTTCAAATAATACTGCTAGAAATTTGAATTTAAAGAACCACTAATATGTATGCAGGTTAAGGTCAATCTTAACAAATGGAAAATTTAAAAGACTTCAAGAGTTGTACTATTGATCCAAGAAGTTTTCAAAGCAGCAAGCAAATACTATTACATACTCCACACCATGTACTATGGACATAAATGGTCGAAAGAAGCAGGAGGATTGAACTTCAAATCCAATAAGACAAAAAAGAATAATATTATATATTGTTATAAAATTATAATATATGGATGTCTAGATTCATTCCTCCCATCTTTATATTGTAATGTCCTTTGAGCTTTTGAAACTCCCATGTCTTTTAAGGTTTGAAACTCATGACCTTTGAGTTTTGAAACCTCCAAGTATTGATGTTCATGTACCTATAAATAGAAGCATTATAAAGAGAAAGGAATATATACAAATATACTACAACTTATATTATATGAGAATACTCTATTTTCACTAATCATTGTTCTTAATATTAATATTATTTTATAATACATTATCAGCACGAATTGCTCCTTACTTTCGCCTTGAAGATAATCATATTTAGTTTGAAGGAGAATGTATGTTTATCTATTATTTATATATATATATATATATATATATATATATATATATATATATATGGATACACAATTTATTTATTTTAGCATAACGTATTGCATGCTATTCCATTCATATTCTTGTACTTACCGGAAATATATGCACACAATAAATATATATTATATCCAATAAAACTACTGTTCTAGTTTAGGTGATGATTGAAATATAATGTTGCTTGTCAACAACTTTGCCAATATCATATCAATTGGATGTATAAGGAAAACAAATTGAGAAGAATTAAGTAAAGGTTGCATAACATCATTTAATTCTTAGGTATCCATGAGAATCATAAACAGTGAAAGGAAAAAAATTCAATTTTGGAAATGTCATACAGCCTTATGTTCTGAGATAACCATAAAGGCAACAAACTGAAAGTCTAATCTCCCTGTGCTTGGAAATGATTATTCAATTGTTGGGATGTTTTTTTGGCATGGAAGCATATTTGAAAATTATATTTTAATATTTTGAGTATATTTAAATTCTATAACACACACACACATATATATGTATATATATGGAACAGAAATAAAAATTATCATGATTATCAGATGTTCATGCACATGTGAATAGTTATATGTGGATAGTTATAATAAATTAAATTTTTAATAATTTTTGATATTTTTTATGAAGTTACAATGACAAATCTTGCCAAACTTGAGTTCATGGTACTTGATATTACGGGTAAGAATTATTTGTCATGGATCCTTGATGCCGAAATTTATCTTGATGCTATGGGTCTTGGAGACACCATTAAAAATGGTAATGAAACATCTAGCCAAAAAAAGGTAAATGCCATGATTTTCTTATGATTCATCTCCATGAGGAGTTGAAGTTAGAGTATCTCACAATAAAAGAACCTCTATTCTTTGGAAAAATTTGAAAGAGAGATATGACCATCAAAAGACAGTTATTCTTCCAAAAGCTCATTATGATTGGATACATTTACGATGGCAGGATTTTAAATCAGTAAGTGAATATAATTATGCAATATTTAAAATCAGTTCTAAATTGAAATTATGTGGAGATAATATCACTGAAGAAGATATGTTAGAAAAAAACATTATCTACTTTTCATGCCTCGAATGTGCTCCTGCAGCAGTAATATAGAGAAAGAGGTTTTAAGAAATACTCTGAACTAATTTCATGTCTCCTTGTGGTTGAACAAAATAATGAACTTTTAATGAAAAATCATGAATCACGACCAACTGGTCCAGATCCATTTCCTAAAGTGAATGCTACGAGATATAATAATAATTATGGTCGTGGTCGTGGTCGTAATAGAGGTCGCGGACGTGGCCATGGGCGAGGACAGTTTAATTACCGCAACTATGATGGTCGTAATTTGTCAAATTCTAACAAACCTTCAAAGAACAAGGAGAAACAAGAAAGGGGAAGAATATAAATAACAGAGATACCAAGAAGGAAGAAAATATATGTTATCGGTGTGGAATGAAAGGACATTGATCTCGTTCCTGTCCTATGGCCAAGCATCTTGTTGATTTATATCAGTCCTCATTGAAAGGAAAGGAGAAGAACATAGAAATAAATTTTTCTCATCCACATCAAGATAATGATGATATTTATTTTGATCCTTTAGATATGACGCACCTTAACGTTGCATATTTTTTTGAGCAAAATAATGAGCAAGTTGATATTTCTTGTAATGAAAATAATTAGTTCAGAATTATGTTAATCCATTTAAGTGTGTTTATTTTATGCTAATATATTCCAATGTATTTTGATTTCTTCCTTTCATGTAGGCTTATTTAATGTAAAGGATTGTGTTATTAAATATATATAATATTATGTCTTATTATAAGCTTATTATATATTTATTCCTTTTCATGGATTTACGTCATGCTATAAATGAGCCTAATATCAGTGGTGGAGATATATACTTAGCAGATAGTGCAACGACACATACCATTCTCAGACATAAGCAATAATTTTCAAATCTAAGAATGATGAAAGCAAAAGTGAATACAATATCAGGTTTAACATACTTGATTGAAGGCTGTGAAAGAGCCAATATAAGTGGAACAAACTTTATTATTGATAATGCTTTGTTTTCCACTAAATCAAGGAGGAATCTGCTAAGTTTCAAAGATATACGACTTAACGGGTACCATATTGAGACAACCAATGACAATGACATAGAATATCTTTACATCGTATCAAATGTCTCTACTGGAAAACAAATATTGGAAAAATTACCCGTTTTATCTTCAGGTTTGTACTATACAAGTATTAGTACAATTGAAGTCGATGGAATAATGAACCAGAAGTTCAATGAACCAAATAATTGGATCAATAATGATGCGAAAAATTATTGAGAATTCACATGGTCATCCATTAAATAACCAGAAGATTCTTCAATTTAAGGAATTCTCGTGTGCTGCTTGTTCTCAAGGCAAATTGGTCATTAGACCATCATCAGCTAAAGTTGGAATTGAAACTCCAAGATTTCTAGAACGTATTCAAGGAGATATTCGTGGGCTTATTCACCCACCAAGTGGACCATTTAGATATTTTATGGTTTTAATAGATGGATCTACAAGATGGTCACATGTGTGTTTATTATCAAAACGCAACCTGGCGTTCGCGAGATTACTTGCTCAAATTATCAGATTACGAGCACAATTTCTAGATAATACAATCAAGACTATTTGTCTTGACAATGCTGGTGAATTCACATCCCAAAAATTTAATGATTATTGCATGTCACTTGGGATAAACAATGAATATCCTGTTGCCCATGTTCATACTCAGAATGGTCTTGTTGAATCATTTATTAAACGCCTCCAGTTAATTGCAAGACCAACAAAACTCCCCGTCTCTGTTTGGGGGCATGCTATTTTACATGCAACACTTATTCGCATTAGGCCAACATCATATCACAATTTCTCCCTATTACAATTGGTTTTTGGTCATAAGCTAAATATTTCCCATCTAAGAATATTTGATTGTGCAGTATATGTTCCAATTTATCCGCCACAACGTACAAAGATGGGTACTCAAAGGAGGCTGAGAATATATATTGGGTTTGAGTCCCCATCGATAATTAAATATATTGAACCCTTAACAGGTTGTTCATTTACGACACAATTTGCCGACTGTCATTTTATGATGAGATTATGTTCCCAGCATTAGGGAAAGAAATTTAACAGTCGGATAAAGGTATTACTTAGAATGCATTGTCATTATTGAATTTTGATTCTCGTACAAAACAATGTGAACAAGAAGTTCAAAAATTAGTTCGTTTGCAAGATATAGCAAATCAGCTACCGAATGCATTCACTGACTCAGAAGGAGTAAACAAATCTCATATACCAGCTGTAAATGCTTCAGCTTGGATTGAAGTCCTAATAGGACAATCTACAAAAATTGTAGCAAATGAGTCTAAGGCACGCCAGAAGCGTGGTAGACCAACTGGCTCAAAAGACAAAAATCCTCGGAAAAGAAAAGAAGTAAATAAACAAATTGATATTATTGAGGAGGAAAATATTCATGAGGATATAGACATAACTAATCATAAAACTCCAGATGAGGTGTAGGTACCTGAAAACAGTAAAAATGAGGAGATCTTGATAAGTTGTCTCTACAAAGAAAAGATGGAACCGAAGTGAGATAGTTGTTGACAACATTTTTTCATATAATATATCGCTTGATATCATTAATGAAAGCGAGGATCTTGAGCCTAAATCTGTCGAAGAATGTAGACACAGAAATGATTGGCCAAAATGAAAAGAAGCAATCCAGGAAAAATTATATTCACTTGCAAAACGTGAAGTTTTTGGACCTGTAGTCCAAATACCTGAAGAAATAAAGCCAGTTGGATACAAATGGGTCTTTGTGCGAAAAAGAAATGAGAAAAATGAAATCGTATGATATAAGACATGACTTGTGGCACAAGGGTTTTCACAAAGACCTGACATTGATTACTATGAAACATATTCTCCTGTGGTAGATGCAATTACATTGCGGTATCTTATTAGCATGACAACTCATGAAAAAATAGATATATGTCTAATGGATGTTGTTACAACCTATTTATATGGGTCAATTGATAATGATATTTATATGAAAATCCCTGAAGGATTTAAAATTCCTGAAGCATATAATTCAAATCCCCGAGAAGTTTACTCAATCAAAAGGTCTCTCTGTATGGGATAAAACAATCAGGACACATGTGGTATAATCATCTTAGTGAATATTTATTGAAGGAAGGGTATAATAATAACCCTATATGCCTATGTGTTTTTATAAAGAAGTCAAAATCTGGTTTTGCTATTATTGTTGTGTATGTTGATGATTTAAATATTATTGGAACTCATGGAGAGATACCAAAGACAATAAATTATTTAAAGAAAGAATTTGAGATGAAAGATTTGAGAAAAATAAAATTTTGTTTCGGCCTGCAGATCGAGCATTTAGCAGATGGAATTCTTTTTCATCAGTCAACTTACACAGAGAAGGTCCTTAAAAGATTTTATATGGTACCCCAATGGTTGTTCGACCACTTGATGTGAAAAAGGACCCTTTTAGACCTCATGCGGATAATGAAGAATTACTTGGTCCTGAAGTACCATACCTCAGTGCAATTGGTGTGCTAATGTATCTTGCTAACAATACACGACCTGATATAACATTCTCTGTGAATTTGCTAGCAAGATATAGTTCTTCTCCTGCCCGGAGACATTGGAATGGAGTTAAACATATTTTTCATTACCTGCGAGAAAACTATGGATACGAGCTTATTTTATTCAAATAATGATAATCATCAATTAATTGGATATGCTGATGCAGGATATTTATCTGATACACATAAAGGTCGATCTCAAACAGATTATCTCTTTATGTGTGGTGATAATGCTATATCATGTAGATTTACAAAGCAAACATTAGTTGCCACTTCATCTAATCATGCTGAAATACTTGCAATCCATGAAGCAAGTCGAGAATGTGTGTGGCTGAGATCAATGACTCAACATATTCGTGGAACATACGGTTTATCCTCCAGCAAATGAACTCCATTCTGTATGAAGACAATACTGCATGTATAACTCAATTAAAAGGAGGATACATCAAAGAAGATAGAACAAAGCACATCTCACCGAAATTCTTTTTCATACATGACCTTCATAAGTGTGGTGACATTGATGTTCATCAAATTCGCTCAAAAGATAATCTAGCAGATTTGTTCACCAAAGCATTACCAACTACAACATTTGAAGGATTGAGGCGCAATATTGGAATGCAACGACTGAAGGACTTAAGGATACATTCATGAGGGGGAGCTTATACACACTACACTCTTTTTTCCTTAACAAAAGTTTTTTTCCATTGGGTTTTTCCTGGTAAGGTTTTTAATGAGGCAGCTTTCAATGCGTATAGCTGCACAATAGACATCCAAGGGGGAGTGTTATAAAATTATACTATCGGATGTCTAGATTCATTCCTCCCATCTTTATTGTAATGTCCTTTGAGCTTTTGAAACTCCCATATCTTTTAAGTTTTGAAACTCATGACCCAAAAGTTTTGAAACCTCCAAGTATTGATGTTCATAAATAGAAGCATTGTAAAGAGAATGAAAAATATACAAATATACTACAACTTATATGATATGAGAATGCTCTTTTTTCACTAATCATTGTTCTTAATATTAGTATTCTTTTATAATATATAGACATATATATATATATATGTATTATGTGAGAGAACACATAACAGAGATAGATGAAAACTTTATTAATTATGTGAGAGAGCACATAACTGAGATGAACATGTGAAATGACCTATAACATCCTGTGTTAGGTTGATCAAGCTTTTAACCTGTATATACTCATTTACTAGCACCATTAATATTATTCTTTTTCTTCTGGAAGAAAATAGAAGGAGAGAACTCAGAATATTGTCACTGGACTGAAAAATGTGTAATCAAATTTCAACTGCAATTATCTTGAAGAGGTACCTATAATATACCAAATTACCAGATAGTTGAAAGGAGAGTAGAGATTGTGCTGCCAAAATATTTAGCCACTTGATTTGGTACTGAACTTAACGTGCATCGAGCCATAGACATTAACACCACATATAAGCACTGAAGGATACTTAATCTAGCATAATGATGAATGTAAAAACCATAGGAGTGGCTCCACTATCAGAAAAAAGGAAATGAGAGTAAAGGACAAAAAAAATATTGAACTGTTTGACTTTTTCAAATGTAATTAAACTAAATCAAAATAACTGTTCATCGAATATCAAGTCAACTAACCTCTTGTTGTATGTGTACACCAATATACAGTGTTTCCCGATGCATCCTTGGCATTAGTTTTTTCAAGGAAATTCTGCATCAAAACAAACAAGAGCTTAAACTTCCAAACTTACATAAATAATCAGTCCACCAAACTGGATTACTGAGGCCAAAGCCTTGTTTATCGGTTTTGCAACAGAAGCATCGATAAATCCTAGCATGGGCTTCTTGAACTAGAAATCAAATATTATATTCCCTTTGTATTTTGCATTCGATAAAGCTTTTTTAATAGAAGACTACAAATATTGGACAAAGAATCACATTGGATAGATATATGATATTGTCAGTAGGAGTACACACATAGACTTCAGTACCAAATGGTCCACTTAATTCAAGAAGGCATTAATCAAAACCCTTAACAAATGAAAACATCATGCAAGTCACCTGCCCAGCTCCCTCTGCTACACAGACAACAGCCGATTTCTTTGTCTCAAGTAAATACTTTAGATGCCCCAAGACACCATGGGGTCCATGTAAGTTGAAAGGTACCTGTGAAGAAAATCTTATTCAGTTTTAGCAGCTGGGCTCAAATGCATATATTATACATTAATATCCAGTAATAATACCTCTGGGATCAAGCAAATATCAATTTGTCCACTAGCAAGGGATGCTTGCATAGCTATAAATCCACTACTACGACCCATCAATTTGACAACTCCTATACCACGATAAGCACTATGTGCCTGTCATAAATAAATTATTAAAATTGAACTATACTAGGAATGAATTAAGGAAAAATATTTTGTGTAATTCTTACTGCGAAAGCAACAAAATTAATGATGAATGCATATTAAACAACTACAACAAGAACTATAAATAAACATAACTAGAACTAGCTTTACCTCAATGTATGCAGAATTAATAGCTCGTTGTGCTTCTTCAACAGCAGTATCAAAGCCAAAAGTTTTATCCATTAGCAGGATGTCATTATCTATAGTTTTTGGCACACCAACTACAGCCACCTTCAATCGTCTTTTAAGGCACTAAACACCAAAACAGAAAGAAATGGATTGGGTAAGATACTACATGAGTTGTGAGGAGTGACTGGTGTAAGCATTTCTACCTCAATAACGGTCATATAATACAGTTCTTTGAGTATTTTGGCCAAATTACATTTGATACCAAAAACAATAACACAGTTCTTCAGTGGAAAATGAGTGAAAGTTTTTTTATAGACCAATACATTGAGTATCCGAAGAAGTTACCTTGCCCTCAACAATAGGATTTAAGTGAGACTTACATTAAAGTATATCTTAACATAAATATAGTGCACCAGTTAAGTATAAGGCCACATGCTTACCAACCTCAGTGTGTACCGCGTTGGCACCAGCATGTGTACCATTTCCACCCAGCACGAAAAGCATGTTGATTCCTCTTTCCTATAATCAGTCCGCAAAGGCACATACAAGAGCATATCATTCCTAATATGCATTTTGTATGACAAGCCTAAAGAAAACTAGCAAAGACAATTGAGCACCTCCATGCTGTCCACAATGTCGCTAACAATGGGTCCTCCGCGAGAAACTCCTAACAAGCTTCCACCCGAAAGATGAACATTTTGAACCACTTTTCTAGATAACTGGTTACAGAAAAGAAACGTAAACAAATAAATAACTTTTAAAACATATTTTCCTGGAAAGAAGAAAATACACACAACCTAAAGCATATATCAGAATCAGAACCAACTAGCCTTGTACGAGCTATCTGTAATCGACATAAATAGTTGATCATCAAGGTTTTAATTTATTTTATCGACCAAATATCATCAGTTTTGTGAAGGAGTGATATGTGCTCAAGAGCTGTTGGGATGGCAGACTAAGGGTTTACCATGACCTTTTATGATGACCAGTTGACACGTGGGGAAATATACTTCAGTTATGAAGTTGAAGGGACACAAATGATCTTATAGCAAGACAATTAACTTTCTGGTAAATTAAGGGCCAAAAGAACATTATTGAGGAAACCATCAATTGATGCAACATGATAATTCATATCCTCACCAAGTTAATAAAATATAATAGTGCAGGGGATAGTGGTCGCTAATACTGTGTTTGTGAGTTTGGAGGAATGGGATGGGATGAGAAGGGAAAGTATGAGAGGGGAAGGGATGGGATGGGAAGAGATTATAATTTTACTTTGTCATGTTTGTAAGTTTTAGAAAGGAAGTGAGGGGATGGGATTTTAATTATATTTTCTCTTGTTTGTGAATTTAGAAGTAGGGAAGGGAAGGGAAATTTTTTTATTTTTAAACTATACTTCACTATATTACCCTTACGTATAAATATAATAAATGAAACGATTTAAAAAAATTTTGTGAAAAAAATATAAATAAATTTAAATTTAAAAAAAACTCTTATTTTGCTTTATGCACGCCGACTAGCTGGGATAAGAAGGAATATAACAGAACAAGACAATCAAAGAAGCACAAAAAAAAGACAATCAATTAAGTTGGATCTTATTTACAAAGTTGACATCACCATTCAAAGAACTGAATAAAATAGAAAAGCAAACTCGAAGTAAGGATGGGGACATCACCATTTTGGTACGTAATAAGTGAGCAACAAAAGGGAAAAGAAAGGGGGGAGTCCATTGAAAGGGGGGGTGCGAGGGGGGAGGGGGAGGTTAGGGGTGGGGGGTTGGAGAGTATAGAAGAAAGGAAAGAGAAAAATTGTATTTTCAAAAATTTGGAGTTATAATAGGTAGTGATAAGATTGTCATATTATTTATTTTAAAAAGTTATTTTTGGTAATATAGAATATCTAATTTCCCATCCTTTTTTATCACTCCAAATCCTCCTACTTTTGGGAGGAAAGTTTTGAACCAAAAATAAAATCAACTTTGACTCCAAATCCCTTCCCTTCCTCCCTAAAAAAACTCACAAATATGGGATTTAGAGAGATTTTAATTATTTTCCCTCCCCATCCCTTCCCTTCCCTTCCCTTCCCTTCCCTTCCCCTCCCCTCCCCTCCCCTCCCCTCCCCTCCCCTCCCCTCCCCTCCCCTAAAAAAAACTTATAAACATGGTGTAAAGGTAGTCTTAAACATATACACATCAGTCATGCTAGTTGAAGGATAGTCAAATCCTGTATTTAAGTAGCTAAAAACTAAGGAATGGTAGTATAGAACACAACCAAATAAATGAACATCAAGTTGGTTAGCATAGTACTAGATCATTAATGAATAAATTATGAATCTATTTGGAAAACATAATTTTACATATCAGATACATAAGCCATTCCTATTAGCAAACGATGTTATTATGTTTCTGTTACTAGCAGACAAGCAATGTGGAGTGAAAGAAGAAACTCACTGGCATTTCATCTAATTCCTTGCCAAAACCACGATACCCAAAAGGAATTCCCACGATATTTTTTACTCCATATATTTCAAGGGTGATCACAATCTGCAGCAGTTCCAGAGAAAGAGGAAAAATAGGATTTACAGTCATACACTATATGTCACTCCATCAAGAGTGACTTCTTATTGATGTTGGTAGATTGATAACCTTATTTAATTACAATGCCATTTACACATCATACACACCTGACGGATGACATCATTAAGACCAGGGCAAAGTCCTCCGCAAGTTACAATTGCTGCTTTTACGTTTTCTGGTTTGTGGTATATTTTCTCCCGTGGACCAGCACGATGGACCCTGGAAACAGAGCAGTTTCATATAGGTTAGATAACATTGCAAATGCCATTTTATCAAATAAAATCGAGAAGTCCCTTCGTCCAACTTATGAGGACACTTTAAATGGGAACAAACTCCATTTTCTCATGTCATCTCTCCACACTTATTGTTAATTTTGTTTTGCGATGAAATAGAAAGTAATAGAATTCTCCTGAGGCACAAACTGCACTCACAATCCTTCTTAAAAGTGGTAAATCAACTGCATAGAAGAAGAAACGCCATTGGAGTGTGATATAACATTCTGTTTACAGCCACAACATTCGTCCAATTTTGAAGTCTCACGAACTCCATTTTCCCATGCCATCTCTTGTGAAGAAAATTATGCCTGGTGTGTTTTCTCCATGGGCATTTTAATGATTTGATATAAATGTTTTACTCCAACTTCAATTGTGGTTTGAATTTTGTGGGTTGAATGGGCGTTATCATTCAACAAAGACTGATGGCTTAATGAAATTTACGAAGTACTGCTAAATTAAGCGTTGTGTCCTTGTCATAATGCTGACCACACATAATACCCAATTAACGTTGTCAAAAATGCAACTTTAGCAGTTTAAGAGGTCTATCCCTAGATTGAATACTTAAATTAGTTGGAGATAAAAACTGCAAAGAAGTTACTAGTTATTACTAGTAGACTTGATTCCTAATGGTCAACACATTCTAAGTCAGAAAGTTTATTCGTGATATTTCAGTTGCTAATTCACACAACGGACCCACAGATGTGAAAGTATTATTTCTTTGAAACAGTTGTAGAAGTAAGATAAACTTAATTTCAGCGCATTCTAAAGCATTAGATCTCAGTTTAAGGACTTATCCCTCTCACCATTTGCTTCTCTTGGCATCTCACTATCTCTCAAGCTCCCTGTCATTTGAGGTACAGTCCTCATATCGGATATATACAAGAATTTAGTGAAAATAATATTATATACTTTTTTGGTCTTGAGAGTTCTTCTTGAAATAACATAATAATGTTAGTAAGTTACATCTAGAAAAGGGAAGCTCAGGTGTTACATACCATTGCTCCACCCATGTACAATTAGGATCAATGCACTCAGCACCAGCAGATGTAGGGGAGGAGAAGCGAATGACCTGAAATATTTTTTTTATTAGTATATATGACCTGAAATATTACAGTCTATTTAACTTAGTGAAGGCTAAAATAATATAACCAGGGCGGTTATGATGATTGATGGGAGGAATGAGTCTGTGAATAATGTGGGAAAATTAACATGAATCTCTTTTTAAAGAAATTTGATATGCTCATATGGATAGGTATTAAAGACAAAGGGCATGTAAAGGAAACTACTAAGTTTCCAATACTCCAATAAAGGTCTCATATCAACTGTCTTCTTAAACTTCAGTTGTCGAATTCCTCTAGCTAGCTTTACCCTTCTTGACAACACAATAAGTAAAACCAAGGGAGTGCCATCTATTATTACATATTTTTACAAGTAACCACCTGCAGATATTAGCTTACTATGGAAACAAAATCAACTCATTAATCATGTTTAGATATATTTCTACATACATACCTCTAAGGTACAGGCAGAACCTCACTCTAACAAAAGCTTAAACCATTCCATTTAATTTACGATAAATTGCAGAAGATCAAATGAGAAAACAGTAAGATTTCTGTTAAGTAACTTTCAGCTGGTAGGTTATATACCTTTTGGAAACTAATCTTATATATATTTATACACACACATATGCCTTAGGAGATTACATCAAAATCATAATTTATTTTTTGACAATACAAGCACAATACCAGTAGCAAAATACATGATGTACTCATTCGTGGAGACATAATTAAAAATATTTTATTTTTCAATTTAATATTAAATGTAATGTTATGAAAATAAAAATTTCAAATATACTGTAAAAGTCTCTGGAGTTTCTTCTCTGTTGCAAATACACATGAAAAGTTCAAAATTTTCATATTTCAAACCAAGGTGTTTGAAGGCAGACAGACATATTCCAGCTATTGTGTGCTGCACCACGGAACATTTCAATATGTATTATTTATGTTATAATACTGAGCAAAATTTTGGATATAGCATTTTCTGACCTTATACATAGTTGGACATTTATTTTCTGATCAATAAATTTTAGATTTCTTAAAAAAGAATCATTTTTCACCAATGCCATTTAATGACATGCCATTCTGTCTCCAATAAGCAGATACGTAAATGATTTTGTAAGTTTCCAATCAACCCAGACCAACAATTTCTAACGTGTCCAACAACTGCTCAATCACTGTGCACAATATTTTAAAATTTGATTATAAAAACAAAGGGCAAATTGCGAATGAACAATAAGATCCCCAACTATATGGGGCTGGTTGAGAGGTTGGTCAGCATTTGCAACGTTTGCTCCTCAGTTTAATCACAGTCTATGAAGGTTATGTTGAGAAATCAGGCTCACACAAATACACTAAGATAAACACATGCACACTATTGTATGAGATAAAAAATAATGACAAAAAAAATTTACGTGGAAACCCAACTGGGAAAAAATCACGAGGAGAGATCAGAAATCCACTATAAAAATAATATAGAGAATACAAACTCTCAACTGAGAAATAAAGTAACTATTTATTTTCCCTCTACACCCTCACACTCTCTATTTGCTCTCACTGAGCTTCTCTAACTCATTGTGGTGGGGTGTCATTCTTGTAAACTGAGTGCTCTATTTATACTTGAACTAGAGGAAGCATTATTCCTTTGGGACAAAGTCAAGAAGAAAAATCTGCAGCACACAAATTATATTTTTGTGCATGCATACCGCATACAATTTCATTTCCTTGTCTGCTGACTATTGTACTCATTTTGACAAATGTGATCACAAGCATTTAATAAGGTGGCCACCATCTGACCAAAGATGAAACAATTTTCAACAATCTCCACCTTAGCTCATTTTCTCCAAATACAAATAATACGTATTGTGATCTTCTTCGTGTCTGTCAATGTATCCCTCTCCCTGGATACTCCAGCACGAACTCAACATTTAACGAAATGAATTAAGTCCAAGCACTGCTTGAACTTTTCTTCTGTAACTGATTTTGTGAGCATATCTGCGGCATTCTTCTTTATGTGAACTTTGCGAACTGCAATGTCACCACTGTTCAGTCACTCACGAATCTTGTGATACCGAACATCTATATGTTTAGTACTAGCATGGAATCTATATGTTTAGTCCTGGCATGGAACACCTGGTTCTTCACTAAATGAATAGCACTTTGACTATCACATTGTACTGCCCTACTTGAAACATAGTTATTCAACTAGTCCCTTTAGCCACAAAGCCTCCTTACCTACCTTTGTCAACGCCATATATTAAGCCTTTGTTGCTGATAATGCTACCGTAGACTATAACACTGACCTCCAACACATATATCCTCCACAAAAGGTGTATACAAACACTATCGTAGATCTCCTTGAATCTAGGTCTCCAGCATAATCCGAATCGACAAACCCTGTAACTTCACTTCTTGCGGTATCTCAATCAAACATAAGACTGTAATTGGTACCATCCATTTGACAACATTCCAATGTTCTTTCCCTGGATTTTTCATATACCTGGTAACCACACTGATTGCATGTGAGATCTGGCCTTATGCATACCATGACGTACATGAGACAACCCACTGCATTTGTATATGGTACTCTGGACATATATTCCACATCATCCCATGTCTGTGGGCCCAACTGTGAAGATAAGTGCTGCCAACGGAATGCTAACTGGTTTAACATTGTGCATGTTAAACCTCTCCAAGACCTTGTGCACATATCCTTTTTAAGTTAGCCACAGTTTTCCTGCCTGACAATCCCTATGAATTTCCATACCTAGGAACTTCTTGGCTGATCCAGATCATTCATGTCAAATTCACTTCTCAACAAATTCTTCAACTGAAAAATGTATGACTCTCTCTTTGTTGCTATCAACATCTCATCGACATATAACGTCAACAATACTAGAGAACCATCATCAAGTGATCTGAAATATACACATGGATCATATTTAGAACGAGAGTAACCATGAGCCAACATGAAGCTGTCAAACCATATGTACCACTGTCTCGAGGACTGCTTCAAACCATAAAGAGACTTTTTTCAAACTCCAAACTAAGGCCTCTTTCCTTGGTACAATAAACCCTTTCGCATGCTTCATGTAGATCTTTTCTTCTAAATCACTATAGAGAAAAGTTGTTTTCACATTAAGCTGCTCTAACTCCATATCCTGTGATGCTACGATAGATAAGATTAACCGAATCGACGTGTATTTCACAACTGAGGAGAAGATCTCATTGTAGTCGATTCCCTCTCTCTAAGAGAATCCTTTGCCACTAATATGGCCTTAAATCTTTCATCTTCTTTATCAGACTGAGCTTCCTTTTTCCTGAACATCCACTTGCATCCTATAGCCTTCAATCATTTTGGAAGTTGAACACCACATCTTGTTGACAACCTTCTTCTTGGATACTGAATCTTATAACCTGTATCTCTTGACACCATCTTCACATCCAAGGAAAATACACACTCCGTTGACTTTCGATCAAGTTTGGACTAATGCTCCACGATTGGCAGATGAACATAAACTGAACAATAAAAAAATTTCATAACAGAAAAATCAACTGGTTTCCCAGTCCATACCTCCTCGAGGATTTTGTAATCAATTCTAGCAGAAGGAGATCGATTTATCAGATAACAGGTTGTGTTTAGTGCCTCAGTCCAGAAACTCTTGGACAAACCTGCATTCAACCTATACATCTGACTTGTTCCAATAGAGTTCTGTTCATCCTCTTTGAAGCCCCATTTTGCGTTGGAGTTCTTTTAAGTGAGAAGTGTCTGGTGATACATTCATCCTAGCAGAACTGTAGGAATGACATGTCATTGTATTTCATGTCATTATCTGATCTGAAATACTTTAGCTTCTTTCCGGTCTGATTTTCTACTTTAGCTTTCCACTGCTCAAAGATTCTGAAACCTCAGACTTCTGCTTCATAAAATACACTCACACCTTTCTAGAGTAATCAGATATGAAGTTAACAAAATAATGGGCTCCACCCATTGACGTATGTCTGATCGGGCCCCAAACATCTGAATGTAAGTAATCAAGTACATTGTTACTGGTATGCACTCCTGCCTCAAAGCTGAACCTCCGTTGTTTGTCGTACACATAAAACTTGCAAAATACCAAACTGCACGTTTTGACCCCTTTCAGCAACTGCCATTTGTGAAGTTCTTTCATTCCACCTTCACTCAAATGACCAAATCACATGTGTCATAATTCTGTATTATCACTGTTAGAATTATCCTGCACAGAAATTGTTGTTCCACCAGCCACTGTGTCTCCTATCAACGGGTGCCCTTTTTCTGGCCATTCAACCTTGGTAATTTTCATGACACCATCTTTGACTGAGATATTACAGCCTATAGAGTCAAGTACTCCAATCGATAGTAATATCTTTTTCAATTCTAGAATATACCTTACATCACCCATTGTTCTGACAACCACATCAAACATTTTAACTTCAATGGTGTTTATCCTAGTAACTTTGTAAACTACATTGTTACCTAGTATCATGGAACCACCATTACAGGATGTAAAATTATCAAACCAATCCTTGTGAGGGGACATATGAAAAAACAACCCGAATCCAAGTGCCAATCTATAAGGTTACTACTGTCTCTAACGGATAAGAGATCACCCTGTGAAGTTTCATTTTCTGTCACTGTGTACAGCTCTCTGTAGCTGCAAACATCCTCTTGCTTAACAACATTAACAAAATTTTCAATCTGCTTACCTTTCTTGTTGTTCTCCTTCTTTAATAATGGATACTGATTTTTGTAGTGGCCTTTCTCGTGACAATGATAACACTCAATATGAGATTTATCCCTTTTGCCTGGTCTAGACCGAGACCTTTCTCATTCCTTGTCAGAATTTTTCTTTCGATTAGGACCCCTGACACGCCCATCTGAAAATACAAGAAGATTGTCTCCTTGATCTCCGGAAGTAGTGCCCCTAAACTTATCCTGGTCCAGGACTGCTAACATTACATCATCGACTGAAAGCTTTTCCTTCCCTTGCAAGGAGAGTAGTCTGGAGAGTTGAGTATGAATCTGGTAGAGAGACTGTAAGACCCCAAATAATTAATAAATGAAATTTAATTTCCTCTAATTATTATTTTGAAATAGTAAGGGTTGATGTGATTAATGTGGATAGTTATGGGTAAAATACGCAAATATTTCAAAATAAGCAAGTGGTTATAAAATATTCATTGTTGTCGGGGAATATTCGTTTGGTCGTGGAATATTCGTACTGTCGGGGAATATTCGTACGACGGCGCAGCCATGTGTGGGCCCCATAACGGAAAACGATTGGAGGAAGAAAACGACAAATATAAGTTGTTTAAAAATAACGGCGTAGTTGTTACCGTTTAAACTGTTGGAATACCCGGTGGTTAAAACACGGTAATACGCGTTGTTGCACAGTAGCACACGGTATTGCACCAATTATTGACTCTTACGTAAGAAGGCACTACTCAATAATGGTTACAGTAATTATTGTTTAGTATTTTATTTTATTGGTTCAATAACTGTTGCGTTGTTATTTTATATTGCTGTTGTTTCAATAATTGTCATTACACAGTATTTTTCATTATCGAAGCAATAATTCATATTATCTGAATAATATTATTAGATAACATTATTGGCAATGTCTAGAAAGTTCTGTTTAAGGAGAGGTTTGGTCACCTAATTGCGCGCCAGTAAGAAGAAATTCTTATTGGAAAGCCCCCTCTTTCCTGGGAACGGCCTGGTTGTCAGTATTGTGATTCTGTAATATTATTTGTGAATAATTAAATTATTGATTTATATGATGAGGAAAATATTGATTTTATGTGGATATAGATGGAGAAAATTTTAATGTGACAATTGTTGAAAATTAATATTTTATCTTTTTATGATAAAATAATTCATTTAAATATATTATTATATTTTAATAATATAATAATGATGATATTTTTACGATGAATGTGGGATATATGAGTATATGTGGAGGAGTATTTTTGTTACCAAAAATATTTAAAACATGTTAAATATGTCGGTGGACCCCATTTCTTGACTGAAATTTGATTATAGCCTGTAAAATCGCTCGTTTGTGGATTTTGGACAATTTCTGTTTGGAATTTGGAAAAACTTCCTTCTACAAAGTTGTAGAGAATTGAATTTCTTATAAAAAGACGCGAGATTCGAATTTTCTGGTAAAAGGGCTATTTATTGTGAATTATTGAAGTTCTGAAGCTCCGAAGTAATTGATTTTTGGAAGTTTTAATTGTTTTAATTAACAAAAACGTTTTTTGTGTTTGGTTTCCCTCATTTAACATGTGTAGGAGCTGAATTCAGTTTGAAGAAGTGTGCGTAGAGATATTTAGAAAAAATATAATATTAATTTATTAAATTTTCTGCTTTGGTGTTCTAAGCATTTTCCTATAAATAAGATGCATAGGTTAGAATTGAAAATCACACCAGAAACTGAAGTTTTCTCTCTCTATAATATCGAGCGTATTCTTGTGAGTATTTTGAGTATACTTTGAGTATTGCTATACGGTGTAAGTTCAAGTCATAGCCTATATCCGGTGTTTCAACTAGAAGTATTGATCTTCCGAGGTAAGGGATATTATTTTTTTTAAAATGATATTACTTTTTCTAATATCATTATGCCGGAGTATTGATCTGAACTTTTAATCAAATTTAGAACTTTTTGTGTCGAAGTTACTATTCACGTATACGGCACTATTCACGTATACGACACTATTCACGAATACGACACTATTCATCGAAAAATAAAAAAAATTTCTTTTCGTCTAAAATATCTATTGTGGATACTAGCTTTGATTGTATCCATGTTTTGATCATTCTTGAATTTTACACCACTATGATGATTTTTGAGGTATTTTTGGACGTGGATAAAATAAAGTACGAATCCTTAATCCTTAATCCTTAATCCTTGTCATTTTGTTTCACTGGATTCGTTTCTTTAAAAATATTTTTCATCATCCTCAGTCTTAAATGATGATATTATTGAATATCTTTGGCCTGTAGTGCAAAGATGAATGATTTTTGATGAATATCTTTGGCCCGTAGTGCAAAGATGAACAGGTGTTTAGATGAACATGACCAACTGATGAATATCCTTGGCCTGTAGTGCAAGGATTAATATATGATTCAAGAGGTGCATTGATTGATGTTACAGGGATAAAAATATTGTTGATGGACTGTTAAATTCATAGACATTAGTAGATTTCATCCTCTACGTAACTCTTCTATGAATTAATATTTTCCGCTGCGAATATTGATTTAACATTTGTTGTCTATTGTATTCTATCAGATTTTTCCCTGTTGAATACTAACGATAATTTGTTGTATATTATCTTAGTCATAATATTCTTTACTGGGCTAGTTGAGCTCACCCTTTTTCCTTTTTGTTCCATTTTTCTTCCCAGGAGGCGAGAATATAACGAGTACGAGTCGGGGTATGGAATGAAGGTTCTAGGGAGAGTTGTTTAGTAGTCCTCACCATTTTTGTAAAATAATGTATCAATAATTATGATGGGGATTTATTTGTATGTGGATATTGTCTAGATGGCAATATCTGTATTTAAACTCATAGTTTACATGTTGTAATAATAAAGTTGTAGTTGTTTCTGAACCGTGTATTGATAACTCAGAATGGGTGATGTATACCTATTTTGGGGGTGTCACAGAGACAAGAATCAATAAAGTTTTATCTTCTTGGTCCAGCTTCACATCTATACTAGTCAGTTGGGTGACCAATCTATTAAACTCATTAATATGATTGGTTCAAATCTGAGCCATCTTCCATCTTAAGTCGATACAGTTCCTTCTTCAAATATAATCGATTTGACAAAGACTTCGACTTGTAAATTTTCTCAAGTTTCTCCCACAAGTCCTTTGGAGAGATTTTTGTCAAAACCTGATATTTGATATGTGGCACCAAACTCAATTTGATTGTTGTCACGGCCTTTGCTTCAAGTTTTTCCCATTTTTCTTTTGTTATATTCCCTGGTTTCTTCCCATTCCCTTCTAGTTCCTTCGTCAATCCCTATTGAACCAATACATCTTTGACCCTACCCTGTCAAATACTAAAATTTGCTTTTCCATCAAATGGTTAAACATCGTATCTCATATTTGTGTTTGTCAACTTTGTATTTGTGACCTACGAGATTTCTCAATAAACGAATCGTACCAGTTAGCCAGGTAAGTGTAAGTCGGGTGAGAGTCTCTCTGTTATTTTATTTATACATCTTTGAGTGTACTCTGTCAAATACTAAAATTTGATTTTCCATCAAATGGTTAAACATCGTATCTCATATTTGTGTTTGTCAACTTTGTATTTGTGACCTACGAGATTTCTCAATAAACGAATCGTACCAGTTAGCCAGGTAAATGTAAGTCGGGTGAGAGTCTCTCTGTTATTTTATTTATTTTTTGATAAATAGGAGTTTCTCGGCCTTGTCACTAGACAATATCTCCCCCCCCCCCGAAAAGGCTTTTAATAAAAGGCTTACGCCAGAGGTCCGTGACCCTTATGTTTGATTTCAGTGGGAGTCGAATTCAAGACCTCTGGGTTTACGGCTGATCCAAAGTTCTCCCTTAAACCACTTAGCCAAGCAGCGGGGTTGTCTCTCCTTACTTTTGCAATGGTGACTAATTAAATAACCACATTTCTTAAAGGCACTGACTTTTGAACCACTTTCCTAGACACTAACGGCGTGAACCAAAAGCTTTGATACCAATTATTGACAAATTAAGCTCACACAAATACACTTAAATAAACACATGCAAACTATTGTATGAGATATAAAATAATTACAGAAGAATTTTACATAAAAACCCAACTGAAAAAAAAAATCACAGGAAGAGATCTCTAAAATCTACTATAAAAATAATATAAAAAATACAAACTGTCAACTTAGAAATAAACTAAATATTTATTTTCTCTCTACACCCTAATACTCTATTTGCTCTCAGTGAGCTTGTCTAACTCATTGCCGTGGTGTGTCAATATTGTAAACTAGCTGGGTCCCGTGCCTCCGGCACTATATGGACAATATGATTTTTCTCAAACTTTGAACGACCAAAATAATTTATTGGTTAAGTCGAGAAGATTTAAAAGTCGATTTGGTAGTTATTAAATTAATTATATAGATGTATTAGATAGGATTAGATGTATGTTTATTAGATAGATGTAAGGTGAACGGTGGGATTATCTCAAACTTTGGACGGGGGGCGGCCCGAGAGTGATGAATATTGAATGAGGGCGGAAAATGTCAAAAGGTTATTTGTATGTATTAGATAGAGTTAGACGCCTTCTATTTATATATACCTTGAACTAGAGGGAGCAGGGGTGATTCCTCCTCGAATTTTGGGGACAAAGTCAAAAGCAAAATCTGCACCACACAAATTAGATTTTTGCGTCCGTGGGTCCTGCTGACTATTGTACTCATTTTTGACAAATGTGATCACAAGCATTTAA